>CM062816.1:81699930-82299930 GCA_031772625.1 Pinus tabuliformis
CATTCAAGGCCGAGAAAAGAACGAATACAAAGAATATATAGGGACTTTGCGCGACAACAACTCTTCCTCTGCAAGTTGAAAGTAAGTTATTGAGAAGAAACTCTTCCTCTGCAAGTTGAAAGTAAGTTATTGAGAAGAAATTTATCTGTAGAGTAACATATGTATATTGTAGAGTAACATATGTATATTGTGATTGTGATTTGGATTTAGATTTTTTATCTTGACGATTGGAAAAATAAAAACTAAATAAAAAAATTGTATAAAACTTTAGATCTACACATTCTTAGCTCAGATCTATGCATTATTAGATATAATTCTAAGATCTGCTTTTAGATCTATATGTATATCACATATAGAAATTCATTAGGTCAACATATGTATTAATGGATTCTGGAACACACCCACCATCAACTCCTCCCCATACATTTATGCCTAAAACCCACTAAAAGCTAAACCTATATATAAATCTACTAAATAATACCTCATAAATTTGAACGCTCTTATCTACTCTATTAAGTCTACAAGTATTAGATCTAACCTGATTAAACTTCATTAAACCCCACACATAGATATTGTTCATTGTAAAAGCAAAAGATATCGTTGATGAGAAAGGAAAGGGATTTCAAACCCATCGACCCCTCCCGGTGAATCATGAGTATGAATCATGAGTATATGGATGACCATACTCGTTTTGCACTGTCTTGTTTTTTTGAAAAATTATTTTTTTATTTTTGTTTTTTTAATATTTAAATTAGTCAATGGCTAGGTAGTGTAATGACTTGGCTTGTCCTTTGAAAATGAGAGTGTCATTTACAGGTTTGTTCGTAAATCCCTCTCTCTCTCCATTTTCACGATTATGTGAGTGCATCTACAGGTTTGTTCGTAAATCCCTCTCTCTCTCCATTTACACGATTGTCGAGTGCCATTTACAGGTTTGTTCCTAAATCCCCCCCTCTCTCCATTTACACGAAGCACAATCTTGCATACGCGTTTCTATTTTTCAAAATTAGTAAGTCACTAGAGGTTAGTCATTCAGAGACAAAGAAAAATTAGAAACGGAATTAATTCAATTTTATGAATTTTTTTCACTAATAATTTAACTTTTAGAATTTTTTTTACTATTAAATCAATTTTATAAATTTTTTTTTAAAAGGAAATTATAATTTTTATTTTTATTTGTTTACTGATTTTATTTCTTCAATAATTTATACACACGAGTGAGACTACTCGTGCTTATATTGTTAGAATATTGTTGAAGTGGAAGATGCTTACATCACCTCTGTTTCAATGGCTGGCCAAAGAATTGCAAACAAAGATGTTAAAATCCTTAGCTATAGCTTGTCAACTTCAAGATGTACTTATGAGGCATTGTACACTATGTGTGAAAATTACAAAAAGACACCTATCTACTTAAGAAGGAGACCCATCAATTTTATAATGTACGGTCTACATGGCTAAGAGAAGTTGAAAAATACTAAAGCAATAATCAAAAGCAAAGTAAAAAACCACAGAAGGAAAAGGCCTTAAAACAAGACTTGAAATCAACTAATAATCAGAGTTTGAATATACTTGTCCTAAATGAAATTTGAGATGAAATGTTGCAGGTTCAAGTAAATTGTTGTACTATAGTGTTAAATATTATTAATATTTAACACTATTAATATCATTATTTTTCTACCAAACTATTGAGAATAATATTATTTTCAGTTTGTTTATATTTAGATGGAACTCTTTCCAAAATAACTTAGAAAAATTAGTTCTTCCTTTGAAATCAACACTTTTCCCGAAGAAAAAAATTAGTTCTTCCTTATTCAAAGCATGAAATCAACACTTTTCTTCCTAAACCTGTTTGTAAGCTTTTAGATCAAACATTTCTTTACTGTTATCACCGTTTAAGTTGTTTAATTAATTGTGTGTACATATTTTCTTATTCTCCGTTTCAGAGATTTGAGCTGGAAAACAGAGCCGTTACAATGCTTGACCAGAGTAATTCTCATACAGCCCAGTACTGAGAGCCGTTACAATGCTTGAGCAGTCATTCCCATACAGTCAGTAGCGCAAGGAAACGAAGAGTCAGAAAGCACCGGAAAATAAAAAGAATACTGTTCAAAAGCTTCCCCAGTGGTTTCCTAAAGGATGGATAAGGGAGATGAAGATGGATAAGGGAGATGAATCTGGGGCGACAGCAGGGTCATATGTCTTATTTTTATTTACACCAATAAAATGGTTGTTTACTTTAGTATTATGTCCAAAATCTACCGGCTTTCGATCCGGTCTCTGCGAGAAGTTTACATTGTACCTATATTCTGGTGAGAAACCGAAGCGCGAAATATAGATCACTGGAAAGCCAAAAATATGAAGCATTTGCGGCTCCACCACCATCAACAAATTGATTTTTAAGACTCCCGATTTAAATTCGAATCCTCAAAGAGTGCCGGTATTGGAATATGTGAATTCTCTTTCCAAATCAGAACAACAACGTCCTGCTTCAGGTATTGTCTCAAATCTAGCGAACGTTGGATCTGTTCTTATCAATGTGATATATAGAACCTTTTTTTTTGGCTTGCTACTTGCTACTTCTTACATGTGTAGATGCTGCGTATCAATATATATTAGTATTTAGGATTATTTTGAAAAGATGTTCATGTTTAAAAAGATGCTTGTTTAAAAGATCTGAAACTAGGCTGAAAATTGAGCACTTTGCATGGAGAGATTTTGAATTTAGTCCACCGACTGGACTTGGTTATTAATAAAAGCAGTACAATTCAATTCGAGATTTGAGAAATATGAAGTATACGAGCTTTTGGGTGAATTAGGTTTCTGGGACGACTCTTCACGTTTCGGTTTGAGCAATTAATCCTTCTTGACTTCAGCAAGGAATCGCCTCTAACCAGGAATTGCCTAGTACTTGTTACGCCGTAACGCGTTTCTCCATGAAAAGAACTCCCTCCAATGCCACCTGTCTTTTGTAAGCCTTTGATTTAAATGTTAGACGAGAGAAATCACGTGTACCATCCGATTAAAATCTGGTATGATTCAGTTACGGAGATTTTCTTATGGCATCAATTCTGCAGGTTCTTTTGAACTAGGCGTTACGGGTACTCCAACCGTTTGACAAAAATAGCCTTCATGGAGCCCGGAAAAGGCTCTCTTACAGGGGTCTTGATTCATCCTCTTCTGCAGATGGTTTGGTTTTCTGCTTCCTCGCCCATGTTCCACCCCAAAAGCAGGGAAAAGTTCAGATAATGTGGCACCTTCTGAAGCAGAGGAAGAGCCACGGCACCTTGGGAACCATTCCCTGAGGTCTGGAGTGGTGATACCAATCCTCGGCCTCCCCCTGGGCTTACAAGAGTGAAACCTTGCTCACCTACTGTCTGTATGAGACCGTTCTTATTTTTCTTGTTTGCAGGTAAGTGAACAGTTCTCAATCCAAGTTTGAAGGTGGTTTGAAATGGTTTACCCATAAATCTCTTAGCTCCAAGTCATCTGCAAGATTGAAATCATGGTTGCTACTCAAGATGGATTTCTTCTTTTACAGCAGTGTTTGGTATTGAATTTCCTCAGTCTATCCAAGATTTATGAGCTGTGCAATCAATCAATTAAAGGAATTTCTGATTTGATCCTTACATTTGTACCATAATAAGCTTATCTTGTTAATGATGAAACATAACGTAGATTAACTCTGAACTCAATTATTATGCTTTCAGATTTGGCTAGGACTAAAGGAAAAGGAAACCACTGTTTGATGTGTTGAATCTAAGTTTGTCTATTTTGTTATCCACCAATTTCCCATTTCAAGTACTTTAGTGTGTCGCTACTGCTGTTTATGGCCTCAAACTTGATAATGCTGGGCTCCTAAAAAAACTGTTTGTCTGCTCAGATCTCTATACTGTCATTAGATGAAGAGACTGGCTTTCACAATACAGGAAATGCAGTCATCTCTTCATGAAAGCAATGATGGGAGTGAGCCAATTCATGAAATATGGAAGTCCATTACTGTCATCAGCATCTACTTACTCCAGTGATGATTCTGATAGTCCACATATTACCCCCCGGATTGGAGATAATTATCAAGTCAAAGTATCACCATTTAAGCTGCAAATAGGCTGTGATCAACTGGGAAAAATTACAGTAAGGACTATAAGGATGACAAGGCTGATGAATTTGAGCTACTGTTTGTGGAGGGATTACCTGTGCCAGTAATGCAGATAATTGTTTTTTTCACCTTTTGGAAATGGAAGACTCTCAGATAATGAGTTCCCTTCAAAGCAGTCTTCCCCAGTTGGAGCCATAAAAAAGGATTGTGAATTGTGTCAGGTTGATTTATCTGAACTGGAAAATGATCAATGTACCCATGTGATCAGTAACAGTGGCCTACTCAGAGAAGACCATATGAATATTACAGGTTTGAAGACAGATTTCTCAAGACCAGAGGACACCCTGACAGAATCTAATGTGGCAGCTAATACTGTGCTTGATACTTCTTCCTATTGTGATGGGCATCGAAGAAAAAGGGGCAGGGTTGGTTGCAAGATGGTCAAGAAGATAAAAGTTGGTTTTTTGGACTTACACAAGCACTGCATTGATTCCAATTGCCAGGTTCAGCAGAAAGGAATACATAATATGGGGGAAGACGCAAGCTCAAAAGGTTACATGATAGTGCCTGGCAGCCCGAGTGCATCCTGGAGTAAAAGTGAGGAAGATTTATTCATACTTGGGCTGTATACTTTTGGGAAAAATCTTAAAGCAGTGAAAAGATTTGTGGAAACTAAAGAAATGGGGATATATTAGCACACTATTACGGCAAGTTCTTCAATACAGAGTCATATTGCAGATGGGCAGAATCTAGAAAGACAAGAAGCAGAAAGTGTATCCAAGGCCAGCGCATTTTCTCTGGATGGCGGCAAAAGGAATCGTTGGCACGCCTTTTTCCTGACATACCTGAGCATTTGAAACATGAGATCCCAGAGGTAAAGTTTTCTCGTCAAAAATTCTATTTGTTGTGTAAACGTAAAAATGGTATGCTGTCGTTAATAATACAGCAATAGATTTAACCTAACTGATACATATGAACTGAATTTCATAATCCAGTTGGATCAGATTAATCTCTTGGTTCTGCAATAGATTTAACCTAAATGACAAATTAACCTATGATGAGAAACATGTGGACAGCATTAAAAAAAGTGAACTCAATTCTTTGAGTAAGAAGAGTTGCTTTTTAAAATCTGCGTTATGAACTTTAAGGAATTTTCTTGCGTAGGCACATGCTGCTCCCTTGTATGTTGCCCAAATCACGTGTACCATCCGATTAAAATCTGGTATGATTCAGTTACGGAGATTTTCTTATGGCATCAATTCTGCAGGTTCTTTTGAGCTAGGCGTTACGGGTACTCCAACCGTTTGACAAAATAGCCTTCATGGGAGCCCGGAAAAGGCTCTCTTACAGCGTCTTGATTCATTCTCTTCTGCAGATGGGGGTTTGGTTTTCTGCTTCCTCGCCCATGTTCCACCCCAAAAGCAGGGAAAAGTTCAGATAATGTGGCACCTTCTGAAGCAGAGGAAGAGCCACGGCACCTTGGAGCCATTCCCAGAGGTCTGGAGTGGTGATACCAATCCTCGGCCTCCCCCTGGGCCTACAAGAGTGAAACCTTGGTCACCTACTGTCTGTATGAGACCGTTCTTATTTTCTTGTTTGCAGGTAAGTGAACAGTTCTCAATCCAAGTTTGAAGGTGGTTTGAAATGGTTTTCCCATAAATCTCTTAGCTCCCAAGTCATCTGCAAGATTGAAATCATGGTTGCTACTCAAGATGGATTTCTTCTTTTACAGCAGTGTTTGGTATTGAATTTCCTCTCAGTCTATCCAAGATTTATGAGCTGTGCAATCAATCAATTAAAGGAATTTCTGATTTGGTCCTTACATTTGTACCATAATAAGCTTATCTTGTGTTAATGATGAAACATACGTAGATCAACTCTGAACTCAATTATTATGCTTTCAGATTTGGCTAGGACTAAAGGAAAAGGAAACCACTGTTTGATGTGTTGAATCTAAGTTTGTCTATTTTGTTATCCACCAATTTCCCATTTCAAGTACTTTAGTGTGTCGCTACTGCTGTTTGTGGCCTCAAACTTGATAATGCTGGGCTCCTAAAAAAACTGTTTGTCTTCTCAGATCTCTATACTGTCATTAGATGAAGACACTGGCTTTCACAATACAGGAAATGCAGTCATCTCTTCATGAAAGCAATGATGGGAGTGAGCCAATTCATGAAATATGTGGAAGTCCATTACTGTCATCAGCGTCTACTTACTCCAGTGATGATTCTGATAGTCCACGTATTACCCCCCGGATTGGAGATAATTATGAAGTCAAAGTATCACCATTTAAGCTGCAAATAGGCTGTGATCAACTGGAATAAATTACAGTAAGGACTATAAGGATGACAAGGCTGATGAATTTGAGCTACTGTTTGTGGAGGGATTACCTGTGCCAATAATGCAGATAAGTTATTTTTCACCTTTTGGAAATGGAAGACTCTCAGATAATGAGTTCCCTTCAAAGCAGTCTTCCCCAGTTGGAGCCATAAAAAAGGATTGTGAATTGTGTCAGGTTGATTTATCTGAACTGGAAAATGATCAATGTACCCATGTGATCAGTAACAGTGGCCTACTCAGAGAAGACCATATGAATATTACAGGTTTGAAGACAGATTTCTCAAGACCAGAGGACACCCTGACAGAATCTACTGTGGCAGCTAATACTGTGCTTGATACTTCTTCCTATTGTGATGGGCATCGAAGAAAAAGGGGCAGGGTTGGTTGCAAGATGGTCAAGAAGATAAAAGTTGGTTTTTGGACTTACACAAGCACTGCATTGATTCCAATTGCCAGGTTCAGCAGAAAGGAATACATAATATGGGGGAAGACGCAAGCTCAAAAGGTTACATGATAGTGCCTGGCAGCTCGAGTGCATCCTGGAGTAAAAGTGAGGAAGATTTATTCATACTTGGGCTGTATACTTTTGGGAAAAATCTTAAAGCAGTGAAAAGATTTGTGGAAACTAAAGAAATGGGGGATATATTAGCACACTATTACGGCAAGTTCTTCAATACAGAGTCATATTGCAGATGGGCAGAATCTAGAAAGACAAGAAGCAGAAAGTGTATCCAAGGCCAGCGCATTTTCTCTGGATGGCGGCAAAAGGAATCGTTGGCACGCCTTTTTCCTGACATACCTGAGCATTTGAAACATGAGATCCCAGAGGTAAAGTTTTCTCGTCAAAAATTCAATTTGTTGTGTAAACGTAAAAATGGTATGCTGTCGTTAATAATACAACAATAGATTTAACCTAACTGATACATATGAACTGAATTTCATAATCCAGTTGGATCAGATTAATCTTCTTGGTTCTGCAATAGATTTAACCTAAATGACAAATTAACCTATGATGAGAAACATGTGGACAGCATTAAAAAAAGTGAACTCAATTCTTTGAGTAAGAAGAGTTGCTTTTTAAAATCTGCGTTATGAACTTTAAGGAATTTTCTTGCGTAGGCACATGCTGCTCCCTTGTATGTTGCCCAAAATCACGTGTACCATCCGATTAAAATCTGGTATGATTCAGTTACGGAGATTTTCTTATGGCATCAATTCTGCAGGTTCTTTTGAGCTAGGCGTTACGGGTACTCCAACCGTTTGACAAAAATAGCCTTCATGGGAGCCCGGAAAAGGCTCTCTTACAGCGGTCTTGATTCATTCTCTTCTGCAGATGGGGGTTTGGTTTTCTGCTTCCTCGCCCATGTTCCACCCCAAAAGCAGGGAAAAGTTCAGATAATGTGGCACCTTCTGAAGCAGAGGAAGAGCCACGGCACCTTGGGAGCCATTCCCCAATCCTCGGCCTCCCCCTGGGCCTACAAGAGTGAAACCTTGCTCACCTACTGTCTGTATGAGACCGTTCTTATTTTCTTGTTTGCAGGTAAGTGAACAGTTCTCAATCCAAGTTTGAAGGTGGTTTGAAATGGTTTTCCCATAAATCTCTTAGCTCCAAGTCATCTGCAAGATTGAAATCATGGTTGCTAGTCAAGATGGATTTCTTCTTTTACAGCAGTGTTTGGTATTGAATTTCCTCAGTCTATCCAAGATTTATGAGCTGTGCAATCAATCAATTAAAGGAATTTCTGATTTGATCCTTACATTTGTACCATAATAAGCTTATCTTGTGTTAATGATGAAACATACGTAGATTAACTCTGAACTCAATTATTATGCTTTCAGATTTGGCTAGGACTAAAGGAAAAGGAAACCACTGTTTGATGTGCTGAATCTAAGTTTGTCTATTTTGTTATCCACCAATTTCCCATTTCAAGTACTTTAGTGTGTCGCTACTGCTGTTTATGGCCTCAAACTTGATAATGCTGGGCTCCTAAAAAAACTGTTTGTCTGCTCAGATCTCTATACTGTCATTAGATGAAGAGACTGGCTTTCACAATACAGGAAATGCAGTCATCTCTTCATGAAAGCAATGATGGGAGTGAGCCAATTCATGAAATATGTGGAAGTCCATTACTGTCATCAGCATCTACTTACTCCAGTGATGATTCTGATAGTCCACATATTACCCCCGGATTGGAGATAATTATGAAGTCAAAGTATCACCATTTAAGCTGCAAATAGGCTGTGATCAACTGGGAATAAATTACAGTAAGGACTATAAGGATGACAAGGCTGATGAATTTGAGCTACTGTTTGTGGAGGGATTACCTGTGCCAGTAATGCAGATAAGTTGTTTTTCACCTTTTGGAAATGGAAGACTCTCAGATAATGAGTTCCCTTCAAAGCAGTCTTCCCCAGTTGGAGCCATAAAAAAGGATTGTGAATTGTGTCAGGTTGATTTATCTGAACTGGAAAATGATCAATGTACCCATGTGATCAGTAACAGTGGCCTACTCAGAGAAGACCATATGAATATTACAGGTTTGAAGACAGATTTCTCAAGACCAGAGGACACCCTGACAGAATCTACTGTGGCAGCTAATACTGTGCTTGATACTTCTTCCTATTGTGATGGGCATCGAAGAAAAAGGGGCAGGGTTGGTTGCAAGATGGTCAAGAAGATAAAAGTTGGTTTTTTGGACTTACACAAGCACTGCATTGATTCCAATTGCCAGGTTCAGCAGAAAGGAATACATAATACGGGGGAAGACGCAAGCTCAAAAGGTTACATGATAGTGCCTGGCAGCCCGAGTGCATCCTGGAGTAAAAGTGAGGAAGATTTATTCATACTTGGGCTGTATACTTTTGGGAAAAATCTTAAAGCAGTGAAAAGATTTGTGGAAACTAAAGAAATGGGGGATATATTAGCACACTATTATGGCAAGTTCTTCAATACAGAGTCATATTGCAGATGGGCAGAATCTAGAAAGACAAGAAGCAGAAAGTGTATCCAAGGCCAGCGCATTTTCTCTGGATGGCGGCAAAAGGAATCGTTGGCACGCCTTTTTCCTGACATACCTGAGCATTTGAAACATGAGATCCCAGAGGTAAAGTTTTCTCGTCAAAAATTCAATTTGTTGTGTAAACGTAAAAATGGTATGCTGTCGTTAATAATACAGCAATAGATTTAACCTAACTGATACATATGAACTGAATTTCATAATCCAGTTGGATCAGATTAATCTTCTTGGTTCTGCAATAGATTTAACCTAAATGACAAATTAACCTATGATGAGAAACATGTGGACAGCATCATTAATTTTGTAAGTAATTTATTGCAATTTTTTGATGGGAACAGGATGATAAAGGAACATCAAATTTATGCTAATTCCTAACCTGTCAAAACTTTATAATTATCTAATATGGCAGATGAAAAACTACTCTAAGGACGTAACTGAAGTTGAGGTGAAACCAGATGCTTCTTGGTATCCAAAGGTTGAAGGTTATGCCAGTCTCCGTGAGCATTGGCATCAGCCAGATAGATCAATGATTATCTCAATTGGAAAAATTACACATCAGCAGGGAAACTTGAACCATATTAAATGTGAGAGTATTGCCTTTAAAAATTGGAATAAAGAGGAATTGAGATGGTATCCAAAGCTCGAAGGTTATGCCTGGCTCTATGAGCCTTGGCATCGGCCAGATAGATCGATCATTATTTCAATTGAAAAATTACACATCAACAGGGAAACTTGAACCAGGTTAAATGTGAGGGTATATTTGAAAGTCAGTTGCCTTTAAAAATTGGAATAAAGAGGAATTGAGATAGTTATTTGGGATTAGGTGGTGCTATCTTATCATCTACAGCAAATACTATGCCATGGATGGAAAAAGGGGAATACAAAAATCGTGCGAGCCATCAGCTACAGTGCGACGGATACAAATGGAGATGATGAAGATCCAAGTATTAATCAAGAAGGAAGTGAGGACCTTGTCAGGGAATATAAAAACTGTGCCAGCCATCAACTACAGTGCAAATGATACAAATGGAGATGATGAAGATCCAAGTATCAATCGGGAAGAAAGTGGAAGTGTGAACCTCGACTTTTCAACAAATAATGATGCCAGGTTTTGACTCTTCATTCTTGAGACGTAATCAGACTTTACAGAGAATTTCCAAGCATGTTTGTTCTGAACTCCAAAAGGACTCTGAGCTAATAGTTCTAAGTGATTCAGAGGAAGAGAATGCGAATGATGTAAACATTGGTTAATCTATTGTTTCAGTTTTTGCTATTTCGGATACTTTGTGTCACGGTGTAGAGTACCATTGAATTCCTATGAAGGTTTGCAGGAGGATTCACAGTTTGATTGCATTGGTATTACCTAAACCTTCATTCATCCGCACTTATTGGATCCTTTTCTGAAGTGATTTTGATCCAGCATAGCATCAACGCTCCACTTGGTTATATTGGTGCTAATAGTGGTGAGTTCAATTTGTCAAATTGGTCCCCGTGCCCTCAGAATGTAGCATTTCATTTCTTTGGTACAAATCCAGATGTTTCAGGTACCTCAGTGTGCATATGTGGTACTTCTGACTCTTGTCAATATGTATGGTTTATTGGCTTCACAGCTGTAGGAGAACACAAGGGTTGGACCAACAATCCCTGACAGCAGCCGTTCGTTAGATTCTTCTGTGTTCCTTATACACTTCTTCCATGTTCAAGCACAGCCTGCACAAGCATATGTTCAAACTGATTATGGAGACCTGTAATCACATGTGACGATGTACAGACTAATTGGATTTCACTCAGTTTATGTAGCAGTAACAACTTGGGTAAGCCAGGTTTCAAGGAACCTGCTGCAGGAACACAGTGTAGACAATATCGTCTGCACTTGGGAGATGGACTCCACTTATTAGCTATAGGTATACAAGGTCAAGGCATTGAATCTTCTATTCCTGAGTCGATCAAAGTAGACTGGAAAACTACTTCCTGATTAACAGTGTGCAGCATCTATACCATAGAATGTTAGTGATAATAGAACTGATGGAGCTTTAGCGTATAACCAAGGTTCTGATAACCCATTACGTCATCAATTTGTCAGATCAATTAGGCCTCGATTTTAAGTTTCTGTGGATTCAGATTCTAATTAGGTCGCAGCATTCAGCATCAACTCTGTCGCTGGTCTTGCATGCCCATCGAGGATTATGAGACCAGGATTTTATTTTATGATTTACGTAGAAAAATCACCCTTTCCTATGGTGTTTGTATGCAAGGGATAACCCAGTTTTAATGCAGTAGCAGGTGCTTAAGAACTTTTGTAGTAATGGATGTAAGCCTTTTGATGCCTAAAGATGTATGACAGACTGGATGCTGCAATGATGCAAAGATGATGTGATGATGTTTTTTTCTTGTGAGTTTTGGCAAAGATGAACCAGAAAATTCCTATTGTGCTTTGCTTAACTTCATAATGGAAGCATATTTTTATCCTATTGTGCTTTGCTTAACTTCATAATGGAAGCATATTTTTATCGTGACAAATAATTTCCCTATGACTGGACTTTGAACACAAAACCAACTCTCAACAAATATGAAGGGGCCTTAATTGTGTTTTGTTTTCTTATTATTCTTGCATGATGGATAAATCTGGAAAAGCTTATTGCCTCCAGAGGAGATGTTATCACGTGAAACAAATTTAAATATATATAGACTATGTAATAAACTTGTCAACACCTCATTCTAGCTATAAAACTTGTGAACATCTCATTTCTCAAAATATTAAATTTGTTTTATCTATAATGTAAAAAATCATATAAAACTTGTGAACATCTCATTTCTCAAAAATATTAAATTTGTTTTATCTAAAATGTTGTTTTATCTATAATGTAAAAAATCATATAAGGTTATTTGCCAAAATCTGAAAACACTTGTGAACATCTCATTTCTCAAAATATTAAATTTGTTTTATCTATAATGTTGTTTTATCTATAATGTAAAAAATCATATAAGGTTATTTGCCAAAATCTGAAAACACAATCAAATGTTGCATGAAATTGGAATAGTTACAAAACTAAAATATTGCCTACAAAAATTGACATCATGATTAAACGTGTTTGTGTGAGGTAATTAGTATTATATATAGAAATTAATCAATTTTTTTTTCTAATCTATTTCTATTAAAAAAAGATAAAAAATATTTACATAGAGAAATAATGCCTACAAAAATAGAGAAATATTGCCTACAAAAATTGACATCATTTAATGATTAAATGTGTTTGTGTGAGGTAATTATTATATATATATAAATTAATCAATTTTTTTTTTTCTAATCTATTTCTATTAAAAAAAGATAAAAAATTTCTATTAAAAAAGATAAAAAATATTTACAGAGGTCAAGACCTTTTTTAAAAAATATTTACATAGAGGTCAAGACGACAGTAGAAGACTTCTGAGGGGACAGTAGACAGCCCTGAGAGGACCGTGGGGACCGTAGCCAGCCTGAGGGGACCAAAAATATTTACATAGAAGTCAAGACTGCTGAGGGGACCGTAGACAGCGCTGAGGGGACCGTAGCCAGCCCTCCACCAAAGAGACTGATACAAATGCCTTTCAACATTCAGCTTGCAAAATTGGAAGACTGTGAAGCAGGATTTGAGCAACCTGAAAGACAAGAAAGCTAACCGACCTATAGCTAACATAACAGCACCAGTAGCAGCTTTTCACTAGCTGAAAGTCAATTTTAAATAGCTGCTATTACAAAAAAACCAAAACCAGGCTACTTTGGCCAAAATTCTCGAACTGAAAACTGTAGCAATTCTTGCTAATACAGAGAGCAGTAACATATGCATGAACAGGGGTAACAGAAACCAGTGACACATAACCTGAGAACGACAAAACATAGACGGGAGCTCGAGCACCGCCATTGAGCCAGAAGTCTTTAATCATGAGTCTGTGAGTCAGTGGCGTCCTTATTCACCTGGCTGGGCGAGCCTATCCAGGTGACCATTTCATTGTCTTCACCTTCTGGTAACCCGCCATCTGGAGGAATAGTTAAATTCAGAATGCCGCCTGTAAAGTGCATCGGCTCACAAGCGAGCGTTTGGTCCTGAGAGGAGGTTGGCTGGGGTTGAGCAGCGTCCGGCACTGCCTCTTCATTTTGCATATCTTTTTCACTGAGCACAATCCCAGCTATTTCCCCCTGAAGACCGCTATCATGCTGTGACTGAGACTGAGAATGAGACGTGGAATTGGTATCTGAACTGCTGGGCACATCCTCCTCCTCCATGAGAATGATAGTAATGCTGGCAGAAATCAAAGGCTTATTGAGCTTACTTCTGAATTTAAATCGGGCGGTTCGGGTGGTTTGAAAGGAGCTGTTCAGAGATGGCCGAGAATGCTCAGGAGGCGGTGAGGACGGGGAGGCAGAGGCTAATGGAGTTATGTTCTGAGGAGAAGAATGCGATAGAGGGCCTCTGTGGCCGGAAATCCCTCCACGACGTGGGACACTGCGACGGCGCACCATGGCTGGATGAGCAGGGAGCAGATGAGTGCAAGAAGACCTGAGCGGTGGGCGAGAGGACCAAGCACAGGCAGAACAAGCCGAACAGAAAAACCAGATTGGCTTCCAGATAACCTGAACAGAGCAGGGATGCGGGAAAAAAGCAAGCTAAGTAAGAAAGAGCCGAGCGTGTCAGGGGCTAAAACCAGAGAGCGATCCATAGTTTAAATCGTCTCGCGGAATTTCTCGAACTGAATGCACATTGAATGCCTGCAGCCGATCCATAATTCTGTACCCTGCAACATTAAAACCAGGTGTAGCGAGGCGTTGTGATCTGCGTCCCCCGGCCATGTACCAGGACAGCTGCCAACTTTGCATGCTATTTATTTATGGGTTGTGATGACACCCGCATCCCGGTATAAATTAATCAAATTAATATGATAGTTAAAAATATTTTTTTATTGGAATTAAATTTTTTAAAGTAAAATTAATAAGTATTTCTGAAATATAAATCATGTTATTTGATATGATAGTTAAAATACTCTCGTGTGAGGTAAAATAAAATGTATCTAAGTAAAAATTAATTGGTATCTCATATGTATAAATTATGTAAATTATAAATGTTTTTGTCTAAGATAAAAGCAAATGTTTAATGATAATAATATTTTAAAGGAAAAACAATGCTTCAATAAATTGTGTAAATAGATATTATTGTTAAAATGTATTTGTGTGAGATTTTTTTTTATTTTTTTATTTATTTTTTATTTTTTTTATCAAAGTAAGAAATAATGAATATTTAAGAGATATAAAAGATTAAGATCATTATTAGAAATATGAGTGTATAATATGGATGCGTAATTTAATTAAACTCAAATTATTTAAATTTGTAAACTATAATCCATTATAAGAAAAGAGGAAAATTAATGAAGAATAATTTAAATGTAAAACAAAGTTAGGTTATTTTAGATAATTGAAACCAACCTAGATCCATCTTAAATATGGATTTATAAGTGTTGAGAGGATCAAATCTCTCCATGTGAAAACCTCTTTTTAAGTGCAAATCTCTGGAGTGCAAAACTTGAGGAAATGTCATCTCTTGAGGTGAAACCCTCTTTTTGAGTGAAAATCTTTGGAGTGCAAAACTTGAGGAAATGTTCGCACCTTGAGAGAATTCATCTCTCTTGGCGCTTGATAGAGCTAGATTTAAAATGGATCTAGGTTGGTAAATAATCAAAACCAATTCCAATATCAAACAAATCTAGTGTAATACTCTAGCTTGAAGGGGCCCTATAGGAAATGGGTCTTACAACCAAGTTATATGGAACACTTATTTCATCAACAAGCTCAATATGTCAATACACACAACATCCAGACGTATCATAATTATTCTTGAGGTTGATATTAGTTATACCATCAGGGAATCCACAAGCCTTGAAATAGACCAAAGAAGTAGAACTAGTTGAGGATTGGTGAGAAGAAAAACAACATCCCAACTATAAGCTCAATAGCATAAATTGTGTTTAAGCCAAATAAATCATTCAATGAAGATGCTTTTTGGGACAAAATTGTGCACAAAATTCCTTTGCACTTAGTCAATTTGAAGAAAATTGGGTTGTTTGATGATTTTGTAAAGTGGCTGCCACATTCCTAATGTTTATAGGTTAATACCAGTACATAGTTTGTCTATGTATCAATAATTTGTCCAAAGTGTACTTTCCCTTCAACTCATATATAAATCAAATTTCTGTAGAATAGTATAGTAACAGAATCTAAAATTTTCCATGGATTATTCCTCTAGAAACAAAGGCAACACTAGGAATACAAATGGTCCTCTTAATTAGCAAAGCCAATATATATGTAACTGGAAGGTGTGATTTTATTTCATTCTTCAAATACTAGTTTCTTTTTATTTCTTTCTGTTGACACCTAATCCTCATGATTGGGTGAATATAATGTAAATAGATAAATAAGTAATATGAACAGTCATCGGGAGATGAACTGAACAGTCCTCATGTATTTAATGAAGACCTACCTGAAGGAATAAACACGAATCATTTTTGCCTTAAGGAGTTACTGCCTGGCCTGACATGGTATCAGAGCCAGCTCCATTTTTTTAGCTTTTATGCCCTTTGTAGCTCCCTATTCTGCTCCTCTGCTCTCCATTCAAAAGCGTTGTCCATACGTTGCTCCATAAACGTTGGTGTCCATACGTTGCTCCATAATACGCTGCATACAAAGTGTTGTCCATAAATGTTGCATACTGAACGCTGCTCCATGCAGTGACTTGAACGTTGTTGCCACGTTCCTCTGTTGCAACGTTCCTCTGCTACAATGCCAGAAGTGTTCCTTTGCATCTTGTTTTTCCATACGCTGCTCACTTCCTATGCATTGTTTCCCATATCTCTGCTCTCCTCATTATATTTTATTGGAAACATAAAAAACCTCTTAGGGTTCTTCCTCCTTCAAAACCTTTGAGTTCATCGTGTCTATTGTGCCCATTTTGTTTTACTGTTTGTTTTTCCCAGTCTTCACTGCACACTAAATACTCTCATTCCACCGCACAAAGGTTTCACCGAAGGCTTCACCATATCCAGGAGAGGGTTGCGTGGGGAATCCCTAGAGCTTCCAGACCTGTGCTGCGAAGCGTGAGTGCCAAAAGCTACAGAAGGGCCTGCGATTCTATTTTGAAACTATGCGCGTTGGTAAGACTTTGTATTAGTACAAATGAGGTCTTGCGTTCAAACCGTTGGCCTCCATACATAGGTGAACACTGCTACACTGTCACATTGGCTTTCTTGGTATTCACCTTACGCAGCAAATGTTGTTCCTCCACCACATTGCGCAACAAATGTTGAGCACTGCTCTTCGTCCATAGTGTAATATGTTGAAATAACACTTTTATTTTCAATGTCCATTGTGACCTGACACCATATATATCTCCGCTATAAATGACTCTCGTATAATGAATCTCAGTAACCAAAGAAGCCAGTTTTGTGATGACGACTGGTCGCTTTACTTTGGATTTGATTATATCTCTACTGGATCTCATTGTTCTCATAATGTTGGCTGATAAATTCAAGAAATTAAAATTTTCCAATTTTTTGAGCTGACATCGGACCCACCTGTTACTTGAAAAAGATAGCAAAGTCTTCAAATTACAAATTTTCCATTTTTTGAAAAATAAAGATGGTTATTACTTGACTGAATAACGACTGGAATCTTTGAATTTAAACATCCTATGTTGAAACTGTCATACCTCCTCCATATTGCTACCATAACTTCATTTTTCAAAATATTGCTACTACAGTGCATTTTTTTTCCAGCAGAAGTATTTTTTTACAGTATGCGTTCAATCATATCCATGGTGGGAATAGTTCTCACTGGCAAGGAGAACTATCCTAAATGGTCCTGGATGATAAAACACACCCTCATTTTCAATGAGTTGTGGAAAGGAGTGTGTGTCAGAAACGAAGATAATGAATCAATACAGTCTACCTCAGACAAAGAGCTCATCATTTGGGAAAACAAAAACAACAAAGCTTATGTATTAATTGTAACATCTGTAAATGAAGAGGTGAGTGGCCATATTTCGTCATGTTCAACTGCCTTTGAAGCCTTACAAAAGCTGAAAGAACTCTATGACTCCCATTCTGCACTTGAAGTTGTTCAACTCATGATTAAACTCTTCATCTTGAACTGCAAAATAATGATCTTCTTGCTCTTGCATTTGAAGTAAAGTCTATAATGCATGATATTAAGTCCACTAAGGTTGAATTGGATATTCCTCTTATCGCTTTTCTCAAGGCAATTTATCCTACTTACTCCAATCTACTTGAGTCATTGCAAGCAAATGGTAATCTCAAAGATATCACCTTTGACTCGCTTGTGAAAAAGTTTGCTGAAAGAGAGAAAGCTTTTGGAAAGAAGACAACCCCTGAATCTTCTAAAGAGGCTATGTGCCTTGCTCATAAAGAAGAGCATCTTGCTCAAGATTCTTCAAGAGGAAGAGGAATATATTTTAGAGGCAGGGGGGCAGACACTCTCAAGGAGAAAAGGCATATTTGCACTGCATTCGCTGCAAAAGAAATGGATCATATGATGCCTCTACATGCAAGCTACCATGGAACAAAATTGAGCAGCAAAGAAACCAGCATAAAGGTAAAACTGATGATACAGACAAAGGTAAAGCACTTGAATCCGCTCACTATGTTGTGGCACAATGTGACATTGGAGTAAATGAAGATTTATTTAATGCTTCACTTGCTTCTTGGAAAAATGATTGGTTGCTTGATTCAGGAGCAATCTACCACATGACTCATAGAAAAGATCTTTTTGAAGAATTTACTGACAATGTTGATGGAGCAGTATACTTTGCAGACCAATAAAAAATCAAGCCATCAGGGCTTGGCACAATCAGGGTTAAAATGCCTGGTCTTCTAGACTTTCTTTTGCATCATGTTCTATATCTCCCACAGCTCAAGAGAAACTTGTTGTCCTTGGTCTACATCTGCCAGCAAGGTCACTCCATTCATATGTTTGATGGCAAGCTTGAGGTAAGAAAAGCATCTGACCACTCACTTGTCATGAGGGGAATAGAAGGAGAAAGGCTTCTCAAGTTGCAAGGAACATTTACTCATGCACAACATTTCTCATACAATTCTCATCATGAAGAAAGTACACTTCCATCAAGTTTATTATTGCATGCTAGATTTGGACATTTGAACTATGATAGTCTCTGCTTGTTGAAGAAAAATGGTGTTGTTGGTTTACCTACAATTCCTAGGAAACTTAAGCAATGTGATGCTTGCATCCTAGGAAAGCATAGCAAATAGTCTTTTCATGATTCACATTCAAGAGCACATAGAAAACTTGAACTCATTCATTCAGATTTATGTGGTCCAATGCTTGTTCCTTCTGCAAATGGAAATAAATATATGATGACATTTATTGATGACTACACCAGAATGTGTTGGGTTTATTTATTGAAGAAAAAATCTGATGCTTTTCAAACATTCAAGAATTTTCATAAATGGATTGAAAATGATGCACAATCTCATATTGGTTCTATTCGCACTGATAATGGAAAAGAATACACATCAAATGAATTTGAAAACTATCTTCGCCAACATGGGATCAAACATCAAACAACTATACCTTATAATCCCCAACAGAATGGTGTAGCTGAAAGGATGAATAGGACAATCTTAAATATGGTATGATCCATGCTCTTCTTCAAAAATGTAAAGATAATGTTTTGGGCTGATGCTGTTCTATGTGCTGCATATATAAAAAATAGATGTCCATCTAATGCTATTAGAAACAAGACTCCTTATGAAATGTGGTATGGACATGTTCCTTCGGTAAAGCATCTCAGGGTCTTTGGTTCCACCTGTTATGCCTTGATACAAAAGGTACATAGAAACAAACTTGGTGTAAGAAGTCGTAAGTGTATCTTCCTGGGGTATTCAAACACCTCCAAAGCATACCGTCTCTATGATGAAGTAAATAAAAAGTTTGTTGTATCTAGAGATGTAATTTTTCTTGAATCATCCAAAACTGACAATGTTGTTGAGCGGCAACTTGATTGCTTGGATATATTCGTAAAAGAAAAATCATTTCAAGAATTTGATAATCAGATTCCACATCTTGAAGGGGGGATTCCTATACTAGATCAACATGTGGAATCTTCTTCTGAAGAACACTCTCCCCTGCATGAAACTCCAACAATGGATGATGCTTTAAGTGATGTGATTGATAGAATTGGGAGATTCAATCTTGATTTAGTCCCAACTCAATCAACAGAGAAGCCTGGACCATCTGAGAAAGGTCCCCCAAAGTGGCTGACAAAGACACTTGAAAGTGTTCATCTTGATGAGGTTGGAAAGATAGGAACTAGAAATTCAAACCGACAAAATGGACGTGATGTGGATGACTCTAATTCACCTGTTGATATGGATGTTTCTTATGATTGTGAATTGAAATTGTCTACAGATTTTGAACCAACTTCCTTCAAAGAAGTTGCTTCTCATGATGAATGGAAAGAAGCAATGCAAAAGGAGTATGGTGCCCTCATAAAGAACGACACTTGGAAGCTGGTTTATCCTCCATTAGGAACCAAACCAATTGGCTGCAAGTGGGTCTACAAGAACAAGTATAACACTGATGGCTCACTTGACAAGCACAAAGCTAGGCTTGTGGAAAAAGGATTTGCACAGAAGGAAGGGGTCGATTATGAGGAGACTTTTGCCCCCACAACAAAATGGGCTACCATTCGGACACTCTTTTCCCTAACAGCTCAGAACGGTTGGAAAGTCCATCAAATGGATGTAAAAATTGCTTTCTTGAATGGAGATCTAAAAGAGAATGTTTTTATGTCCCAGCCTGAAGGATTGTTGTGAAAGGACATGAACATAAAGTATGCAAACTGGTGAAGTCCTTGTATGGCCTCAAACAAGCGTCGCGATCCTGGTATGAAAAACTAACTGAGCATCTTCTGAAACTCAATTTCAAACATTATGATCTTGATGATGCAACTTTATTTGTCAAGAAAGTTGGAAAAATAGTTGTATATCTTGTGGTATATGTAGATGATCTTTTGATGACAGGGAACAATGAAAGCTACATTGCATCCATAAAGAAGGAATTGGGGAAAAGTTTTGAAATGCCTGATTTGGGCTATGTTCATTACTATCTTGGCATTGAAGTAACCCAACATCCGAAGTCCATATTTCTTTCTCAAAATAAATACATTGGAGATCTGTTGAATAGGTTTGGAATGACAGAGTGCAATCCTCTTACTACTCCAATGGAACAAAACTTAAAGCTCACATCTATTGAAGGAAAAGAATTTGAGGATGCAACAAAGCATAGACAGCTTGTAGGAAGTCTCAACTACCTAACTACTACTAGACCAGACATTTCGTTTGCCATTGGAATCCTCTCTAGGTTTATGCAAAAGCCTTGTAAGGGACATTGGTCTACTACAAAAAGAGTTCTAAGGTACTTGAAGGGAACTCAAGACTTTGGAATCAAGTATGCACAGGTGGACGACTTCAGCGTGATTGGATACTCTGATTTAGACTTCGATGGAGACGAAGAAACTAGGGTATCTACTTCAAGATATGCTATGAGTCTTGGATCAGGAGTTGTCTCCTGGCGATCATGCAAACAATCAGTTCCAGCAGATTCCACAACAGAAGCATAATACATGGCAGCAGCTGAAGCAACAAAAGAAATTGTGTGGCTTAGGAAAATTCTTGAAGATTTGCAGGTAAAACAATTACAATCAACTCCACTCATGATTAACAATACCTCTACAATAAAGTTGGCCAAGAATCCAAAGTTCCATGATCAAACAAAACACATCAATACTAAATATCATCTAATTCGACATCATGTTGAGGCCAAAAGAATCCATCTCCGTCATTGTTCCACAAATGAGCAAATTGTAGACATCTTCACCAAAGCACTTGGAAGAGAAAAGCTTGAACGATTCAGAATGATGCTTGGACTCACCAACATCCCTTTAGATTAAGGGGGGAATGTTGACACCTAATCCTCATGATTGGGTGAATATAATGTAAATAGATAAATAAGTAATATGAACAGTCATCGGGAGATGAGCTGAACAGTCTCTCCCTCATGTATTTAATGAAGACCTACCTGAAGGAATAAACACGAATCATTTTTGCCTTAAGGAGTTACTTCCTGGCCTGACACTTTCTCCATATATTGTTTGTCTTGGCAGAGGTCTTAAAATGTGTTATACGTAAGTTTGTTGTTGCAAAACCTAAGTTTTCTTCTCCTCCTACACCTTGATAAATGTGCAATAGTTGCCCTCGTAAAGACAAACACAACCCAGATAGAAGTTTAGCAATCTATATGGATTTAACATTTGGTTAATGTAACAAACTCATCCCACGTCTACCCAAGTAACCACCCAAACGGGGTAAATATGCGATGAGAGGCCACTATGATGGGATTCAACCTCCTATGTCACCTTAAGGAAGTGGAATCGACGGAAACATGCCACATACACCTTCCACATCAACAACAAAACTCCTAGGAGCCATCCCAACCACTCAGGTAACCTGCCCCTGAGACCAACTGAAGTTTTAGTGCATCAAACCTCTAGCCGCTCCCTTGATATGGACAAGGATGCATCTGGGAGGCTCCAGAAGCTCCCACAACAAGGGTAAGGGAGCTTCCAGGGAATTTTTTCTCCAGTGTTATGCTTTCAACTCTGAGATTTGTGCCACTTTTTCAGGGTTAGAGCTTAGGTCACTGCCCAGAACTCAATGACACCTTTATAAATGAAATTTCACAGCAGAACAGAGATACATATGCAAAAACATCAATAAAGACTAGACTTGACCCTTACTAGCCATGACATGCATTTCATCAAACATATCACAAATATGAAATCTATAGGTCTTAACAATAGAGCTGAGCATAGGGGTATCATACCTATTTGAGATTTGCTATGAGGCATTGTTTCCTTATCACATTAACTGCATTATCATCTATTAGGACATAGATACATTTTTCATTCATTTACAAGTAAAAACATGATGAGAGCCATATATAGCCATTGTCATAATTCATATTCATAACTAATATAATAACAACAGAAATACCAAGGAAACAACAACCATATAATCCACATATAAACTAGTATAATACTCATGAATTAACACGAAGAAATAACCTATTATTAATGATGCAAAGGCTAACCAGATTTGGTACTTCCACGAACCACCCGACTGTAGACATGGTTGAGCCAAATCTCTCTTTAGCTAGTCACCCTCATGCCATATTCCAAGCATGAATGTGGGATCTCATGGAACAATCCATCAAAACCGAACTAGGGATTCCAGAGGCCGAACCACCTCAACCCATCAAACAATGATTCCACTTCACGATCGGACATCACAAACCATCACCAAATTGGTCTCTACCCAAGCCTTCTAGGGCTCTAGAGTGTTTTTTCCAACCAATGCTTCCAGGACAGTAACTCAACCCATAACTAATGTCAGGCTTCCAAACCATTTGTCCAACTAGAGCTTCCAGGACTAGTAACTCAACCCACCAAGGGCTTCTAGAGTGTTTGTCCAACCAAGGCTTCTAGGACTAGTAACTCAACCCAATATGTTACAAGGCTTCCAGAGCGTTTGTCCAACCAAGGCTTCTAGGAACTAGTAACTCAACCCAAGCTAAATGAAACATGAGAACCAACCAGAAAAACAAAGAAATGAACCCACAACACCATGGTTCTTTAGGAAATAGCAAGGTTAGGAAAATACACTGTCAATCCAGGCAATCCTCCATGCCAATGACAGATCATGACCAATAAACCACATACATGTGCCATGCATGTCAAACTAGTGAGGAAAACATACATGCAACTCGGTACCTACGAGAAAAACCCACTGTAGCTGCTGATTTTGATGTCCTCTTGCACTTTCCTCCTCTTCCTTTGCCTTCTTTCTCCAAGAATATAAGTATGCCACACTCTCCAAGAGTGCTCCAAGAAAACTCTAAGTGTCCAAGATTATGAGAGAGAGAGAGAATAAAATAAGAGCTCAAAAGTTGAACCCACAAAAGGCTCACACTGACCAAGCTTGAGTAAAAGCTTACCAACTGATCCTTCGAAGAATTTTTATCAATGAGGCCTCTATTTTCTTCATTTCCATTATTTTCCTCCAATTTCCTCATCACATGCAATCGGTGACCTTTCACCTTCCTTTTCTCGTAATTTCCTTTATTTTCATAAATAAAATGTCAATAAATACCTAATGTCTTTCCAAAGCCTTTGCCAATTTCCTTAGCCATAATAAACCGAAGCGACGCCCCACTAGTATTTTTTCCCAATATTCATCTTGGAATACATGTCCCATGACGTTGGTCTTATATTTTTATATTTACATGGATTTTTTAACCAATGTTGTTACATAATCCTCCCCATGGGGGAATACCGTCCTCAGTGTTCAATGACACCTATAACCAGAAAGACTGTTGAAAACAAAACATATTACCCATGAAGCTTTATAACATAGCTTGTTGTAGTATTTACAATGACCATTTTCTAAAACATGACAAACATACTGTTCACTAGAGCTTTATAACACAACTCATTACAATATTTACAATAATAACCACATATACACACATACAAATTTGCTTCATCCAAAAAATACTCATAATGTCTATTGAGCAGCTATATAAGTCTAGCTCGATACAATATTTGCAATAATACACACATATACACATATTCACATTTGCTCAAACAAAAAATATAAGGATATGATGCCTGCATCTGCAACAAGGGAATCCAAAGGCTCACACTTCCACCATCAAAGTAATACCAGGATTCACCTCCTTCCCAGGAAATACAAAATCCACTGCAAGGTCGAATCTGCACCCAATGTCCAACACTATAATCCTGCACCACTTATCTTCTTAGTGAACAGTTACCAACTCATTGTTCCAGGGCATGCTCACAATGTGCATTTGATTCCATCTGGAAACGTGTTGACGTTGTTGGACCCACAAACATGTCAGGGGATCTCCCCAGTAAGAAGTTCCAATTAGACCTCAGATCGTTTGGAGGAGGAGTCCTATAGTGGGTAGTAAAGCTATGCCTTGACTGCGTTAGCGCACAGAGATAAGCAAGATATCCTTGTCAGAAGCAAGTGTGTGACCTTGTAGCAAGTCATGAGAGATGCATGGGGAGGTTCTAACACACGGAAGGGGAAAATAAGTGTATCCATTAGAAGCCTGTAATAGTACGCAACCTGAAAGGAACACACGAGATGAATGACATCATAAACTGGAAAGAAAAATAGTTGACAATCCAAAGTGATGAGTTAAGCCAATAACACACTTCAATAAGATTCATACAATTGATGAGCCTCATCATTGGGTAATTACATGGGTTTTAATTGGCCATAATTCACCTCCTACCTTAGTCAAACCAACTATTCTCACAACTTATTGCATACTTTGATTATATTTTGCTTATGAGATGAGTTAGAGTTGGATATTTTGCTTTGTGGTCTAATGTGCATGTAATGCAGGAATAAAGGATAAAAGCAAGGAAAAATGTAGGAACAAAGGATAAAAGCAAGGAACTGTGGCAAAGACCTTGGTAAAGACTCAAATGGGACAAGGGAGAGTAAATTATAGGAGGTAAATCCTCCACATTTACTACCCCTCCATTCAAATATTCCTCCATCAGCTCAGATTGCAAACAACCAAATCATGGGACTAGAAGACAACCCAGCTGTAGGAATTTACAGGGTAAGTTTCTCAGACAGAACACCAAAGGACACCACTCACAAATAGATCATAGAACAATAAACCAGTATTCTTGACGTGGTTAAAACCTTCAAAGAGGGAAACAATCCACGGCCTGAGCCAATGCGGCCACTTTAGGCAATTTATTAATAAAAGAATGAAAATTTACATAAGCTTCTCTCATGAACGGTTAACCTACAAATAACCCTCCATGCTCTTTAAATAGAGATCATGGACCAATTGGGTGTTAAGCCATGGATCAAGCATCGGTAAAACTGAGGAGAGAATGAACCGTTGGGTCACTTCATGTCTATAACATATCGTGACCGTCGGATTGTAAGTTACAAAAGTACATAATAAAGAAACACACTTTACCTAACTCTCTACTCTAGACCAAGTTATACTTAACTATTTCCTATGTGTCAAAATATCCTAACACAAGCAAGTGAAAAGGACAAAAAATAATTTTTTTTGAGTTGGGAGCCAAGCCTCCCTAATTAGAAGGAAGTCGTTAGAGACTTTAGATGCATAAGTAGAGAGGCTTATGACCTTAGTAGGATTTAGACTTATATTGTGAAAAGTCTGCTTTATTTTTGAGCTGCAAGACTTGTGACAATTTGTTCTGTAATCCATGGTTTTCATAATGAGAATGAGCTTTGTTTTAAGCCAGCTTTGAGTTAACTCAGAGAGCTGAAACTCTTAGGTTAGGGCCTGACCCGAGTAGCCAAAGCTCCTATTTATTGTACTGTTATGCTAGCATAGACTCATGTTTTCTGTTCGTTTGCTTAAGTAGCATAGATTCATGGTTTTTTGTTTTATTTGCTTAAGTAGCTTCATTTTCATTACAACAGGGTAGCGTAGATTATTCATGGTTTTTATGTTCATTTGCTTCAGTAGCTGCATTTATGTAGTTTACTTCCATTTGTGCCTTCTTTCAGTTTACTGGTTAGTTAGGAGAAAATATCACCATAAGGTTGTGCATAGGTGTCTCGGCCTCATCTCCTCCCTCTAGGACCATGACTTGAGGAAGAGACCCTTCAACAACCCCAAAAACACAGGTTTCTGGTTCTCACATGAGCTATGGAGTTTGCTGTTTGATGCATTATTTGTTCGCCTTCATTGGTTTTTCTATTGTTTCCTTTGAAACCTCCTTCAGCATGTTCTTCATGCATCGCTTCCTCGCCATCTGATCCACAACAAACCTTCACAGTCACTATTCGATTCATTATTTTCTCCAACTGCTGCCTAGCGTGAAGTCTTCCACTTACTTTATGTGCTTTAATCTCCACCATCGATCTATCTCTTGGTCCGACGACTATCACATCACCTCAACACTTTATGCGCTTTAAACCCCCACCATGGATTCGCCTCTCCTGATCTGACGGGTATCGCGTCACCCGATTGCCAACTAGCTTGGTCGTTCTCCACCGTTGATCAGCCTCGCCTGATCCAATGACTATCATGCAATCTCGCACGGATTATTTCACAACCGTTATTTGCCTGAGAGCATGCAAGAAAAGTGGTTTTCTCATGCTACGTGTCGCGCAGTAAGGCTAATTGTGTGAAAGTTCAGAATTCGACTTATGGCCTTGAGGGCGCGAGAAACTACTTACTGCCTTAGAAACCTGCTCCATAATTTCCGCACATTTATTTTCCCTGTGATACGATCTCCGCCATCCATCCTCCAATTAATATTGTTCGTCCATATCTTGACTTAATCCGCACAATAAGATCTCAGCTATTCATCGCTTCGTTACCTTGTCTGTCCATCTCTTGACTTAACCTCCGCGATAATACCTCAACAATTCATCCTGTTCAACCATCTAGTCACTTAAGCCTTTGCGATAAGATCTCTTCCGTTCATCTGCTTCATTACCCTGTTCGCCCATCTATTCGCTTAATCCCTTGCGATACAGTATCTGCCGTTCATCTGCTTCGTTACCCTGTCCACCCATATCTTGACTTAATTCTTCGTGATAAGATCTTTGTCATTCATATGCTTGATTAATCCTATTCATCCATTTATTTGCTTAAGCCCCTGCGATAAGATCTCCACCATCCATCTTCTGCTTGTTGATCGATCTAACAGTCCCTATGCGCCACTGCATCCTTAAGTCCTCCTTTCATTGATTTCGACCTCCAATTGCTCTTCCGCTTGAAAACTAATTTAGCTTAAGTTTCTTTGCTTACACCTTAGTATAGTTTAATGCTCTTTACATTCTACAACTTTGATAACAGCATTAGGTTAGTGATTTTTTTAGCAATTCTGCTTAGCATAACTATTTTATTGGTTAATTAGGTTATGGTGTGTTTTAGCATTACATGTTGTTTTCTTCATTACTACAGTAGAGTAGCTCTCCCTTAGAATAGGTTTGCTCTTCTTCCATCAAAGAATTAAGTTTCTTTTGACCCTATAAAAGTCTGGCTTGGAACCCCTGGGGTCTCTTGCCAGATAAACAATGACAACAAGTAGGACCTTCACTTCTACTTGTGCATATAGCACTATCACCTCCAATTTTGTATGAACCCCAGGTTGATAAGTAAAGCTGGTAGCCTGGGAGTTGCAACATTCTTGTTGCAATACCTAGGCTCATCACTTTTCGGCGGTGTTGCCGGGGAGGTGTCTAAGTAGAATGTGATTACTATTTTCTTCTATTTCTAGTCTCCATCTTTCTTTTCTTCTACTTCTTATCTTCAATTTTCTTCCATTAGTTTATTTCTGCAAAAGTAATCTAGTAGCTTCCTTTCATTCATTTGTCATTATCTACTTTCCTTTCCATTCTACAAGTACTTTCTAGCTTTAAAGAAAATCTTACAAAAACCAACCCAAAAACATTTCCTTTCATGCCTCGTAGGAATAGGGACAATTTAGGGAAATTCTTGACAAATACCACCAGTGCATCCAACTGTCAACCTTCTCTCTTCTTTGGTGACTGTGAAGTGGAAGAACCTTTAGGTGATCAACCTTACATATTTGAAGAACCTACAGGGGAAGAAGAATAGGAATAACCCTTTCCTACTGAACCAATGTCTGAAAACCAACATGACAGAGGAAATAGAGAGAGATTAGAGAGTGCCTTCCCCATTAAGGAGACCAATGGGGACACTAAAATGAAGAATATAAGCCCCTCTGCTCTACCTCATTTCCATGGCCTAACCACAAAGGACCTTGACACTTTCCTATTTGAGTTTGATGTTATATGCCGAACCTATGACTATATAGATGATGAGCAAAAGTTAAAATTGTTTCCATCTACCCTCTAGGATGCAACATTGCTGGTTCATGGGTTTACCTAGAGATAGCATCACAACTTGGGCTCAAATGCAACAAAATTTTAACAAAAAATATAGGGACTACTGTAGGTCAAAGGATACTAAAGAAGAGATTTTCAGGATGACCATAGTCCAGGATGAATCCTTAGAGGACTATGAAGAAAGATTCCGGCTCAGATACGAAAGGGCCAGGTGTACACTTGACCTTGAGTCACTAAAGTTGGTCCTGCTTAGAGGAGTAAGGGAGGATCTTCTGAATACCTTACATATGATAGTAGGAAGAGATATCTACCAATTACCCTATGAGGATATCAAGACTAGCTTTAGAAACCATTCTAGGCCAGCCAGGAAAAAGGGTAGGGGTAGTCAACCTATGGCCAGTACATCATCCTCCAACTTATCCATCAAGGGTGAAATTAGAAATATTCTGGAAGATTTCAAAAGCGATATGTTGCAAATCCTTGCCTTGTAATTGGACACCATGAACATCAAAAGGAAGCAAGAGGAAGTAGAAAGAGCCTTGGCCATATTTTGTCCTAGATGCACTAGGAGGCATCTTAGGAACGAATGTCCATTGAACTGTATTAAGATTTTCTCAGTCTGTGAAGAAAACCACTCCATAGACAAGTTCCCTTCTTTACCTGGACTCGAAATTGTATATCAAGGTGCTGAAGGGGTCACTGAGAAACTTTGCTACATCAAATAAAGGAGACCTCCTGGGCCTAGAACATAACAGTAGGGTATGAAAGCGTCATCGCATGCATATTACAACTCCAACCAAACCATAACTATACCTTCTTATGGATCCCCTTCTCATCCTTCCTGGTATACACCCCTTCCTTGGTCCTATGCATCTCAGTATCATTCCCAACCAACCAACCAGTCATTTCAACCTTATATTCAACCACAACATCAGTGGAATACCCCACTCCAAGGGTGGAGGCCCCAATTCAACAATGTTCTAGCCCTATTGCCTTCACCACCTACCCAACCACAACTCTTGCACTCTGCTCCACCCAAGCAACCCCAGATGCATGCCCAGCCAAATCCGAACCCAAATAATAGGTAGGCCTAACAAGCATATAGTGGAGAAACATCATACCCAGCTTATGCTGTAGAAATCCAGGAGATAAACCTAAGATTTGGGAGAATTCTCCTTGATAACCAACCTCCCTCTCCACATAGGGAAGTTGAGGAAGAAAGAGAGGAAAGCAACCTTAAAGTAAAACCACACTTTCCTGAGAGATTAACCCAACCACTCCAGCCTACCATAGAAGAAAATGAACTTCTGGGAGAATTGAAAAATATATGTGTAAAGATACCCCTTCTCCCGGCAATCAAAGATGTTCCCATTTACAATAAGTTGATTAAGGAGAAATGCTTCAAGCATCCAAGAAGAAGAAAAATTGACGCCCCTATCATTATGTGATTGGGCAGTTGTCTGACTTAATGCTGGAGTAGGTAATATGTCCTGTAGGTTTTAACCCCGTACAGAAATTACCTGCATACAAATTCTAAAACACAGAAAATAAAAAATGTGAGATCATAACACATAAAACACATATACACAGAGATTTTCCCCTAGATCCCAAAACCGAGACTACTAGCTTGATTTTTCATTATATTCCTTTCAATGTTACAATACATATTTATACATGCCGAAGCATCCAATACCATGGACCCAAAACCATCACGTCCAATACCATGGATCGAAAAATCATCACGTCCAATACCATGGACAGAAAACCATCGCGTCCAAAAAACATGTGCGAAAATCATTGTTAGACCCCTATACTATTAGTATAACCCCTTATTTTTATTAGTAGAAACCACTTATTATATTGATGTACCCATGTAGTGCCCATATTGTTACTATTGTGCCCCATAGAAGCCCACTATTATTATTGTGCCCTTACATTATTATTGTTATGTCGGCTCTGATTATGTGATGACCCCTTAGACTCCTATATATAGAAAGGAGGTCTTTTCATTTGTATCATCCAAGAATTGTTCGTTTATGTAATGTAAAGGAGGTTGCCCCCTCAAAGAGGCTGAATTCTAAGGCGTTGATCTATCTTTTCTATCTTTTCTTGAGCTGGTTTCATAACATTTGGTATCAGAGCTTTGGATTCTAGGGTTTCGCTGCTCCAAATAGGTCATCGTGGCATTTTCGCTATAAATTTTTTTCTGTGACGTTTCAGAAGTCGAAAAAAAACTCATTTGAGAAGACATCGCGCTGAACCTTGGGTCCGAATTTCAGAGCTTTTCGCGCTATTTTTGCAGAGTTATAATCTGAGGAAGTTGGTCTTTTTGCAGACTCCTGAATTACACTCCAAACAGGTGACCTGGGGAAAATCGTCATAACTTTCTCTCTGAGCATCAGATTGAAATTTCGTAAGAAGGTACAGAAAGAGGACGGACTGTAGTTTCTTCTATATATTTTGCAGCACCAAAGATCGAAAATTTGACACGTGGCACTTCATACAAGTTCGCTCTTCTGGAAAGGTCTATAATCAGGTCATCTTGGGAGATTGTGCATAACTCTTTCTTGGAGAATCCAATTTGGATCATATTGGTGGCATTGGAAAGAGGACACAAAGGGCTACTACAGATAGAAATTTCAGAACTTAAATATTTGAAATTACAGAGTTACAGTCGTTTCAAGATTGAGGTCCTAAAATCAAGAAAAAGCAAGATGAGGAAGTTTGATGGCAAGGATCCGGTAAATTGGATACTTCAGATGGAGCAATATTTTGATCTAATGGTGTACAACTATTACAAAAGGTATGTATTGCATCTTCATATTTAGAACCAGAACAATTTTTATGGTATAAAGGGCTTTGTTCTCGTAAAAAACTTGTTACGTGGTCAATTCTCACGGAGGAAATGATAGCACATTATGAGGATACAAAGAGCAACACCTTCTTTAGAGCAACACCACAACAATTGGAAAGAGTAAAAGGGCTTTGTGACATATTGGAAAGTAAAATTATGGCAACAAAGAAGTCTACCCCTCACAACTATAAAGATGGAAGTGTTGTTTCTCCTAGCCTTCCACAACCTACAAGGGTTACGCCACAACAATTGGAAGAAAAAAGAGAAAAAGGGCTTTGTTACAATTGTGATAGAAAATGCACTAAAGGTCATAAGTGTGCTGAGAAGAAATTATTTTACATAGAATATGAAGAGGAGGAAGAAAAGGATCAAGAAACATCAAAAGAAGAAGATATGCACCAGGACCCCACCGCAGAGAAAGAAGCAATGAATCAGACCATATCTTGTGAAGCATTGGCAAGAATTACCACTCCTCAAACTCTCAAGATAGAAGGACATATCAAGAAGAAAAAGGTGCAAGAAGTGAAATATCACACCGAGAAAGAAGAAATGAATCCAACCATATCTTATAATTCATTGGTCGAAATTACTACTCCTCAAACTATCAAGATAGAAGGACATATCAAAAAGAAAAATGTTCAAGAAGTGAAAGATCACATCGAGCATCAAGAAATGAATCTGGCCATATCTTGTAAAGGATTGGAAGAAATTACCACTCCTCAAACTCTAGAGATAGAAGGACATATCAAGAAGAAAAAGGTTCAAGCAGTGAAAGATCACATCAAGCATCAACAACAAGTTCTCCAAATTTTAAAGGATAACGACACTTCAGTGCACAATCAAATGAAACAACAGGTAGATCAACATTGTAGTGAAAAATGTTTTGATTGGGTATTTTTACTGCTACATCTCAAGCAAGCTATTTATGAGAAGGAAATGTTGGCAATACTACATGCACTTAAAAAATGGCGACCTTACCGAATGGAAAGACTCTTCAAGGATGAGGATATGGAAGCATTGTTTTGTGCTATTTCTATTATCCAACCAGATTGGATAAAAGAAGCAAAGGATGAATGGAAGAAGGATGAAGAAGTATGGCCACTTATTCAAAAGTTGCAAAAGTTCCCAATTCAAACAATATTGCCAGAAATTGAAGAGGAAGGAAAAATCATATTGGAACCTGGAGCAGTCACAGAAATAAGAACCCGACAGCTACGAAATCGATCAATTTCAGAGTATCTCATCAAGTGGAAGAACTTACCTGCTGAATATTCCACATGGGAGGACAAGAATTTTATACAGAAGCATCAAGAACTACTCAAGTGTTGAGGACAACGCTTTCTGAAGGAGAGGGGCATGTTAGACCCCTATACTATTAGTATAACCCCTTATTTTTATTAGTAGAACCCACTTATTATATTGATGTACCCATGTAGTGCCCATATTGTTACTATTGTGCCCCATAGAAGCCCACTATTATTATTATTGTGCCCTTACATTATTACTGTTATGTCGGCTCTGATTATGTGATGACCCCTTAGACTCCTATATATAGAAAGGAGGTCTTTTCATTTGTATCATCCAAGAATTGTTCGTTTATGTAATGTAAAGGAGGTTGCCCCCTCGAAGAGGCTGAATTCTAAGGCGTTGATCTATCTTTTCTATATTTTCTTGAGCTGGTTTCATAACAATCATGCACAAAACCATAGGTGGGTCCGCCCAACCTAACATAGGGTCCAAAACCAAAATTTTCTGGGGTGCTGCCCTAGACCCCATAAAGTGGGGTTACAAGTGCCCTTCAAACCCCCTGTTAACTACATGGAAAGAATATAACACAACCCAACATTATCCCACTTGTTGTTTTCTTTCCACAGGGGGCCATAAGAGAGCTTAGTCATTTTCTCAGCCCTAAAATGCCCATTGTCTCTCTACACCAAGAGAACTTCTCAGAGCTCACATATTTTGTCAATGCATCTGCAATATTCTTCAAAGTGTCCACCTTTACCAGCAACATCATTTTGTCTTCTATCATATCCCTAACAAAGTGATACTGAACATCAATGTGCTTTGTCTTTGAATGATATGCAGGATTCTTTGCCAAGAAAATTGCACTTTGGCTATCACAGTCTATCCTTATAGCTTCCTATACTAACCCCATACTTGAACACAATCTATGCAACCAAACTGCTTCCCTGCTTGCATGAGTGGCTACCATGTATTCTGCCTCTGTAGTTGATAGTGCCACTACATATTGTTTCTTACTCATCCAACTGACTGCACCTCCAAATAGGTTAAACACATACCCACTTGTAGATCTTCTCTGATCCAGATCTCCAGCCCAGTCTGCATCAAGAAAGCCACGAATATCCAACACTCTATCCAATCCTGGTCTTCCTTGGTAGCACAGACCATAATCACTAGTGCCACGCAAATACATGAAAACCCACTTCACTACTGTCCGATGCTCCTTTCCTGGTTTTGACATAAACCTGCTCAATACTCCCACTGCATGTGGAATGTCTGGTCTAGTACAGACCATTGCATACATTAGGCTACCGATTACACTTGCATATGGAACACAAGACATGTCCTCTGCCTCTTCTTATGTCTTGGGACATTGTTCAGCAGATAACCTCACACCTATAGGAATAGGAACCTTCACCGGTTTACTATGCTGCATATTAAAGATATGCAATATTGTCTCCACATACTTCCTCTGGTTTAACCAGAGCTTTCTCTTTGCCCTATCTCTTTTAATTTCCATGCCAAAAATATAGTTTGCAGCACCAAGATCTTTCATGTTGAATTTGGAGAACAATTAGGACTTCAAATCCTGGATAATTTCTTTGTCATTTCCAACCAGCAACATATTATCCACATACAAGACTAGATAAATAACATGGTCACCAATTAATTTAAAATACACACAGTGATCTGCTTTGCTTTTGGTGAAGCCAAGTCCCCGTATAAATGTATCAAATTTCTAATACCACATTCTTGGTGACTGTTTTAACCCATACAGAGACTTCTTTAACTTGCATACTAGTTCTTTCTTACCCTTCGCTGCAAAGCCTTTAGGTTTCTTCACGTGATTTCCTCTTCCAGATCCCCGCGAAGAAAAGTTGTCTTCACATCCATCTGTTCTACCTCAAAATCAAAAGCAACAACAACAGATAAAAGCAATCTGATAGAAGTTACCTTGGCAACAAGAGAAAAAATATCACCAAAATCAATTCCCGACACCTAGGAATAGCCTTTTGCTACCAACCGAGCTTTGTATTTCTCCACTTTTCCTTCTGCATTTGTCTTCTTTTTGAACACCCATTTGTTGCCAATGGGTTTCCTTCCAACTGGAAACTCCACGAGCTCCCAAGCCTCATTTTTGTGCAAAGATGCCATTTCATCAACCATGGCCTCTTTCCAGAGTTTTCCATACTCTGAATCTACTGCTTCCTTCACAGTTCTAGGATCATCATCAGTAATAGAGAAAGAAAAATTTCAACATAAATCAAATGGACTATAACTTTTAGGCTGCCTTCTTTCTCGAACTGATCTTCTCATAGTCGGAGTTTGTGGCTCTTCATCTTCTGATTCCTCCTCTACTTTAGAGTCTGATTCTTCCTCCTTTAGCTCAAATTCTATCTTCTCAGGTTCCTTTCGTTGGACTTCATGTTTAGTAACATCTTTCACCTCTTTGAACACCACATCTCGGCTATACACAACCTTCTGTGTGACTGGGTTCCAAAGCTTATAACCCTTTAAACCATCCTTATACCTAATAAATATGCACTTTTCAAATTTACTATCCAACTTGGTTTGTTTCTCCTTTGGAACATGTACATATGCATCACATCCAAATACCCTCAGATGTGAAAGAGAGGGTTTCTTACCAATCCATACCTCTTGTGGTGTCTTATCCTCCACCACTGATGAAGGTAACCTATTGACCAAGTAACATGCAGTATCCACCGCCTCTGCTCAGAATTCCTGTCCTAACCCGGCACCACTAAGCATGCTTCTTGCCCTTTCCATCACGTCTTGTTCATTCTTTCTGCAACTCCATTTTTCTGAGGTGTATATGGAGTAGTCTTCTGCTATGCTATACCACACTTCTTGTAGAATTCTTCAAATTCCTTACTGCAAAACTCCCCACCATTATCGATCCTCAACACCTTTATCTTCTTCTCTGTCTGGTTTTCCATTAGAGCCTTAAATTCTTTAAACCTGTCAAAGACTTCAGATTTCTTCTTAAGGAAATAATACATGTATTCCTTGAGAAGTCATCTATAAATGATACATAGTACACAGACTTACCCAGTGATGGAACTTTCACAGGTCCAAACACATCACTGTGCACAAGCTCTAATATATGTTTCCTCCTCTTACTACCAGAGGGGAAACTCATCCGATTCTGCTTCCATATACACAATTTTCACATAAATCAAAATCCAGAGAACTATTACTCATACCTTCTACCATACCTTTACCATGAAGTATCCGAAGGCCTTTTTATCCAATATGTCCAAGCCTTTGATGCCACAACATGGTCTTCTCTCTAGAGACCACTAGATTTTCTGCTCCACTTTTAGGAACCATAGAACTATTGCACCCATTAATAACAGTGCTACCTTGCAACTTGTACAGAGTTCCAATATGAACTCCCCGCATCAATACCAGTGCTCCCCAAACCATCTTGTAGGTATCCTTCTCAAACACTGTTTTTACACCTACATCATCCAGCTTGCTAACGGAAATCAATTTCTAACTAATGTAGGAATATGTAGAACACCTGGAAGCGTTCTAACCATTCCAGCTTGCAACTTCAACTTTACTTTTCCATGACCAATGATTCTAGCCTTCCTGTCATCCCCCAAGAAGACATTACCACCATCATATTTCTCATACTCACAGAACCACTCTCTATGGGGAGTGAAGTGAAAGGATGCACCTGAGTCAATTAACCATGCCTTATGATCTACATGTGTACTTGAAGAAGCCAAGTACACATCCCCACCTTCATTTGAGGTGGTTTTCGCCTCTGCAGAAGGAGCCTCATCAGATCCCTTTCCTTTGTCAAGAGCTTTAGATTTATAGTCCCTTTTCTAGTGCCCTTCCTTTCCATATTTCCAGCACACCAACTTTATAGGTTTTCCTGGAGATTTAGATCTCCCACTCGATGACTTATTTTTGTTTCTATTCTACGTCCGCCCTCGTACAGACAAGGCATCACCATTTTAACTCTCCATATTTTTCTGTCTCATCTCCTCCGTCAGCAAGGATGAGACTGTTAGCGCCTAGATTTGTCTTAGGCTGAAAATACAAGTTTCCAGGGCCAACATCAAACCACGCTCAGCCTCGTAGCTAGCCCTACGAGGACAGGAGAGGGCTCTCTCCGGGTCTATCTCGGCAAAAGGTAATCGATGAGGCTCGAGATGACTAAACTTGCAACTGATTTTAGGCTAGGTATTAAGTGCAGGGGTTTGATTTGATTGTTTTTAGGGTTTTGTTGAAAACAATGGGAAAGGCAATTTGGGCTCGGGGATGAGGCACAGTTTCTGCAGAGATCTGATTGGAGCAAGGTAGGAAATTGTCTTGATGCCTTAAAAGCAAGTGAGGTGGGTGGATCAGACAGGTGAGGAGCTAAGGAGAGCAAGGGAGTCTCAGGAATTCTCCTTAAACTGAAGAAAACATGGAAATTTAAGCAAATTCAAAGGCAGAGCATAGTAGCTATGAATTCCACCTTAATTACTCATTTGTCTTAAATTCAGAAGAAGAAACATGAAGATGATACACAAAACACTAGATAAACTTACAATTACTCAGAGAGGCACACCATCAAAACAAAAACGCACATGAATTCCAAAGAGTGCTGCAAAACACTGGTCTTTCCTTTGCCAAAAATGCAGAAATGTATGTACAATAGAGTGTCAAGCTTTTCCCAAAAGTCCAAACATGAAAATGACTTAGAAAATACATAATATAGGCAATCCAACCCATTCCCTTGCCTCTAGGGGTCGAGCTCATCATCCTAGGAGCTGTTTCAACCAATTCTAAACAAAGTACTACAATCTAGGCAGTCAAAACAACTTGCCTCTATAAGGTAGGAAACTGATTCATTCATTTAATTTTCACTTTTTGGTGAATGAATCTTCTAGAAAAAGTAATAAAGTGCCAAAATTACATCATGTTTACTCAATTACATCAAAATAAGTCAAAAATTACATCAGGAAGCAAAACTAGTCAAACTAGCCGAATTCCTGAGCTGGAAGGTGAAAAATTGGGCCAAAAACCTCTGTGCGCTGCGCAAATATCTGTGTGCGTCATGCTACTTTGGTGATGATTTTGATGCACTTTCCGAAGTCCAAATTGAGCTTAGGTTAGCTTGTTGGAAAGCCCTACCCGTCTACTTTCTAACCCAAGTGGAATTTTTCAATTTGGTGTCCATTTGACCCTCCAAAAGTACATTCTCCCAAGACTGCTTCTTGTGTGTCTAAAAAGGGGAAGTGAGGTTATTTTTTGCATGTTTTTTGACCTTTTGGGGACCCAAACCTTGCCCAAATTTCTTGTCCAAGCACCAAAATTCATGATTTTTCATGAAAAATCCAAAACTGCAAGCCATTTTTGATTTGGAGCTCCCAATCCTATGCGTCGCGCAAGGTGCGCGGCGCACAGGGAGAAAAAACCTGTTTTTTAACCAAAAAATTTCAAAATGACCAAAAATGCCCCAAATCTCTTGAAATTTGGGCTGGAGTTTCCTTGTCAAGTGTGATGATGAGCCAAAGAGGCCTCGGCCAAAATCCAAAGACGATCGATCTCCTTTTGCCTTTTTTGTTTCTTGACCGCTTTCTTCAAATGTGCCTTTAAATTTCTAATCCGAGCCTTGCAAACTTGGTTCCAGGCCCTGTAGTGAATAGCCATGTGTCTCAACAGTGCATTGTCTCTATTGGCCTTTTTCAGCCACTCCTCCAAGTAGATGTTGACCCTCTCAAGATTAGCTTCTCGGTCTTCATTGACTTGTTTCTCTAGAAAAGTTAACTCAATTCCTCTATGTTGGGCAGCTTGGCGATTCTCACGGATGTTCTGTAGCTCTATGATCTCTTGTTGGCCTTCAAGCTGCTTATTTCACTGCTCTAGATACCTGATATTCCACTTGGCCATCTCCAGCTGGATTTGCAAGGCTTGAATGTCTGTTTCTTGCTCTTTGATAATCCTTTTATATGTGGCCTCCTCTGAATCTGAAGCTGTCTCATCATCATGAATGATAATGAAACCTGATGGCTCGCCTGAAGGCCTCTCCTTACGCTTGGGCTTCTTGCCCTTGTCCTGTACCTGTGGTGCTGATGTCGGAAGCGAGGCCCCTTCCACGCTAGGTGGAGATAACACTCGCTTTGCTGCTGCGAACAAAGGTCTAGTGCCTCTCTGATATGTAATGGAAATAGGCCTGGTCTCATGATGCTCATACTGCTGAGAAGGTTCACCCTCGTGTCTTACCTCTGATACTCTTTCTGGAGCTCTGAAGAAATCACGAGAGATGAAATCATCCCAAGTGATGCCCTGCAATCCAAGTTGATGGACCACCACTATCTTGATGAGAGCAAAATGATAGATACTGTTGAGTTGCTGCTGAGGGGGTTTCTGTTGTACAAGGGTGGTCATTCTCTCTATGTTCTGGCAAATGAAATATGGAAGGTTCATCATCCGCACCCTAGTGAAATGCATAAGTAACCTGATGTGATAAGCATAAAGACGAGAGAATCGTCCCTCACAGCTGAAATATTTCATGATCAATCTCATGAGTGGAGCATATTCATCTTTCAAGTATCTGAACGGGAACACTCTTTTGAGCTGCCTCAAGCAATTGGGTTTCATATATGGCTCATAATTCTGTCGGTCAATGTGTTGTTTCTTGTGGCATGGTTCACCAATATTTGGTATGCCTGTTGCTAATGAAACTGTTTCCGGTGTAAGAGTGAAAGTGACCCCAGCCAAAGTAACTTTGTCTCCGTGCAAATGCAAGACAAAGAGACGAGCCAATTCATGATGAAACTGGACCTCTGTCACCTTTTGGAAAAACTCATAGCACGACTGATGCTCAAAACACTACATAGCAAGAGGGGAGGCATGCAGCTCTATGAGGGTGATGGATTCTTCTCTGACATGTTTGCCACTTTTCCGAGGCCTCCAAGATTCTTGTTCTCTCAAGGGAGAGTCACTTTCGGTCTCTACCTCATATTCCGATGAGTGACCGGATGACATGTCTGCTGATATATAAACTGCCCTGAATGAAACTGTGATATGAAATTGAATGTGAACTGCCTTTTACTTTAATACTGTTGTGACCAAGGGGAAAAAAAAATGCACAAGGGAATATTAGGAAGGGAATTAGGGACTTTGAAATATTAGGGAATTGAGTAAGGAAGGGAAAATGTATATATATAGGAATGAGGGTTTGAAAATGTATACATATGGGAATGGGGATTTTTTGTTTTTTGGGTTTGGAAATATTACATGGCATTTAGGGATTTCAATAGGGATAAGGGATTTAGGGATTAGGGATTGTAGTATAGAATTAATGAGGGAAAGAATAAGGAGTTTGATGAGTAACTTTAGGAGTGAGGGACATAGGGAGGAAGAAGGAAACCTTGGTAACAATATTGTTTTTCAAAACCCTAAGCAATTTTTCTTGGCAAAAGGGAGGTTTTTTAAAGCTTTCTTTCAATGGGCATGAGCCATAAACCATTCATATTTCACCATAAACACAAAACATTTGCAGTGAGTGAGAGCCTACCTGGAAAATTTATGGGAAATTTGAGCGATTTTGATGAATTTGCAAGCAATTTCGGGCTTCAGACTGAGTGTGCCGCGCTCATCACCCAGTGCGCCGAGCTGGTTCTGTGCATCGTGCTAGTGTTAAAATACACTCGCTGAAAGTCCCTTGTGCGCCGCACAGGCTCAGTGCGCCGCGCAACCTGCCCAGTGCGCCGCGCAACCTGCCCAGTGCGCCGCGCAGGTAAAAACTGGACAGTTCTTCCTCCAAACTCACAAATTCAACTTGGATGAGTTTTTCCACTCTTTAGGATGCAAAATGATTCAAAACTCATTGGAACACCTTTATAAAGACTCCAATTTTATTTTTGCTTTTTGTATAACCCACTTTATAATGTTTTGTCTTTGACACTCTGCTTTTTGGTTTTCCTTTTAAATTTGGTTGAATCAATGATTTTCTCTGATGTTTTTTGCAGGGATAGCTGTGATAGGTTTGGAAAAGGAGACCAGGGCTACACCTGGATATTTCAAGATTTTGGATTTTTTGAAAATTTTACAAAAAACGAAAAACTTATCTTCAAAACAGAGTTTTGAAGAGAAGTCATAATCAGTCCATCTGATGATAAAATTTTTTAAGATAACAACATATCAGGGACCCGCCTCTGGCCTGCTGGCGTTATTAGACTTTACAAAAAACCTAATTGACTCAACCCTAGACCTAATGACTGAGAAAACTTGTCATGACCCAGAAAAACAGAGCTGCAAATGAATTTACAAGATTTTGAGTTATTATAAATGGATCTGAACCAGCAATGCCAAGCGTGAGGGGAATGAGTAACACAACCTTTCTGTCAGAGTTATGGCATGCTCCTAATGAGTGCAAATGACCGAAACTGATGGGACACCTAAACATGAAATGCAAAAAAAAGTCTGATCTCTGACGGAGGGATAACCAGACCGACTCTAACATTGGCTCCAATGGCGATGGTAGCTCCTCGGAGGTGCCAAGAACAGCAGATCTTTGTAGGAGCTAGACAGTGCCTTCATCCATTGGGCTATGGAGTCATTATTTCAACACAAAACTTTGACAATTTGAGTGACTGCAGATTTGACTGAAAACCGAAGACAACTTGGACCAAAACTGACTCGATTTTTAAACTAAAAGGACTGATACAACTGACTTGACAAACTTCAAACCAACTAACTTCCATCTCCAGAATTATAGCCTTCGCTGCGGGCCCCAGACTGAAGATGAGAGATTAGGACACATGTGCAATAAAATAGAAGTAAAACGATATATACAATGATGATGAAATGAGCAGAAAATACTTCAGAAGTGGTATCGCTTTAGCAGCTGACCATTGATCGAACCTCCAGGATAATCATCTCCATTCATTTCCTTGAGAAGAAAATCGTTCTAGCCATGATACGCTGCAATCTTATAAGTACCCTTCCATAAGTTTTCAAATTTGCCGTGCTTTCCTTTGTCTTCATTCCGGGCATCCCACCTCAAAACTACCTCATCTAGCTGAAATGTGTCTGCTTTTGCCTTCCTGTCATAAATATTCTTGATGCGCTCCTGCAATTTGAAAGTATTTTGAAATACCTCCTCCCGTGTCTGTTGTAAATGAATCATCTGACCAATCCTTCTCTGCATGGGATCTTCCTCACTACCAGCTTCCTGAAGCAATTTGACTACGAAGTAGGAAAAACCGTGTCTATCCCGTACACCAACTCGAAAGGAGACATGCCAATAGAATTTTTCTGACTCACCCTATCAGCCCACACTGCATTCACTAATTTCTTGTGCCAACCCTTTTTATTAATTTCCAACAATTTCTTAATGATATTAACCAAAGATTTATTAGATGATTCGGCCAATCCATTTCCCTGAGGATGGTACGCGGTTGAATGTCCCAAGCTGATATTGTACTTATAGCAAAACTCAACCATTCTTTTTTATTTGAATGCTGCTGCATTATCTGTGATTAGCTTACTAGGACACCCAAAACATGACAATATATTGGTTTCAAGAAAAGAGATAACTACTGCATCCATGCCTATGGAGTGGGAATTGCTTCAATCCATTTTGTGAAGTAATCCGTGGCTGTCAATATCCATCTATGCTGTCCTGACGATGCAGGATGGATTTCCCCGATGAAATCCAATCCCCACTGCTAAAAAGGTGCACTAACTTCAATTGGTTTGAGAGGCAAAGGCTGTAGTTTATGCTTCCCTTCAAAAATTTGGCATTCATGACAATTCTTAACAGGATTAAACACATCTGAAAACAACGAAGGCCAATAATAACCTGCCCTTAGAATCTTATTCGTTGTGGTTTTCCAAAACAGATGGCCCCCGCAGTCTCCTCTATGAGAGTCTTCCACAACTCTTTGGGCTTCCTTCTCTACCAAACAATTCAATAACATTCCACCAGGGTCTTTCCAATATAATGCAGAATTTTGCAGCTTTCAATTTCAATGTGCTACTCTTATTTCTAGGCATTCCGGGAGGTGAAGACAAATTCTGAAGTACATATAAAATGTTAGCATACCAAGGGGAAGAAAGAAACATATCAGATACCTGAACTGATGTACTCTCCTCATCTTCATCGGACATGGCAACAATTAAATTTATGTCTAGAACTTGCAGATTTGTTTCAGCCATTAACTTAGCAAGTCCTTGTCCTTTGATCAATTTGGTTAGTTTAATCTCCACATCATATTCTAACAACGCAGCAATCCACTTACCCCGCCTTCCTTCTGGATCTGCCTGTACCAAAACATCTTTAATTGTTGCATTAGGAACATATGTTATAATGTGGGAATGCAATATATACACACAGAAGTCTTTCAAGGCCTTTATAAGCGCAAGTGCTTGTTTCTCAATAATGTTGTATTTCAATGCTCCGTCCCTTATAATCCGACTGAAAAAGGCAATGGGCTTTTCAACTCCTTCTCTTTTCTGCATTAATACAGTTGCCAAAATGTGCTCAGAAGCAAATGAGAACAAAATGAAGTCTTGTGTGTAGTCCGGGCTAATTAAAGTAGGAGCTGAAGAAAGAGCTAACTTTACCAAATTGAATGATTTCACCACCTCCTCGGTCCACTTTACCTGACTGTCCTTTTTCAGCATGCTTGTGATTCCTCTAAGATGCTCAGCTAGATTTGGAATGAAGCGACACAGAAAATTTAGTTTACCATTGAATGACTGTATTTCTTTCTTGTTCCGGGGTTGTTCAATCTGCTGGATGGCTTCAACACGTGCGGGGTCCACACGAATGTCGTCTTTTGATATGATGTGGCCAAGGAGCTTGCCTTCACTCATGGCGAAAAGGCTCTTTTTTGGATTCAACGAAATGCCATATTTTCAGCACTTTTGAAAAACAACTTTCAAATGATATAAATGTTCCTCATCAGACTTTGAAAATACAGTTAAATCATCAAGGTAAACAACCAAAAATACATCATTTTCGTTGGCGGCGAAAGTCATGTCCATTGCGCGCTGAAAAGTAGCACCTGCATTCTTTAAACCAAAAGGCATTTTTTCATAATGGAATGTTCCCCATGGAGTGGTGAATGCTGTTTTGTCTCGATCATCTTCATGGACCAAAATTTGATTATATCCTGAATAGTCGTCAAGTAGTGACATCCTTGATGCTCCAACTACTCACTGCAATATATGATCCATCTTTGGCAATGGATAATTATCTTTTAAGGACACCTTATTCAAATTTCTGAAGTCAATACATAAACAGATCTCACCTGTTTTCTTTCTTACAGGCACCAAATTTGATATCCAATCAGAAAATCTGATAGGCACAATGATTCCTGACTTATATAACCTGTTCACCTCTTTTTCAATCGATGGTAGCAGCTTAGGATTGATCCTCCTCAACTTTTGACGAAATGGCTTCTGATTTGGTTTGATTGGAATAGTATGTTGAATGATATTAGTATCATATGTTTTCAGATCGGAATAATCCCATGCAAAAACATTGGCAAATGAAGACAACAATATGATATACTCTTCCTTTACCTTTGGTGTCAATTATTTGGATAACTTTACCGTCTTGGGATCCTCAGCCGTTCCAATATTTACCTCTTCAACTCCCTTTTCTGTTGGCTTCAATGTTGGTTTGCGGGCTACGTCATCATGATCAAAAAGTTCCTCTAAAGGTATCAAGCCTTTAGGAATTACATTATCTTTGAGCTGCAATACTTCCATTTGATTTATCTGCAAATCATTGCTACCATCATCATGTTCTATATCCATTGAAATATTTTCGAACTCACCTTTGTTTTGCAGAAAATCGTTGATCTCCTCATCATTTTGGAAAACTTGCCAATGTCTTTGATTATCCGGAACAGCTGGACGATGCTTCACATGGATTTCAAATTTATTACTTGAGTTCATAGGAATTTTCAGATTGCTGGCTGCCTTAGCAAGTGCATCTGCATTGCTATTTTGAACACGAGGCACACACGTCAATGTATAATCTGAAAATACTTTCAAGATATCTAAAACAACATTCCGTTATGCCCGCATCCGAGGGTTTTTTGTTTGATATTCGCCTTTAACCTGATTGATCACTAATTCAGAGTCACCGTACACTGCAATCCTCTTAGCATTTATCTTTTTTAGAATTTTCAGGCTAGCGATCAAAGCTTCGTATTCAGCTTCATTGTTTGAACAATCAAAAGCAAGTTTGTAAGAACATACTCGGACATTACTAGGCACTTTGCCTGAGGCAGAAAAAGGACTACGTACCTAATACCAATCCTAGCACCATCATTGCCTATTGCTCCATCAAAATCCAGGTCCACAAACCGTCTTCCTATTCTACCAAGTGCTGAAAGGTTATTTGCTATGATTTTTCTGTTTGCTGTCCATTACCTCCAGCTGATTGCTCAATGATATTTTGCTGCTCTTGACGTTCTTTCTTCAAAACTTCTCTGAAATTCTCTGCTATTTCTGGGATATCATCTATTACAACTAACTGACTATCAATATCATTTAAACTATCTGAATACAAAATGAAAGACTCAAGATCTGTATGTACATAACTGATTGGATGATTAATTGGTTTCTCCTTGCTGGTGATCATATATTTCATTTTCTGTTCCCGGTACAACTTTCTCATTTGGCCAAACACGGGAATCGTTGCATAAGAGAAATCAAGCTGTATTGTCCCTTGCAATTTTGCCCCCAAGATCTGGAAAGGAGCATACCAAAGCGAGGAGGAATGTCGGCCACGACAACATCCATCAAGACATTCTTTGCAGGGATCTGATCCAAACTTACAACCAAGTCTTTAATTAGCCCTATACATCTCACTCTGCTAGAATCAAAGGAGTAAAGATCATGATACTTCCTGGTGATATCCAAACCCAACTTTTCCATGATGGCCTTTGGCATAAGATTGTGGGAGGCGCCAGTATCAAACATAGTATTATGCAACACAAACTCATGCAGTCTTAAACTTATATAAAAAGGAGGCACCTCAGACTCACCACTCAATGCTGGTCCAAATATCAATTCCGGTTGATCATCCTCCACACTGACCATATCAGACATTGGGTCAAAATTCAGAATTTTGGAGACTTGACCTTTGTAGCTATTGTTCTTCATGAGCTCAGTTAAAGGAATAGATACCTTCAATTTAGAAATTTCATTCTCCAAACTAAAGGTAGAAGTCTTGTCCATTTATTTGGCTGGAACATCTTTCTTTTCAGGTTTATCCTTTGATACGATGATCTGATTCACCTTTTCATTTGCTGGTGGAGGCTTGCTAGTCATAGGGTCAACACTCTCTTTACCTTTCTTTGGTGCAGCTGGTGTTTCCTCTTTAGATGCTGGAATTTCTTTCCTTTTTTGGACGGGATTTATGGGAACATTTATGCTTCTTAGTGAATATTGGCGCTGCTGAGCGGACAATGTATGCATATAACCTCTCTGATACTCATCTGACTCTTCCTCCAAGAGATATCATTTGCCAAGATAAAATCTGCATCATGTTGAACTGCTGATTTTGCTTTGTTTTTATCATCTTCAGTGATAAATGTGGGCATATCATCAGGAGTAAAAAAATGATTTTCTTCTCCAACTACATTATCATCATCATCTAACTCCGGACCAACAAAATTCTGCTGGAGAGGTGTCTTTACTTGCTGTTGTTGTGATGCTGTGTCTTGTGCTCGCTGCTCACACTGTTTGATCCTAAATTGTGGTTGTTGCTGACCACGAAAATTGGGATTCTGAATCTGCGGTTCAGGCTTGTCAATAGCTAACCTTTCAATCATATTTTCTACCTTGCGAAGAACTTGATCTGATGTAGAAGCCTCTTCTTTTATTGAGACTTTCTTCTCGGCTTTCATTCTAGCTCTCTTATCATTCAAATTTGCCTCAACACTGACTGCTATTTTCTGCATTTCTTCTAAGGTGGCCGGATCTCTCTCCCTTAGTTGATAAGCCATGTCCGGATCAAAACCATCCAGGAACTTAAGCAACGTTGACTTTCTAGTTGGTTTTAAATCATCCAGAATTGCATTATATACTACATTGAATCTCATGCAATAGTCTTGAACGGACTCTCCAGCATTTCTTTTAATCTTAGTATATTCAGCATTGATTTGCAACGGATCTTTCTTCACTTCCCAACGTTCTAAGAACTGTCTTTTAAGATCATCTAATGTAGGAATACTTCTAGCCGACAAATTTCTAAACCATTTCCTTACCTCTCCACCAAATGTCTGCACGAATAGCCTCATAGTCACATTTTCTTCATCAATTTCATGAAGATCAAAGAAATCCGCCATTTTATCGACATGCTGTTGAGTTGTGATATTCTGAGGTGTGCCATCAAACAAAGGGATTTTACTTTGATAATATGCAGGCATTTCATTCAACACTTGAGGCAAAGCAAGGGGTGCAAACCTGGCTGCCATTGCTCTTGGAGGATTTGGTCTGGGGGTTGTTGGAGGAGTGGGTGTAGCTGAAGTATGGGTGGTATGCGGTGGTGTATGTGGAGGAGAAACCACATGGGAGGAAGAAGGGAAATTGGCTATAGATTCTGGATGAGTGATTATAGGTTGCAGGGGAAAAATGGAGATGAAAGGGGCTTCGGTGTGCTCGTTTGAGGCGGAAGCCATGATAGTAGATCCAATATTGGCGGATGTAGCTTCTAGGAAATCTGCAAGACTTGAAAACTGAATGTCTCTCTGAAGGTGTCGCAAGATAAAATTTTCAATCAATTTATTGTTTCTTTCAACTTCAAGGGCTGCGGCAAAATCAGGGTTTGGAACCAGAGAATCAAGTGAACTTTCGGATTTAGTTTTAAACAGCGAAAATTCAAACCTCTCGTCAAAATCAGTTTCCTCAAGATACTTAAAGATAGTAGGACATGAATGAGATTTAAATATGGGAAGTACAGGGTTCTCTTGACGAAGGAGTCCGGGAATCAAATTGGGATTTTCGTAAACAGGAGGAGGATTAGGATCTGGATTAGCTCTAGTATATCTCTTTGAAGCTAGCTTGTTATTTTCAAAATATCAAAGGAACATAAACAACTTGTTCAGCCTTTGAAACCCTAAACTTATCATCCAAAAGCTTTAGAGTGTGCAAATGTACTGGGGTGTTTCAAATGTCATAATCAAAAGCTAGACCAGAGATTGATTGAAGTAGCGTTTATCTACTTGCGCTAATGCAAAGCAAAAGCGTTTAGAAAGCTACCTGGCTAATCTTTAGGCTCCACCTGTAGCTTATGAAAGAAATGACATCAACAAGAAAACCATCTTTTCCCTAGTATGGTCTCCAATATGTTAGCGCCTAGATTTGTCTCAGGCTGAAAAGACAAGTTTCCAGGGCCAACATCAAACCACGCTCAACCTCGTAGCTAACCCTACGAGGATAGGAGAGGGCTCTCTCCGGGTCTATCTCGGCAAAAGGTAATCGATGAGGCTCAAGATGACTAAACTTGCAACTGATTTTTGGCTAGGTATTAAGTGCAGGGGTTTGATTTGATTGTTTTTAGGGTTTTGTTGAAAACAATGGGAAAGGCAATTTGGGCTCGGGGATGAGGCACAGTTTCTGCAGAGATCTGATTGGAGCAAGGTAGGCAATTGTCTTGATGCCTTAAAAGCAAGTGAGGTGGGTGGATTAGACAGGTGAGGAGCTAAGGAGAGCAAGGGAGTCTCAAGAATTCTCCTTAAACTGAAGAAAACATGGAAATTTAAGCAAATTCAAAGGCAGAGCATAGTAGCTATGAATTCCACCTTAATTACTCATTTGTCTTAAATTCAGAAGAAGAAACATGAAGATGATACAAAAAACACTAGATAAACTTACAATTACTCAGAGAGGCACACCATCAAAACACAAAGCCACATGAATTCCAAAGAGTGCTGCAAAACCCTGGTCTTTCCTTTGCCAAAAATGCAGAAATGTATGTACAATAGAGTGTCAAGCTTTTCCCAAAAGTCCAACCATGAAAATGACTTAGAAAATACATAATATAGGCAAGCCAACCCATTCCCTTGCCTCTAGGGGTTGAGCTCATCATCCTAGGAGCTGTTTCAACCAATTCTAAACAAAGTACTACAATCTAGGCGGTCAAAACAACTTGCCTCTATAAGGTAGGAAACTGATTCATTCATTTAATTTTCACTTTTTGGTGAATGAATCTTCTAGAACAAGTAATAAAGTGCCAAAATTACATCATGTTTACTCAATTACATCAAAATAAGTCAAAAATTACATCAGGAAGCAAAACTAGTCAAACTAGCCGAATTCCTGAGCTGGAAGGTGAAAAATTGGGCCAAAAACCTTTGTGCGCCGCACAAATTTCTGTGTGCGTTGCGCTACTTTGGTGCTGATTTTGAGGCACTTTCCGAAGTCCAAATTGATCTTAGGTTAGCTTGTTGGAAATCCCTACCCGTCTACTTTCTAACCGAAGTGGAATTTTTCAATTTGGTGTCCATTTGCCCCTCCAAAAGTGCATTCTCCCAAGACTGCTTCCTGTGTGTCCAAAAAGGGGCAGTGAGGTCATTTTTTGCATGTTTTTTGACCTTTTGGGGACCCAAACCTTGCCCAAATTTATTGTCCAAGCACCCAAATTCATGATTTTTCATGACAAATCCGAAAATGCAAGCCATTTTTGATTTGGAGCTCCCAATCCTATGCGTCGCGCAAGGTGCGCGGCGCACAGGGAGAAAAAACCTGTTTTTTAACCAAAAAATTTCAAAATGACCAAAAATGCCCCAAATCTCTTGAAATTTGGGCTGAAGTTTCCTTGTCAAGTATGATGATGAGCCAAAGAGGCCTCGGCCAAAATCCGAAGACGATCGAGCTCCTTTTGCCTTTTTTGTTTCTTGATCGCTTTCTTCAAATGTGCCTTTAAATTTCTAATCCGAGCCTTGCAAACTTGGTTCCGGGCCCTGTAGTGAATAGCCATGTGTCTCAAAAATGCATTGTCTCTATTGGCCTTTTTCAGCCACTCCTCCAAGTAGATGTTGACCCTCTCAAGATTAGCTTCTCGGTCTTCATTGACTTGTTTCTCTAGAAAAGTTAACTCAATTCCTTTATGTTGGGCAGCTTGGCGATTCTCACGGATGTTCTGTAGCTCTATGATCTCCTGTTGGTCTTCAAGCTGCTTATTTCGCTGCTCTAGATACCTGATATTCCACTTGGCCATCTCCAGCTAGATTTGCAAGGTTTGAATGTCTGTTTCTTGCTCTTTGATAATCCTTTTATATGAGGCCTCCTTTGAATCTGAAGCTGTCTCATCATCATGAATGATAACGAAGCCTGATGCCTCACCTGAAGGCCTATCCTTACGCTTGGGCTTCTTGCCCTTGTCCTGTACCTGTGGTGCCGATGTCGGAAGCGAGGCCCCTTCCACGCTAGGTGGAGATAACACTCGCTTTGCTGCTACGAACAAAGGTCTAGTGCCTCTCTGATATGTAATGGAAATAGGCATGGTCTCATGATGCTCATACTGCTAGGAAGATTCACCCTCGTGTCTTACCTCTGATACTCTTTCTGGAGCTCTAAAGAAATCACGAGAGATGAAATCATCCCAAGTGATGCCCTGCAATCCAAGTTGATGGACCACCACCATCTTGATGAGAGAAAAATGATAGATACTGTTGAGTTGCTGTTGAGGGGGTTTCTGCTGTACAAGGGTGGTCATTCTCTCTATGTTCCGACAAATGAAATATGGAAGGTTCATCATCCGCACCCTAGTGAAATGCATAAGTGACATGATGTGATAAGCATAAAGACGAGAGAATCGTCCCTCACAGCTGAAATATTTCATGATCAATCTCATGAGTGGAGCATATTCATCTTTCAAGTATCTGAACGGGAACACTCTTTTGAGCTGCCTCAAGCAATTGGGTTTCATATATGGCTCATAATTCTGTCGGTCAATGTGTTGTTTCTTGTGGCATGGTTCACCAATATTTGGTATGCCTGTTGCTAATGAAACTGTTTCCGGTGTAAGAGTGAAAGTGACCCCAGCCAAAGTAACTTGGTCTCCGTGCAAATGCAAGACAAAGAGACGAGCCAATTCATGATGAAACTGGACCTCTGTCACCTTTTGGCAAAACTCATAGCATGACTGATGCTCAAAACACTGCATAGCAAGAGGGGAGGCATGCAGCTCTATGAGGGTGATGGGTTCTTCTCTGACATGTTTGCCACTTTTCCGAGGCCTCCGGGATTCTTGTTCTCTCAAGGGAGAGTCACTTTCGGTCTCTACCGCATATTCATATGAGTGACCAGATGACATGTCTGCTAATATATAAACTGCCCTGAATGAAACTGTGATATGAAATTGAATGTGAACTGCCTTTTGCTTTAATACTGCTGTGACCAAGGGGAAAAAGAAAATGCACAAGGGAATATTAGGAAGGGAATTAGGGACTTTGAAATATTAGGGAATTGAGTAAGGAAGGGAAAATGTATATATATAGGAATGAGGGTTTGAAAATGTATACATATGGGAATGGGGATTTTTTGTTTTTTGGGTTTGGAAATATTACATGGCATTTAGGGATTTCAATAGGGATAAGGGATTTAGGGATTAGGGATTGTAGTATAGAATTAATGAGGGAAAGAATAAGGAGTTTGATGAGCAACTTTAGGAGTGAGGGACATAGGGAGGAAGAAGGAAACCTTGGTAACAATATTGTTTTTCAAAACCCTAAGCAATTTTTCTTGGCAGAAGGGAGGTTTTTTAAAGCTTTCTTTCAATGGGCATGAGCCATAAACCATTCATATTTCACCATAAACATAAAACATTTGCAGTGAGTGAGAGCCTACCTAGCAAATTTATGGGAAATTTGAGCGATTTTGTTGAATTTGCAAGCAATTTCAGGCTTCAGACTGAGTGTGCCGCACTCATCACCCAGTGCGTCGCGCTAGTGTTAAAATACACTCGCTGCAAGTCCCCTGTGCGCCGCGCAGGCTCAGTGCGCTGCGCAACCTGCCCAGTGCGTCGCGCAGGTAAAAAATGGATAGTTCTTCCTCCAAACTCACAAATTCAACTTGGATGAGTTTTTCCACTCTTTAGCATGCACAATGATTCAAAAACTCATTGCAACACCTTTATAAAGACTCCAATTTGATTTTTGCTTTTTGTATAACCCACTTTATAATGTTTTGTCTTTGACACTTTTTCAGGATTAATAGACTTTTGCTTTTTGGTTTTCCTTTTAAATTTAGTTGAATCAATGATTTTCTCTGATGTTTTTTGCAGGGATAACTGTGATAGGTTTGGAAAAGGAGACCAGGGCTGCACCTGGATCTTTCAAGATTTTGGAATTTTTGAAAAATTTTACAAAAAAAGAAATGTCGACTTATCTTCAAAACAGAGTTTTGAAGAGAAGTCATAATCAGTCCATCTGATGATAAAATTTTTTAAGATAACAACATATCAGGGACCTGCCTCTGGCTTGCTGGCGTTATTAGACTTTACAAAAAACCTAATTGACTCAACCCTAGACCTAATGACCGAGAAAACGTGTCATGACCTAGAAAAACAGAGCTGCAAATGACTTTACAAGATTTTGAGTTTTTATAAATGGATCTGAACCAGCAGTTCCAAGCATGAGGGGAATGAGTAACACAACCTTTCCGTCAGAGTTATGGCATGCTCCTAATGAGTGCAAATGACCGAAACTGATGGGACACCTAAACATGAAATGCAAAAAAAAGTTTGATCTCTGACAGAGGGATAACCAGATCGACTCTAACAGAGACTATTTCATCAAAATGCAAGGCAGTTGCATTGCTACCTATTGCAATAACTAGACTATCCCATGAATCTGGTAGAGAACACATCAAATTGATGCACTTAACTTCATCTGAAATTTTAATATCAATAGATGCTAACTGACTTACCACAATATTAAATGCATTCAGATGCTCTGTCACCGAGTCTCTATCTTTCATCCTCAAGGTATACAACTTTTTCCGTAGGAACAATTTATTCACCAGGACTTAGATTGGTACAAAGTCCCTAACTTGTCCCACAAAGCCTTAGCCGTAGCTTCCCCTAATACATTCAGCAATACTGAATCTGAGACACACAATCATATTGTGCTCTTTTCCTTGCAATCCAACTTCTTTCATTCTTCACCGACACTCCTGTTGGTTTAGTACCCGGATCTACTGTGATCCACTAATCTTTATCCACCAACAGATCCTCTATCTTGAGTTTCCACAACTCAAAACTCTGACCGTTAAATTTCTCGATCTCTATATTTCCACTGCTCGCCATCTTCTTTCATCACCAGAATTGATCTCGCAGATCTCCCACTGAATAGGGTCTACCACAGGTCCGAGCGAAACCCCTCAACAACAAAGGCATTCCCTTGAAGCCAAAACAACTCTGATACCAAAAGTAGGTTTTAACCCCATATAGAAATTACCTGTAAATGAATTCTAAAACACAGAAAATAAACAATGCGAGATTATAACACATAAAACACATATACACAGAGATATTCCCCTGGATCCCAAAATCGGGACTACCAGCTTGATTTTTCATTATATTTGTTTCAATGTTACAATACATATTTATATATGCCGAAGCATCCAATACCATGGACCGAAAAACTATCGCGTCCAATACCATGGATTGAAAACCATCGTGTCTAAAAAACATGTGTAAAAATATTGCACAAAACCATAGGTGGGTCCACCCAACCTAACATAGGGTTCAAAACCAAAATTTTCTGGGGCCCTGCCCCGGACCCCATAAAGTGGGGTTACCTTTGCCCTTCAAACCCCCTATTAACTACATGTAAAGAATATAACACAACCCAACATGTCCAAAATATTTGGACCCTAGAAGCCCTATAGTAGATGTGCACATCAATGGCACCATTGTCCCATGTTAGAGCCTAGATTTACCTCAGGCTAAAAAGGTAGGATCTAGGGCCAACATCAAACCACGCTAAGCCTGGTAGCTAACCCTACCAAGTCAAGAGAAGGCTTTCTTTGGGTCAATCTCAAAAAATTATGATCGATGAGATCTTGAGATGACTGATAGAAATACTGATCTTAGGCTAGGTATATGTGTGAAAGAGTTTGATTGAATAAAATGGTGTTTTTGTTGGCTCAGATGGAAAGGTAGATTTTGGGTGCAAGGAATGAGGCTCAGTCTTGCAGAGATCTCAATGGGGCAAGGTAGGCAATTGTTTTTGGCACTTAAAATTAAATGAGATGGAAGGATTAGACAAGTGAGGAGCTGAAGAGGCCAAGAAAACTCATGGATCCTCTCCAAACAGTTGAAAACATCAAAGACTAAAGCAAACCTCAAGCAGAGCACTGCAATTCCAATGGATTCTACTTACACTCTTGTTTGATTTAGCCGAGAAGAAATAAGAGAGATAATGGCATACAATCACATAAATAAATTCACAATTACAAATGAAAGCACTGTACCAAGACAAATTGCTACATGGATCCCAAAGAGTGCAAATCCTGGTCTCAATTCCTTAGCCAAAATGCTAATATGAGTGTATAATGAAGCTCAAGGCTTTCTCAAAAGTCCAACCTTCTACCAAATTCCAACCCCTACACTATGAAATTCATAAAATATATACATTTTCTCATCCTTGTACTAAGGGATTGAGCTCAACATTTTCTTCAAAATAGAATCAGTTACATTAAACTTGGGTCGAATTTCTGAAAATAGGTGTTGAAGATAAACTCGTATCTCATAAACCATAGCACCTGTTACAAAAATGAAAGAGGTTTTTGTAGATAAGGTCATTTTGGAGAAAAATCTCTCTCAAATTTTGGAAATTCATTTCCAGTTACTCGTAATCTGTTCCACAAAATCATCTCTAAAACAGAAAATCATTAAAAATTTAAATCTGTGAAAATGAGCTGTAAAGATCTAGTCACATATCCAAATCCATGACAGCTGCGAATAAATGGAAAAAGGTGTTTGTTATATGGCTTGTTATTAACAAAAACCTCTTTTGGTTTCTCAAAATTACTTTCCCTCTGTTGTAAACTAGCCCCGCCCTAAAATGACTAAAACAGTAAAAAATATGAAATGTTTGCTTTGTTTAAATATAGGCTCCAAATATCACTATATATCTCCCACATAGTAGCACCTGTGCATAAACTGAAGGAGGTTTTTGTTATTTGATATGTGGTGAACAAAAACCTCTTTCACTTTTGAAAAATTCCTTACCATTCTTTCAAAAACTGATTTTTTACTAAACTTGTCATTATGCGCAGCAACTGACCTCAAAACATGCATAACCAAGAATCACTCATTCATTTCGATCATATCTTCTAATCTAGAAACCAGTTATGGAAGTGTGATATACCATTGGAAAAAAAAATTTAGATTCTTTTGATGGACACACTTGTGACATGTTTTGTGCTGAAAATCATGTGCAAAACATCTAACAAAACCAGACATAGTAAGAGCTCATGTTGATCTCTTGTGACAGGATGCGAAGACTGGAACTAACATCGGCTCCATTGGGGATGGCAGCTCCTTGGAGGTGTCACTAACACCGTAGACCAAGTGCCTCATCCATTGGGTATGGAGTCAAACAACTACAAACCCAAAGCAACTCATACCAATCCAAAAACATATACATACTGCAACCCGTACATAAAGAAATACCGAAACTGAAATGTTGTTTCAGGCAGCTTATTTATGTACAAATCTAACCTACTTTTCTACAAAATTGATAGATCAAGTAATGTTGTAATGCTAGATCAACCAATCAAGTAACTATGACAAGGATGCTACTTGGAAGTGCTCGAACCAGGACACAACTGGAAAGGCTGGTAGCCATACATGCACATAATGAATTTGGTTGTGTAAAAGTCAATCTGATCTATCATTCAAACTGAAAAAAAATTCCACGTACACTGCAATAGGATCGGAGAAACCAAACTTTGTTTGCTGCCCCAACTCCCCAATACATGCTTCCAGCTGCAAACTATCAATGCAAATATCCACGGGTAGCCTTACCTTATGTTCCTTCTGCTGAAAAAGGTCCCCAAAGAATGAGACTCCACAATCCAGATTCTGGGACTGTATTTGGGTCTCCAATTCAGTTAGATCTCCTTCAATTTTGATGGCAAACTCTTGCAAAAAATTGAGCTTAACTTCATGGCTGCATTGACAGGATTTCAGATAAGAAGAAAGAGATAACACAAAGTTCTCATCTACCTCATCAGCCGTGGACATGTCTTCCCATTCTCTAAAACATTGAATAGAGGGCACCTCTGTTTTGAATTCTTCCTCTTTCTCCATCCATGTTTCAATAAATATATGCCAAAAATATGCAAAGGACTTAATAGATATGATAGGAAAACCTTCAATCCATTTTTTACATTTGCCTTGAAACGAATCAAAGAACAATATGATGAAGACATCTTCCTTTTTAACTCTAAGAATGTCCACAAATGATTTAAAATTTTCTATATGTTCTAGAGTCAAAGTCAGATTTTCCCCATTGAATTTAGGGCCATTACTCAAAATGTATGCATCCTTTGGTAATTGATTAGGAAAACCAAGAAGATTAGAAAAATCAATACATGAATACCTTGAACAAATAGAAGCAACCTCTGAGTCCTTCATTTAGCTAGTGGAGCCACCATCAATACTTTGAAACTTGGGACTTCGAATAGTGGAGTCGCCAGTTAGATGATTTTAGCCTTCATATGTGTCTGACTGTTGTCCACCATCAACAATCAGATATGACTTGATACATGTACTGGGGAAATTTGCAAGTTAGATATTCTGTTTATAAGACTAGACCGGAGATTGACTGAAGCAGCTTTTATCTACTTTCGCTAATGCAAAGCAAGAGCATTTCGAAGGCTACCTGGCTAACTTCAGGCTCCGTTTGTAGTCTATAAAACAAAGAACACTAACAAACAAATAAAATTTTCTTCCCCAGTATGGTCGCCACTATGTTAGAGCCTAGATTTACCTCAGACTGAGAAGGTAGGATCCAGGGCCAACATCAAACCACTCTCAGCTTGGTAGCTAGCCCTACCAGGTCAGGAGAGGGCTTGGTCAATCTCAGTAATTTATGATCGATGAGGGCTTGAGATGACTGATAAAAACACTGATCTTAGGCTAGGTATATGTGTGAAAGAGTTTGATTGAATAAAATGGTGTTTTTGTTGGCTCAGATGGAAAGGTAGATTTTGGGTGCAGGGAATGAGGTTCAGTCTTGCAGATATCTCAATGGGGAAAGTTATGCATTTGTTTTTGGCACTTAAAATTGAATGAGATGGAAGGATTAGACAGGTGAGGAGTTGAAGAGGGCAAGAAAACTCATGGATCCTCTCCAAACAACTGAAAACATCAAAGACTAAAACAAACCTCAAGTAGAGCACTGCAATTTCAATGGATTCTACTTACACTCTTGTTTGATTTAGCTGAGAATAAATAAAAGAGATAATGGCATACAATCACATAAATAAATTCATAATTACAAAGGAAAGCACTATACCAAGACAAATTTCCACATGGATCCCAAAGAGTGCTGCAAATCCTAGTCTCAATTCCTTAGCCAAAATGCTAATATGAGTGTACAATGAAGCTCAAGGCTTTCTCAAAAGTCCAACCTTCTGCCAAATTCCAACCCCTACACTATGAAATTCATAAAATATATAAATTTTCTCATCCTTGTACTAAGGAATTGAGCTCAACCATTTTCTTCAAAATAGAATCAGTTACATTAAACTTGGGCCGAATTTCTGAAAATAGGTGTTTAAGATGAACTCGTATCTCCTAAACCATAGCACCTGTTACCAAACTGAAAGAGGTTTGTGTAGATAAGATTATTTTGGAGTAAAACCTCTCTCAAATTTTGGAAATTCATTTCCAGTTGCTCGCAATAAGTTCCAAAAAATCATCTCTAAAACAGAAAATCATTAAAAATTTAACTCTGTGAAAATGAGTTGTAAAGATCCAGTCACATATCCCAATCCATGACACCTGTGAATAAAATGAAATAATTTTTTGTTATGTGACTCGTGCTTAACAAAAATCTTTTTGGGTTTCTCAAAATTACTTTCCATCTGTTGTAAACTAGCTCCGCCCTAAAATGACTAAAACAGTAAAAAATATGAAAATTTTGCTTTGTTTAAATGTAGGCTCCAAATATCACTGTATATATTCCACATAGTACGACCTGTGCATAAACGAAAGGTCTATTTTGTTATTTGATATGTGATGAACAAAAACCTCTTTCACTTTTGAAAATTTCCTTACCATTCTTTCATTAACTGATTTTTTACTAAACTTGTCATTGTGCGCAACAACTGACCTCAAAACATGCATAACCAAGAATCACTCATTCATTTCGATCATATCATATAATCTAGAAACCGGTTATGGAAGTGTGATATACCATTGGAAATATTTTTCTGAGCTTCTTCTGATGGACACACTTGTGACATGTTTTGTGCTAAACATCATGCGCAAAACATCTAACAAAACTAGACATGGTAAGAGCTCATGTTGATCTCTGGTGACAGGCTGCGAAGACTGGAACTAACATCGGCTCCATTGGGGATGGAAGCTCCTTGGAGGTGTCAACAACACCGTAGACCAAGTGCCTCATCCATTGGGCATGGAGTCAAACAACTGCAAACCCAAAACAACTCATACCAATCCAAAAACATATACATACTACAACCTGTACATAAAGAAATACCGAAACTAAAATGTTGCCTCAGGCAGCTTATTTATGTACAAATCTAACCTACTTTGTTGCAACATTGATAGATCAAGTAATGTTGTAATGCCAGATCAACCAATCAAGTAACTATGACAAGGATGCTACTTGGAAGTGCTCGAATCAGGACACAACTAGAAAGGTTGGTAGCCATACATGCACATAATGAATTTGGTTGTGTAAAAGGCAATCTGATCTATCATTCAAACTGAAAAAAATTTCCATGTACACTGCAATAGGATCAAAGAAACCAAACTCTGTTTGCTGCCCCAACTCCTCAATACATGCTTCCAGCTACAAACTATTAATGCAAATATCCATGGGCAGCCTTACCTTCTACTTCTTCTGCTGAAAAAGGTCCCCAAAGAGTGAGACTCCACAATCCAGATCTTGGGACTGTATTTGGGTCTCCAATTCAGTTAGAACTCCTTCAATGTTGATGGAAAACTCTTGAAAAAAATTGAGCTTAACTTCATGGTTGCATTGACAGGATTTCAAATAAGAAGAAAGAGATGACGCAAAGTTCTCATCTACCTCATCAATCGTGCACATGTCTTCCCATTCTCTAAAACATTGAATAGAGGGAACCTCTATTTTGAATTCTTCCTCTTTCTCCATCCATGTTTCAAGAAAGATATGACAAAAATCTGCAAAGGACTTAATAGATATGATAGGAAATCCTTCAATCCATTTTTTACATTTGCCTTGAAACGAATCAAAGAACAATCTGATGAAGACAACTTCCTTTTTAACTCTAAGAATGTCCACAAATGATTTAAAATTTTCTATATTTTCTAGAGTCAAAGTCAGATCTTCCCCATTGAATTTAGGGCCATTACTCAAAATGTATGCATCCTTTGGTAATTGATTAGGAAAACCAAGAAGATTAGAAAAATCGATACATGAATACCTTGAACAAATAGAACCAACATTTGAGTCCTTCATTTAGCCAATGGAGCCACCATCAATACTTTGAAACTTGGTACTTCGAATAGTGGAGTCACAAGTTAGATGATTTTAGCCTTCATATGTGTCTGACTGTTGTCCACCATCAACAATCATATCTAACTTGATACATGTACTGGGGCAATTTGCAGGTTAGATATTCCATTTATAAGACTAGACCAGAGATTGACTGAAGCAGCTTTTATCTATTTTCGATAATGAAAAGCAAGAGCATTTCGAAGGCTACCTGGCTAACTTCAGGCTCCATCTATAGTCTATAAAACAAAGAACACTAACAAACAAATAAACTTTTCTTCCCCAGTATGGTCGCCACTATGTTAGAGCCTAGATTTACCTCAGGCTGAAAGGTAGGGTCCAGGGCCATCATCAAATCATGCTCAGCTTGGTAGCTAGCCCTACCAGGTCAGGGCAGGGCTCTCTCCGGGTCAATCTCAGCAAATTATGATCGATGAGGGCATGAGATAACTGATAGAAATACTAATCTTAGGCTAGGTATATGTGTGAAAGAGTTTGATTGAATAAAATGGTGTTTTTGTTCGCTCAGATGGAAAGATATATTTTGGGTGCAGGGAATGAGGCTCAGTTTTACAGAGATCTTAATGGGGCAAGGCAGGCAATTATTTTTGGCACTTAAAATTGAATGAGATGGAAGGATTAGACAGGTGAGGAGCTGAAGAGGGCAAGAAAACTCATGGATCCTCTCCAAACAACTGAAAACATCAAAGACTAAAGCAAACCTCAAGTAGAGCACTGCAATTTAAATGGATTTTACTTACACTCTTGTTTGATTTAGCTGAGAAGAAATAAGAGAGATAATGGCATACAATCACATAAATAATTTCAAAATTACAAAGGAAAGCATTGTACCAAGACAAATTGCCACATTGATCCCAAAGAGTGCTGCAAATCCTAGTCTCAATTCCTTAGCCAAAATGCTAATATGAATGTACAATGAAGCTCAAGGCTTTCTCAAAAGTCCAACCTTCTGCCGAATTCCAACCCCTACACTATGAAATTCATAAAATATATACATTTTCTCATCCTTGTACTAAGGGATTGAGCTCAACCATTTTCTTCAAAATAGAATCAGTGACATTAAACTTGGGCCGAGTTTCTGAAAATAGGTGTTGAAGATGAACTCGTATCTCCTAAACCATAGCATTGTTACAAAATGGAAAGGATTTTTTGTAGATAAGGTCATTTTGGAGAAAAAACTCTCTCAAATTTGGGAAATTCATTTCCATTTGCTCGCAATCTGTTCCACAAAATCATCTCTAAAATAGAAAATCATTAAAAATTTAAATATGTGAAAATGAGCTGTAAAGATCTAGTCACATATCCCAATCCATGAAACCTGTGAATAAACTAAAAGAGGTTTTTGTTATATGGATCTTTCTTAACAAAAACCTCTTTGGGTTTCTCAAAATTACTTTCCATCTGTTGTAAAATGGCCCCGCCCTAAAATGATTAAAACAGTAAATATGAAAATTTTGCTTTGTTTAAATGTAGGCTCAAAATATCATTGTATATCTCCCACATAGTAGCACCTGTGCATAAAATGAAGGAGGTTTTTGTTTTTAGGTATGTGGTGAACAAAAACCTCTTTCACTTTTGAAAAATTCCTTACCATTCTTTCAGAAACTGATTTTTTACTAAACTTGTCATTGTGCGCAGCAACTTACCTCAAAACATGCATAACCAAGAATCACTCATTCATTTCGATCATATCTTCTAATCTAGAAACCGGTTATCGAAGGGTGATATACTGTTGGAAATATTTTTCTAAGCATCTTCTGATGGAAAAACTTGTGACATGTTTTGTGCTGAAAATCATGTGCAAAATATCTAAAAAAACCAGACATAGTAAGAGCTCATGTTGATCTCTGGTGACAGGCTGCGAAGACTGGAACCAACATACCACACACTCTAATTGATCTTGAGGCTGCCATTAATGTGATGACCAAGGACACCATGCTCAAGCTCAACCTCCAATGGTCATTGAGGAAGACCACAAGAGTTTTGCAACTTGCAGACCATTCCACAGCCACCCCTAAGGGAATTGTGGAGGATGTGATGGTCTCCATTGAATCTTGGGAGTACCCTGCAGATTTCCTAGTTCTCCAGCCTAAGGCTAAGCTTACTGGTTACCCTCTCATCCTTGGGAGGCCATGGTTGGCCACAACTAATGCTTACATTAGCTTCAAAGCTGGGAATATGACCATCAAGAATGGGCATGTTAGTGCCTAGATTTACCTCAAGCTGAAAAGGTAGGATCCAGGGCCAACATCAAACTACGCTCAGCCTGGTAGCTAGCCCTACTAGGTCAGGAGAGGGCTCTCTCCGGGTCAATCTTAGCAAATTATGATCGATGAGGGCTTGAGATGACTGATAGAAATACTGATCTTAGGCTAGGTATATATGTGAAAAAGTTTGATTGAATAAAATAATGTTTTTGTTAGCTCAGACAGAAAGGTAGATTTCGGATGCGGGGATTAAGGCTCAGTCTTGCAGAGATCTCAATGGGGCAAGGTAGGCAATTGTTTTTGGCACTTAAAATTGAATGAGATGAAAGGACTAGATAGGTGAGGATCTGAAGAGGGAAATAAAACTCATTGATCCTCTCCAAACAGCTAAAAACATCAAAGACTAAAGCAAACCTCAAGTAGATCACTGCAATTTCAATGGATTCTACTTACACTCTTGTTTTATTTAGCTGAGAAGAAATAAAAGAGATAATGGCATACAATCACATAAATAAATTCACAATTACAAAGAAAAGCACTATACCAAAACAAAATTCCACAGGGATCCCAAAGAGTGTTGCAAATCCTAGTCTTAATTCCTTAGCCAAAATGCTAATATGAATGTACAATGAAGCTCAAGGCTTTCTCAAAAGTCCAACCATGCTAATGATTGAAAAACAACATAATATAGACAACCATAGCTCATCCTTACCTCTAGGGGTCGAGCTCACATGTTTAGGAGCTGTTTCAACTAATTTTAAACTAAGAACTAGAAATTAGGCAACAGAACAGCATGCCTCTAGTAACAAGGGAACTGATTCATTCAGTTTCAAACAATTTTTAAACTGATGAATCTACCTCTACAAGTGAACATTTGAAATATTTACATCATGATCCATAAATGTACATTAAATTACATCATAAATTTTCCATTAGGAAAGTGAAAAAGTCAAACTGGCCAAAGCTCAGCGAAAAACAGAGCAATACTTGGTAAAACTGACAATTTTTCTCTATGCGCCGTGCCTGATTCTCTATGCATAACGCTTGTTTGGACCCACTTTTGGAGGCATTCTCGGTGTCCAAATAACCTCCAGGTGTTCTTGTTGGAAAGGTCTACCTGTCTACTTTCCAACCCAAGTGGAAATTTTCAATTTGGCCTCCATTTGCCCCCCCAAAAGTTAGTTCTCCCAACATTTCTTCCTGTGTATCAAAATAGGGGCAGTGAGGTCATTTTTTGAGTGTTTTTGACCTTTTTGAGGGCTCAAAAACTGTCCAAATTTCTTGGCCATTGGTAGGAAAGCATATTTTTTCATGCCAAATCCAAAAATGCTAATTTTTTATGCTTTGGATGCTCCTAGCAAAGGCGAGCACCACGTGGCGTGGCACATAGGGTAGAAAATTCTATTGTTTGTGCCAAAAATTTCAAAAATACAAAAAGTGCTCCAAATTTTTTGAAATTTGGGCTGAGTCTTCTCCATCAAACATTGTGTTGGGCCAAGGAAGCCTCAACCAATATCTGAAGACATGCTCTCTTCAACTTTGCCTTTAAACTCCTGATTCTCACTTGGCACACCAAGTTCCTTGACAAGTAATGATATGACAGGTTTCTAAGCATATTCTTCTCATTGATGGCATTTTCTAGCTTCCTCTCCAAGTGGATATTGGCTCTTTCAAGCCATGACTCCCTATCGGCATTAATCTCTTTCTCAAGTGAAGTAAACTCCACTCTCCTCCTTTGGGCAGCTTGGCGATTCTCTTGAATGTTTTGCAACTCCATAATCACCTACTGGTCCTCCAACTGCTTATTCCTTTGCTCAAAGTACTGTATTGTCCATTGGGATCTATCAAAATTGATAAACAAGGCATCAATGTCTACCTGCTGCTCTTGAATGGTTTATCTAATATTTGTGCTTTGTGGGCCCATATTAGTATCATCACCCTCAATGAGAATGAAATCAGTCTCCCACTCACCTGATGGTCCTTCCTCCTGTTGTGGCCTCTTTCCTTTATCCTGAACTTGTTGTGTTGATGACAGAAGCGAGGCCCCTTCCACCCCGGGTGGAGATAACACTCACTTTGCTGCTGCAAACAACCGTTTAGTGCCCTTCTGATAGGTGATAAACACTGGCATGCTAGCGGTCTGTGTCTCGTGACCCTCATGCTGATAAGAAGGTCCACCTGTCTCATGCAAAGCCTCTGAAGGTCCCTAAGGAGCTCTAAAAAATTCATGAGAGATGAAGTCCTCCCAAGTGATGCCCTGTAAGCCAAGCTGATGAATGACCACAATTTTAATGAGAGCAAACTGGTAACACTGTTGAACTGCTGCTGAGGAGTCTTGTGCTGCACTAGGGTGGTCATCTTCTCTATGTTTCGGCACATGAAGTAAGGGATGTTCATCATCCTTAGCCTGGTAAAATGCATCAGTAGTCTAATATGATAAGCATACAAACGTGAAAACCTGCCCTCACAGCTGAAATACCTCATGATCAATTTCATCAAAGGAGCATAAGCATCTTTGAGGTACCGGAAAGGAAATGCTCTACTGAGTTGTCTCAAATAGCCTGCTTTGATGTATGGTTCATAATGTTGATGATCAATTTGCTGCCTCTTGTTCCATTGGTCTCCAATGTTGGAAATACCGGTTGCTAGTGAAATGGATTCTGGTGTTAATGTAAAGGTGACACCAGCTAGAGTGGCTTGACCATCATGTAAATGCAGCACAAACAAGCGAGCCAACTCATGATGAAACTGAATGCTTACAACCTTCTCACAAAATTCATAGCAGGACTAATGTTGGAAATAAGAAATGGCAAGAGGGCAGGCTTGTAATTCAACAAGAGTGGTTGGTTCTTCTCTAATATGTTTGCCACCTCTATGAGGCCTCCTAGGTGCATGTACCTCTGTAGGTGAGTCACTCTGGGTCTCCTCTTCATAATCATATGAAGGATGAGATGCCATGTCTGCTAGTGATTGAACTGTTTTAGAGCTGACTTGATGAAAAATAGGTGAGTTGTGATGTGTTTGACTCTTGCCACCAAGGGAAACAATGATATGAGGGAGGGGAAACAATGAGGGAATTAGGGACTGTTCGGATAGGTTTAATTAGGGAAATAGGGGATTATGGAATGATTTGGGAGTTTTTGTATAGGACTAGGGTTTGGGAGTTTTGGGACTTTCGGAAAGAGGATTTGGGATATGGAATTAGTTAATATAAGGGTTTGTGAGTTTAGGGAATAGGGAAATCAAGGGAATAATGGGGCAAATGAATGTGAGGTGCGAGGGATAACTTGGTAGCCAAATAGTGAATACAAAACCCTAGCACTGTTTTCCTTTGTAGGGTTTGATTTTTTTTTTATTTTTTATTTTTATATCCAACACCATAAGACAACCACCATCAACAAGCACTAATCTTGGATGAAAAGCAATGATGGAAGCCCAACTTACTTGTACAAGTGATGATCCACGAGATTAGGGCGATTTGGATCAAGTTTTTGGAGTTTTCATCTTGCCGAATGTATGTGCCACGCATCAAACCCAATGTGCCGCACCCGCTGAGTGTGCCGCGCCCGTGTTAATTTCCACTGGATGTCGTGGTTCTATGCGACGCACCATCTATGTGTGCCGCGGCACCTGCCCGGTGCGTCGCTCCCCTGTTTTTGGCCAATTTTTCACCAACTCCTCTCACATGTTCACCAAAACGAATTCGCCTTTCTTCCACTTTTTCTTGGAGTGAAAATGAATGTTTCAAATGAAGAAATAACTTATATATGGAGCTTTTAAATTTTTGGCTCATAAAACCCATTTTTGCAATGTTTTGAAAATGACTTTGTTTCTGACTCAGTTTTTGGAATTTTTTCACTTTATTAAAACTTGTGATGGAATGATGACTTGTGCTTTGTTTGTTTTGCAGTTAGTTGGAGCTACTGGGGCTAGGGAAAGAGACCAGGGTTACAGATGGAGTGATTCACATATGAAGAAAATCAAATTACATAAATTTGTACCATAAAAGAAAAAATACTCTATTTTTCCTCAAAATAGAGTATTGAGGAAAGACACATTTCTGAGCACTAGATGATGAAATTTATTGATGCTAGAACCTCCTCATGGCCTGCTGGTTGTTATTGGACACTTTGAAACACTTTTCTGATGAAACCCTAGACCTAATGACAATAAAACCCTAGTAGAGACTTCTGCAATTCTTTAAGACAAAAGATGAATGTATATGCTTTGAAATGAACAAACATGAGCCAACAGGTAGATAACATGAGGGAAACTGTAGGAAAACCACTACCATCAGATGATCCATGCGCCTAATGGAATGCAGCTGAGAGGGTGGGATACCTAATATGCAATGCAACAGGAGGATTTGATCTTTGACGAAGGGATGAAGATACCCACACTAACATTGGCTCCAATGGGGATGGTAGCTCCTTGAAGGTGCCAAGAACTACAGATCTCTGGGAAAGCAGGCAGTGACTTTGTCCATTGGGCTATGGAGTTAATAACTTCAAAACACCCAAAAACCAATTACTATGAAACTTTGACTCAAGACTCATAGTTGAACTGACTAATCCAAAACTGAAACAAGACTCTCAAAAGCTGAAACTGGACACTCAGCTGAAACTATCTTTAAACTGAATGAAACAAAAAATGACTCAAGACTGACTTAACTGAAACAAGTACTTACAAAGATTTTAAATGGTAGCAGACCATCGAGATTTGAGAACTTCAAATCATGATGACAACCACTTGCCTACTGATGAAATATGTACAATCATGTGTAGTGAGCCTTCCAATGTAACCAATCCAACAAATGGCTACTCAATGAAATTCTGCTCTCACTTTCCCCGAGCAGGTAGAACAATGTACATGTAGGAAACTCACAATAACCACTAAAACCAAGGCTTATGATAATGAACCAGGCAACATTTATCTTCTCTAATGCTTGCAAAAGAATGCCAAAGGGATCTTGATAATCCTGAAGCACTATTTTGTCTTTAGATCCAACAACAAAAATACAAGTACTCACTTTATTCTGATATGAAAGAACAGTGGGTTGCTGATTGATGGTAACTGACGTGAATTCTGGCTTATTGTGTCTCTCAGACTCACATTCCTCAATTTCATGGTCTAGGTCATTCTTAGATAGAAAACAATCTTCAAGATTATCAAACATGACAGCCTTATCATTTTCATGAAAGAGAATATTATCTATTCACTGATCTATAAGGCTAATGTCAAGACTGTCATCATCTTCAAAAGAAGAAGAAGCTTCACCAACATCGTCTTGACCATGTGCACACTACAGACTTGCATTAGCTTTGGCTATAACCCGACCTTTCAAGAGTCGATCTATCTCATCTTCAGACAGAGGAGATAATACTTTCTGTTTTGTTTTGCTCAAGTGTTTTTTGTCTTCTTGAAATAACATTTCAAAGCATGAAAAATCTGAATGACAATCCTGATCTTCTGAAATTTGGAAACATTGTTGATCATCTTAATATGACATGGCAACCAAATTATCCAAATTATCATTTACCATTGAATTATCAAAAGAAGATTTTTCACTTACTTGAACAAAGGTTTCATCTTGTTTGTCATCAAATGACTGGATTACCTCCTCATGAAGGCTTTGTTCAATAACTCCGTCTTCTTCATTCCAGATGATCTCAACAACAGAGCTCTCCTTCATGGGATTTAGAATAAGGTTGTCTTGATCATCATGATCTGAATCTAGATTTGAAATAACCAACTTGACTTTATCACATTCTAAGATTGAAACTTGACTTTCCTGCATGCTGTCTTCTTCTATGGACAGATCTGAAATAAAACCTTCTCTTTCATTATCTTCCATCGTACTAAGATCTTGATCCTGCTGCAAATTTTCTTGATCATCTTGATAAGTATCACTCTCTTTATGCTGCTGAAATGGATTTTCATACAGGGCTTCCATGATCTCATCATCCATGAAGTCATCATCTTCATAAACTTTCTCAAGATGTTCAATAAAAATATAAACATGTTTGCAACAGTTCTGAACCAAATTTAATGATGGATAAGATTCTTTATACCTTTCAAAGAACATGGTATGAAAATCCTTTAAACAGTAAATACAAGCAAGGGGAAAACTTTCATACCAAGATCGGGCTTCACCTTCCAGAGTGGCCATGAATATCTTCATCAAGCAATCTTCAGGAAAATCAACCTTCAACTTGCGAATATGTATGTGAAATCTAACTAGATGTAAAGCGGCATCATTCCTATTATCATCTTTAAACATAGGCAAATTCCTTTGCCAATTTACCTTTGGAATTTTATTTGGAAAGCCTTGAACGTGATCTTGGCTCATGGGAGCATACCGTCGATCAAGCAAATCCATTTTGATAATAATGAATTGACCAAGAAATTCTTTAGGCTATTGATTCTTGAATAGTAGAGTCACCATAAAAATTTGGAACCTTGGGATTCTTCGACATTGGAGTCACCAGGTGAATGATTTCAGCCTTCCTGTGTCTGACTGTTGTCCACCATCAACAATAAAATCTGAACGTGATACATTTTATTGAGGTAATTTGCAAGTTAGATGTTCAGCTTATAAGACTAGACCAGAGATTTACTGAAGCAGCTTTTATCTACTTTCGCTAATGCAAAGAAAAAGCGTTTCGAAGGCTACCTCGCTAATCTTCAGACTTCGTCTATAGTCTATAAAGAAAAACAATGATAATAAAATTTCTTCCCCAGTGCAGTCTCCACTATGTTAGTGCCTAGATTTACCTTAGGCTGAAAAGGTAGGATCCAGGGCCAACATCAAACCACGCTCAACCTGGTAGCTAGCCCTACCAGGTCAGGGGAGGGCTCTCTCCAGGTCAATCTCAGCAAATTATGATCGATGAGGGCTTGAGATGATTGATAGAAATACTGATCTTAGGCTAGGTATATATGTGAAAAAGTTTGATTGAATAAAATAATGTTTTTTTGGCTCAGATGGAAAGGTAGATTCAGATGCGGGGATTGAGGCTCAGTCTTGCAGAGATCTCAATGGGGCAAGGTAGGAAATTGTTTTTGGCACTTAAAATTGAATGAGATGAAAGGACTAGACAGGTGAGGAGCTGAAGAGGGCAAGAAAACTCATGGATCCTCTCCAAACAACTGAAAACATCAAAGACTAAAGCAAACCTCAAGTAGAGCACTGCAATTTCAATGGATTCTACTTACACTCTTGTTTGATTTAGATGAGAAGAAATAAGAGAGATAATGGCATACAATCACATAAATAAATTCACTTTACAGAGAAAAGAACTGTACCAAAAAAAAATGCCACAGAGATCCCAAAGAGTGCTGCAAATCCTGGTCTCAATTCCTTAGCCAAAATGCTGATATGAATGTACAATGAAGCTCAAGGCTTTCTCAAAAGTCCAACCATGCTAATGGTTGAAAAACAACATAATATAGACAACCATATCTCATCCTTTCCTCTAGGGGTCGAGCTCACATATTTAGGAGTTGTTTCAACTAATTCTAAATTGAGAACTAGAAATTAGGCAACAGAACAACATGCCTCTAGAAACAAGGGAACTGATTCATTCAGTTTCAAACAACTTTTAAACTGATGAATCTACCTCTACAAGTGAACATTTGACATATTTACATCATGATCCATCAATTTACATTAAATTACATCACAAATTTTCCATTAGGAAAGTAAAAAATTCAAACTGGCCAAAGCTAGGCGAAAAACAGAGCAATACTTCGTCAAACTGGCAATTTTTTCTCTATGTGCCGCCCCTGATTCTCTATGCATAGTGCCTGTTTGGGCCCACTTTTGGAGGCCTTCTTGGTGTCCAAATGACCTCCAGGTGTGCTTTTGGAAATATCTGCCTATCCACTTTCCAACCTAAGTGGAACTTTTCAATTTGGCCTCCATTTCCCCCCCCCAAAAGTCAGTTCTCCCAACACTGCTTCCTGTGTGTCAAAATAGGGGCAGTGAGGTCATTTTTTGAGTCTTTTTGAGGGCTCAAAACCTGTCCAAATTTCTTGGCCATTGGTAGGAAAGCATATTTTTCACGCCAAATCCAAAAATACTGTTTTTTTGTGCTTTGGAGGCTCCTAGCAAAATCGAGCGCCACGTGGCGCGGCGCATAGGGCAGAAAATTCTGTTTTTTGTGCCAAAAATTTCAAAAATACAAAAAGTGCTCCAAATTTTTTGAAATTTGGGCTGAGTCTTCTCCATAAAACATTGTGTTGGGCCAAGGAAGCCTTCGCCAATATCTGAATTCCTTGATGCTCTTTTTGCCTCCTTGATGCTCTCTTCAACTTTGCCTTTAAACTCCTGATTCTCGCTTGGCACACCAAGTTCCTTGACAAGTAATGATATGATAGGTTTCTAAGAATATTCTTCTCATTGATGGCCTTTTCTAACTTCCTCTCCAAGTGGATATTGGCTCTTTCAAGCCATGACTCCCTATCGGCATTAATCTCCTGCTCAAGTGAAGTGAACTCCACTCTCCTCCTTTGGACAACTTGGCGATTCTCCGGAATGTTTTGCAACTCCATAATCACCTGCTGGTCCTCTAGCTATTTATTCCTTTGCTCCAAGTATTGTATTGTCCTTTGGGCTCTATCCAAATTGATAGACAAGGCATCAATGTCCGCCTGCTGCTCCTGAATGATTTCTCTAAGATTTGTGCTTTGCAGGCCCATATTAGTATCATCACCCTCAATGAGAATGAAATCAGTCTCCCGCTCACCTGATGGTCCTTCCTCCTGTAGTGGCCTCTTGCCTTTGTCCTGAACCTGTTGTGTTGATGAGGGAAGCGAGGCTCCTTCCACCCTGGGTGGAGATAACACTCGCTTTGCTACTGCAAACGACCGTCTAGTGCCCTTCTGATAGGTGATAAACACCAACATGCTAGCAGTCTATGTCTCATGGCCCTCATGCTGATAAGAAGGTCCACCTGTCTCATGCAAAGCCTCTAAGGGTCCCTGAGGAGCTTTGAAAAAATCATGAGAGATGAAGTCCTCCCAAGTGATTCACTGTAAGCCAAGCTGATGAATGACCACAATTTTAATGAGAGCAAAATGGTAAATATTGTTGAATTGCTGCTGAGGAGTCTTGTGCTGCACTAGGGTGGTCATCTTCTCTATGTTTCGGCACATGAAATAATGGATTTTCATCATCCTTACCCTGGTAAAATGCATCAGTAGCCTAATATGATAAGCATACAAACGTGAAAACCGACCCTCATAGCTGAAATACCTCATGATCAATTTCATCAAAGGAGCATAAGCATCTTTGAGGTACCGGAAACGAAATGCTCTGCTGAGTTGTCTCAAATAGCCTGGTTTGATGTATGGTTCATAATGTTGCCGGTCAATTTGCTGCCTCTTGTTTCATTGCTCTCTAATGTTGGGAATACCAGTTGCTAGTGAAATGGATTTTGGTGTTAATGTAAAGGTGACACCAGCTAGAGTGGCTTGACCATCATGTAAATGCAACACAAACAAACGAGCCAACTCATGATGAAACTGAATGCTAGCAACCTTCTCACAAAATTCATAGCAGGACTGGTGTTGGAAACAAGAGATGGCAAGAGGGCGGGCCTGTAATTCAGCAAGAGTGGTTGGTTCTTCTCTAATATGTTTGCCACCTCTATGAGGCCTCCTAGGTGCATGTACCTCTGTAGGTGAGTCACTGTGGATCTCCTCTTCATAATCATAAGAAGGATGAGATGCCATGTCTGCTAGTGATTGAACTGTTTTAGAGTTGTCTTGATGAGAAATAGGTGAGCTGTGATGTGTTTGACTGTTGCCACCAAGGGAAACAATGATATGAGGGAGGGGAAACAATGAGGGATTTAGGGATTGTTGGGACATGATTAAATAGGGAAATAGGGGATTAGGGAATGATTTGGGAGTTTTTATATAGGACTAGGGTTTGGGAGTTTTGGGACTTTGGGAAAGAGGATTTGGAATATGGAATTAGTGAATATAAGGGTGTGAGACTTTAGGGAATAGGGAAATCAAGGGAAAAATGGAGCAAGGGAATGTGAGGTGGAAGGAATAACTTGGCAGCTAAACAGTCAATACAAAACCATAGCACTATTTTCCTTGGCAGGGTTTGATTTTTTTTATATCCAACACCATAAGACAACCACCATCAACGTGCACTAACCTTGGATGAAAAGCAATGATGGAAGCCCAACTTGCTTGTACAAGTGATGATCCACGAGTTTAGGGCAATTTGACATTAGTTTTTGGAGTTTTCGGCTTGCCGGTTGTATGTGCCGCACCTACTGAGTGCGTCATGCCCGTGTTAATTTGCACTGGAGGTCGCGGTTCTATGCGCTGCACTGTCTATGTGCGCCGTGCCACCTACCTAGTGCGATGCGCCCCTGTTTGTGCCAAATTTTTCGCCAATTCCTCTTACATGCTCACCAACACGACTTTGCCTTGCTTCCACTTTGTCTTGGAGTGCAAATGAATGTTTCAAATGAAGAAATAACTTATATATGAAGCTTTTAAATTTTTGGCTCATAAAACCCATTTTTGCAATGTTTTGAAAATGACTTTGTTTCTGACTCTGTTTTTGGACTTTTTTCACTTTATTAAAACTTGTGATGGACTAAATGACTTTTGCTTTGTTTGTTTTGCTGGTAGTTGGAGCTACTGGGGCTAGGGAAAGAGTCCAAGGTTACAGATGGAGTGATTCACATATGAAGAAAATCAAATTACATAAATTTGTACCATAAAAGCAAAAATACTCTATTTACATTTCTTAGCACTGGATGATTAAATTTATTGATGTTGGAACCTCCTCATGGCCTGTTGGTTGTTATTGGACACTTTGAAACACTTGTATGATGAAAGCCTAATGAAACCCTAGACCTAATGACAATAAAACCCTAGTAGAGACTTCTGCAATTCTTTAAGACAAGAGATGACTGTTTATGCTTTGAAATGAACAAACATGAGCCAACAGGTAGGTAACATGAGGGAAACTGTAGGAAAGCCACTACTGTCAAATGATCCATGCTCCTAATGGAATGCAGCTGACTGGGCGGGACACCTAATATGCAATGCAACAAGAGGATTTGATCTTTGACGGAGGGATGAAGATACCGACACTAACAGGGCATATGTCCTAACAGTTAGTCCTATACCCTCCTACTCAACCTACCCTAGAGCATGATTTACCTTTGTGGTTGGAGGAGGAGGAAGAAGATGGGGTTTATTCTACCCAACTTTATGCTTTGGAAGTAATCGTAGGAGGAGGACAACAAGATGAGGATGACTTAATTGAACACCTGCTCTAAAGTCTAACTCCTAATTCACTACCATTAGAAGAATAAGTAAGGGAAACCTAGAAAAATCATCCAAGTACTTAGGCTTGGCCAGTTCCAACCCACTCCGTGTCAAAACCATAGAATTTGGTCCAGAGAAAACTTTGAAAATTAATCCAACTTTTTCTGCTTTAGAATAGGAAAATCTATGCAACATGTTGAGAGAGAACATAGAAGCCTTCGCTTGGAGTTATAAGGAAATGAAGGGAGTACACCCCTCAGTGTGTACTCATGACATATACATCAAATAAGGTTGCAACCTAGTTAGGCAACCACAAAGGAGGATGAATCCAGCTCTTAAAGACATAGTCAAAGAAGAACTGCAAAAACTGCTAGATGCAGGATTCATACCCTATCTAAGACAGTGAGTGGGTCTCTCCTTTAGTGTTAGTTCCCAAGAAAAATGGCAAGTGAAGGATTTGTGTTGATTATAGGGAGTTGAAAAAATCCACAAAGAAGGATCATTTTCCCCTACCCTTCATTGACCAAGTGCTAGATGGCCTGGCATGGAAGAAGTGTTTTTTCTTTCCTAGATGGATTCAGTGGGTACAACCAAGTCCAAATCTACCCAGAAGACCAGGATAAGACCACATTCACCTATCCTTGGGGTACTTTTGTCTATAAGGTCCTTGCTTTTGGCCTATATGATGCTCCTGCCACCTTCCAGAGAGTAGTCTTGAGTATTTTTGCTGAATTAGTACATGATGGTGTGGAAATCTATATGGATGATTTTACACCTTATGGTTGTGATTTCCAAGAAGCCCTGACTAACCTATCAAAGTATTGCACAAATGCATTGAAATGAACCTATCTCTCAGTCCAGAAAAATTTGAATCCTTAATGACTGAAGGGACTATGCCAGGTCATTCAATATCTTAGCAAGTACTATAGATGGATCCAAACAAAAGAGCAATCATCCAAAGGGTCCCACCTCCACAAAATCCGAGAGATGTCAGGATTTTCTTAGGGTTAGCTGGATACTACCGAAGGTTCGTAAAGGAATTCAACAAGTTGGCCTCTCCTTTGTTTGTGTTGTTGGACAAAGATTCTGAGTTTATATGGTCAAAGAGCTGTCAAAAGGCCTTAAACATTCTAAAGGGTAAGTTAACCACTGCACCAATCCTTAGAGGTCCAAACTGGGCCCTCCCTTTTCATATTCATGTTGATGTCTCACACAAAGCCATAGGAGCAGCTTTAGGTTAGGAAGAGGAGAAATTTCCCTATGCCATCTATTTTATTAGTAAGAACCTGTCAAAGGCTAAGCTAAACTATACTGTGACCAAAAAGGAACTCCTAGTTGTTGTGCATTCATTAAACAAATTTAGGCATTACATTACAGGCTATCAAACATTTGTGCATATTGATCATGCTGCAATCAAATATTTTAATGAAAAAACCAGATGTGAATGCTAGAATTATAAGATGGTTGATTTTATTACAAAAGTTTGATCTAACTATTGTTGATAAGCCTAGTAAGGAAAATGTTGTTGTTGACTTTCTAACTAGGATGAATCCGCCTGCGGATGAAGAAGGAATGGTGGTTTTCCAGTTACGAGATGAGAATTTGTTTTCTATTTCAGTTCTCTCCCCATGGTTTACTGATATAGAAAACTATTTGGTATCAACACAGTTTCCACCAAAATTGCCCTCCAAAGAAAAGAGCAAGATAGCCAGGAAGAGTGCCCCCTTCACTTGGATTGGGGGCAGTCTGTTCAAACTTGGCCTAGATCAAATCTTCAGAAGGTGTGTAAGGGAAGAGGAAGTCTTTGACATCCTTCTGACCTATCATGATGGGCCTTGTGGAGGTCACTTTGCAGCAAAGAGGACAACATTCAAAGTGTTGCAAGCAGGTTATTATTGGCCTACTCTCCATCAGGATGTGAAAAAGTACATTAGTCAGTGTGATTAGTGCTAGACGATGGGAAAGCTTACTCCAAGAGATGAAATTCCCCTACAACCTCAAGTGACTTTCGAGCCATTTGACAAGTGGGTCATGGAATTCATTGGGCCTATCAACCCTCCTTCAAAGCAAAAACAACACATCATTGTGTGCACTGGTTATTTGACTAAGTGGGCCAAAACCAAGGCAATTAAGGCAGCAATAGAAGAGAAGGTTGCTGAGTTCCTAAGGGAGAATATATTCTACAAATTTGGGTATCCTAGAGAGCTAGTCATAGACCAAGGCAGCTAGTTTACCTCCAACATGATTGAAAAACTGCTTAGCCATCACAAATCAAGCATAGGACCTCCACTCCTTATCATTCACAATCTAATGGGCAAGTGGAGGTGACCAACAGGGCACTAGAGAACATCTTAACTAAGGTAGTGAGCAACAACATGAAGGATTGGGCATAGAGACTAGTTGAGGCCACCTGGGCCTTTAATACAACATGGAAGATCACCAATGGATTTGCACCCTATGAACTGGTCTATGGGAAAAAGGCTTTGCTATCCATTGAGTTTGAATATAACACATTGAGGATGGAAACCCAACTAGATTTGGATCTCAGTCATGCACAACAAGAAATATTGTTCCATTTGAATGGCTTGGATGAATTCAGAATGCAGGCCATCCTACATACATAGATAGTTCAGCTTCAGAGGAATATTTGGCATGAAAAACATATTAAGAAGAAGCAATTTCAAGAGGGAGACTGGGCATTTTTATATGACTAGAGGTATAAAGACTTCAAGGGCAATCTAAGGACAAGTTGGCTCAAACCTTATGTGGTGGAAAGATGCCATGATAATGGTTTAGTGCAAATCAGAACTATAGATGAAGAATCCCTTCCATTTCTTTTTAATGGACACCGATTGAAAATGTACAAGAGACATTTATCAAAACAAGAGTTCATTGACAATATCAATAAGACAGTGATGATGGTGGAGAAATTTCTAGCTCCTCCCTCATTAGGGCATTGAAAAAGAGAAAAAAATAAGGATTCAGGTGAAAACCTCCATGAGGCGCCTGAGTCCCATCTTTGGGTTGAAAACCTCGTGAGACGGCCCAAGGATGAGAAAAAATGAAAAAGAATAAGAAGATACTTGGGTGAAAACCTTCTTGAGGCACCCAGGGTAGATATCTAGGGTGAAAACCTCTCTGAGACAGCTAGGTGTTTATATATAATAATAATAATAATAAAAGAAAAAAAAAGTAATTGTTATTTGCAGGTGGGTGAGAAAGACAATCAAGGAGCAAAGAGAAGATCCAAAGGGAACCCTGCCTCACATATATTCATCTCCTCCACTCCTTACCGTGCATCCCTCCATCAATTCCATTGTTTTTCACTTCATTTCTTCAATTCAGGTGAAGATTGTGTTTTCTATAGGATCCGCTGAATGGTAGATTGGTTAGGTCCCCAAAATTCATACTAGACATGATCTAACCAATCACATCAACCATTACCATAATTCCTACATCCACACACAATCCTACTCCCTCTGTCCATTCATTGCAGCATCCTCACAACCCCAGCCAGCAACAGGACATCCTGTGGGAAATCCTGTGATAGCCTATCCCACAGAATCTCAATCATTAGCTATATGTCTTCACTAGGATGATCCAAGAGCTTCAAAATAGCAGTAGCAGCATCAAATATTTAGTCACAAACACCTGCAACAGGTAATAAACCATCAGCAGACAACAGAGGAGGAAAAATAATGACCATCAACACCTCTGATCTTTGACAATTGCAACATGGCATCAAGACCATAGGTAAGTATACCACTCACTCACTCATATGCATCATTTGATCAAAAGTCGTAAAGTTTAAGAGGTAGTTGGTTTATAAGTGAAAAGGTGGCAAAAAGGAAATTATTTTTAGAAGTGAAGAACCCACAAAGGATAAAAATGGAGTAAGGAGGGATAGTCTGCCATACCCATGGAGTGAGGTAGGCTACCAACTCATAAAATATATCTCATATGAGGGTAGATAGAGTGTTGTTTATGGCTACCATTTTAGGATGCTTGAAGAACTAAGATTTGGGGTAGAAACACCAGTTCACCAAAGACTCAACATACCCTATTTCTTGATGCAATCACTCATAGACTCTAACAGAAAAGTAAAGGAAGGGAATTCCCAACAGTTGGATCACCATTGGTTGATTAGGATCCTCATTGAGGATGCCCTCCAAAACCTTATGATCCCTATAAAATGGTCAGTCTTCAGAGACTTACCAATAGAGGATGACATCAAAACCCTCATCTATGATGTTAGTCCTTCTGTCAGTGAGCAGGAGGCAAAACAAGAAGAAGATAATACAGAGCTAGATGGGGATGAGATGGATGAAGAAGAAAATAATATAGAGGATGGTGCTGAAACAAAAGAGGAAGAAGGCATTGAAATAGAGGAGAAATAACAACAAGAGGAAGAAGATAAGAAAAATAGTGAGGAAGAAGGCATTAAAACAAAAGGGGAAGAACAGGAAAAACAACTAGCATGTATGGCTAACCTCTCCTTGGAGGCCATCCAATGTAGGATGCCAACTAAATTTTATGTTCCTTACCTGAGAGAACAATGGCTGCAATTTCAGATTAAAACACTAGCACAAAGGGGCACCATGCCATTTCATGACTACAGGTAGTTTATTGATCTTAGTGCACTAGAGGATAGGGCCAAAATGACTGAGTTGTAATTACACATATGGCCCTCACAGACATGACTATTTGGGATCCTAATGCAGATCTGGGAGATCTACAATTAATAGCTTTGGCATTATCAATGAACCATGAGAAGTCAAGGGCTGTAGAGATGAAAAGAATATTGGCCAGAGAGAAAAATGAACCTATTTTCATCAGAGATGAACAATCAAATCCCATGGCCCTAATCAACACCCATAATATAATTGCAAATGATCCTCAGTTGGCCCCTAGATATCTTTCTACCCAAGAGCAAGCGATTCCACATTTTGAGGATATGTTTAGGCTGCTAAGAGATGATAATATACATGCCTGCTAAAGGGGATGGAACACACTGCCACACAGCTTGAAGATCAGAGAATATCACTCCCTTCAAAGGTTAAGAGAGGCACTCAACATGACACCTATGTATAAGCAATCAATGCAAAGGTTGAAGGTAAATTGGATAGGCCTAAAACTTAGTCCACCACTACTCCTAGGGATGCTATAAGGGAGAAAAGAAGAAGTAGAAAGGAAAGCAGGCTTCTATAAACAAGAAGAAGAGACGACATCAAAAGCATGGGATGTCAGAGAGGCTACCAAAGCCATGAATGACATGGAAATTGACTAAGTTGCTCATAGAATGAGCAACACTTTCAGTAGGGGGTGATGATGAGCCTCATCATTGGGTAATTATATGGGCCTTAATTGGCGTTAATTCACCTCCAGGCTTAGTCAAACCAACTATTCTCACAACTTATTGCATAATTTTGATTATATTTTACTTATGAGATGAGTTAGAGTTGGATATTTTGCTTTGTGGTCTAATGTGCATGTAATGCAGGAATAAAGGATAAAAACAAGGAAAAATGTAGGAATAAAGGATAAAAGCAAGAAATTATGGCAAAGACCTTCGTAAAGACTCGAATGGGATAAGGGAGAGTAAATTATAGGAGGTAAATCCTCCTCATTTACTACCCCTCCATTCAAAAATTCCTCCATCAGCTCAGAGTTCAAACAACCAAATCATGGGACTAGAAGACAGTCGAGCAAGTGAAAAGGACAAAAAACAGCTTATTTTGAGTTGGGAGCTAAGCCTCCCTAATTTGAAGGAAGTCGTTAGAGACTTAAAATGTATAAGTAGAGAGGCTTAAAACCTCAGTAGGATTCAGAATTTTATTGTAAAAACTCTGATTTATTTATAAGCTGCAAGACTTGTGACAGTTTGTTCTGTAATCTATGGTTTTCATAATGAGAATGAGTTCTGTTTTAAGCCAGCTCTAAGTTAACTCAGAGGACTGAAGCTCTTGGGTTAGGGCCCGACACGAGCAACCAAAGCTCCTCTTTGTTGTACTGTTATGCTAGCATAGACTCCTATTTTCTGTTCATTTTCTTAAGTAGCATAGATTCATGTTTTTTTGTTTTATTTGCTTAAGTAGCTTCATTTCATTACAACAGTATAACAGAGATTATTCATGGTTTTTCTGTTCATTTTCTGTAGTGGCTGCATTTACTATAGTTTACTTCCATTTGTGCCTTCTTTCAATTTACAGATTAGTTAGGAGAAAAGATCACCATAAGGTTGTGCGCAGGTGTCTCGACCTCATCTCCTCCCTCTAAGACCATGACTTGAGGAAGAGACCCTTCAGCAACCCCAAAAACACAGGTTTCTGGTTCTTGCATGAGCTATGGAGTTTGTTGTTTGATGCAGTTATTTGTTCACCCTCACTGGTTTTTTTGTCATTTTCCTTTGAAACCTCCTTCAGCACGTTCTTCATGCGTCACTTCCTCGCCGTCTGATCCACAAAAAACCTTCACAATCACCGTCTGATTCATTATTCTCTCCAACTATTGCCTCGCGTGGAGTCTTCCACTTACTTTATGCGCTTTAATCTCCACAGTCGATCTGTCTCTTGATCTGATGGCTATCATGTCATCTCAAAACTTTATGCGCTTTAAGCCCCCACCATCGATCTACCTCTCCTGATTTGACAACTATCGCGTCACCCAATCACCCACTAGCTTGGTCGATCTCCACCGTTGATCAGCCTCGCCTGATCCAACGGCTATCGTGCAATCTTGCGTGGATTATTGCACGGCCATTATCCGCCCGAGAGCATGTGAGAAAAGTGGTTTTCTCATGCTATGTGTCACGCAGTAAGGCTAATCACGTGAAATTTCATAATTCCACTTACGGCCTTGAGGGTGCGCGAGAAACTACTTACCGCCTTAGAAACCCACTCCATCGTTTCCACGCGTTTCTTTTCCTCGTGATACGATCTCCGTTGTCCATCCTCCAGTTAATCATGTATGTCCATCTCTTGACTTAATCCACGCGATAAGATCTCAGTCGTTCATCGCTTTGTTACCCTGTCCGTCCATCTCTTGACTTAACTTCCGCGATAAGACCTCAGTCATTCATCCTGTGCGTTCACCCTATTCATCCATCTAGTCAATTAAGCCTTCACGATACGATCTCTATTGTTCATCTGCTTCATTACCTTGTCTGCCCATCTCTTCACTTAATCTCTCACGATACGTTATCTGCCGTTCATCTACTTCGTTACCCTCTCCACCCATCTCTTCACTTAATCCCTCAAGATATGATCTCTGTCATTCATCTACTTCGTTACCCTGTCTGCCCATCTCTTAACTTAATTCTTTGTGATAATATCTTTGCCGTTCATTTGCTTCATTAACTCAGTTCATCCATGTATTCACTTAATCCCCAACGATAAGATCTCCATTGTCCATCTTCTACTCATTGATCGATCCAACGGTCCCTATGCGCTACTACGTCCTTACATCCTCCTTTCATTGATTTCGACCTCTGATTGCTCTTCCGCTTGAAAACCGATTTAGCTTAAGTTTCTTTGCTTACACCTTAGTATATTTTAATGCTCTTTATCTTCTCCAACTTTGATAGCAGCATTAGGTTAGTGAATTTTTTAGAAATTCTGCTTAGCATCGCTATTTTATTGGTTAATTAGGTTATGGTGTGGTTTAGAATTACATGTTGTTTTCTTCATTGTTGTAGTAGAGTAGCTCTCTCTTAGAAAAGGTTTTCTCTTATTCCATCAAATAATTGAGCTTCTTCTAACCCTATAGAAGTCTGGCTTGGAACCCCTGGGGTCTCTTTCCAGATAAACAGTGACAACAGGCAGGACCTTCACTTCTACTTGTGAATATAATACTATCACCTCCAAGTTTGTACGAACACCAAGTTGATGAATAAAGCTAGTAGCCCTGGGAGTTGCAGCATTCTTGTTGCAATACCTAGGTTCATCAACAATCACATACGGAATAGTCCATATATCAATGCATAAGTAAAACTACATACATTGCTAAAGTAACCAGAATAGTCGAACTACAATAACAACATATGCATGAAACGTGCTAGCTCTGTTATATTATATAAAGTGAAAGTTCCATCCATACATACAACCATGAAATCCAATAGGCCTAATATTGGAATGTTACAGTCAACATCGCCTACTCCTTCAAAGAAATATGCTCACTCTACCGTATGGGGAAGCCAAGGCTCGTCATAATACTCTTCGAGCCCTCTCTAAGAAATGCCTAGCAAAATCTTGGCTCCCAAAAGCCTGTTTTATGAGTTATGAGGTTCTATTTATAACAAAGGGTGGGGTGACCCTTGACATCCCCCTTTATGACTCTTGGACTACCCTCATCACTCTTTATATTACATATGACTGTTTGTATTCCACTAATGACACTTGGAATTTCACTTTACATCATGTTTACAAAAATGATACATTTTCCACATATACCCATGTGGGACAAAGTCGGCTTGAGTCAGCTAGATAATACAATGCTAAGATTGAGACGACTGTGGAAAGACCACCTCATAAACCTTCTCTCTGTGATCCTCAGTGATGAAATGATGCCATGCTTGATAATGCGCAATGGTGTCTGTGCACTCTTTGATGATGTTCTTCTAGAAACGAACTCTTGCCTCCATTTCTTTTGGGTAGATTGATTTGGAACCTTGGTCCAACTCATCTTGTAACATACGTAGCTTAGTCCCGAGAAAGGTCGGATCGACGATGTACATCCTAATGTTATCTGCATTGACTTGTAAATATGTGCTGGTGGCATGAGCATCAACTGATCAAAGTACGCATTGAACTGCACACTGACTTGGTTCTTCTCTTTGGCCTCAGTGAGCCTACCAATTGACGGGGTGCCATACTTTCTCACCACGACATCCAAACTCCTGTACAACTGTGCATACAAAGCCTCAATACTAGTGATAAGTGGCGAGAGTTCCTCATAGTTTTGGATTTGACTCCGGATGCATGCTTTGTCCAACTCCACCTTCAAATTCATCATCTTGTGCAAGTGAAGCGGGCTCCCTTGTACCTCATTGTCCATGTTTGTACATGATCCAAGTGGATATTGGTGGCTCCCACCTATTCCACTTGGACCCCCACCATTGTTTCTTTCAGTTTTTTAGTTTCCTTAATTGTAGCACAATTTGGTATTTTTGACAATTTTTCGGGTCCTAAACTTTCGAAGCTGTTCTGAGGCCCTAAACGACATTTTTTGGGAAAAACACTGGTGGGAAAATATAAGTTTTTAACTTAATATTCATTGTCAACAATTAGTCCTCAAATAGATCTTTCTAACAAGGTATCGTGTGCGTCAAATAGAGATCGTATGCCAAAGTTATGACCCCGGGAAGTTGATGTACTAACTTAACCCAACGGGGCCAATAATTTGGTGTTTCACCTCCTAAGGTTAGGTTTTTGGATGTTTATGGTTTTCCATTGTTTCTCAATAATAAATAAGCCTTCAAGCCTCATTGTAACACAGTTTAGAGGCACGTAGTCGCCGCATCTCTTCTCATAGATAAGCTACCATCGCCCGAGCTAGTTTATTTCCATTATGTATGTAAACATATCTTAGTTCTTTGATATTAATGAATTGAAGTTTTATTTCCATTGCATCTTCATGTGTATGGTTATATTTGTAATTTTTTGCGTTCCTGTTTAAATTCGGATCAGTGGTATCATAGCGGTCTGTTATTTCTTAATCCTTCTTTGCATGTCCCCAATGAGGTAAGGGTATAAGGATTTAAGGCTCGATTTGGTTGAGCCTTTGCAAGAGCAGCCTCAAAAACCACGACGACTGCCCATGGGGGAAGAAAATAAAGATTAGGGATCAGGAGATATGATCAAAATATTGCTCGAGGAGGCCCTCAAGAAACAAAAGAATGCAATGATGGATAAATTTTCATCTATCCTTCAACGGTTGCCCACCGGCAATGCATCCACATCCAACAACCACTCTGAAGGAACCACTCCTTTTAAGATACAAGTAAAATTTGACATTCCCATACTTGAGGGCCAAATAGATGTAGACATCGTAGATAAATGGTTAAATCTGCTAGAAGGATATTTTCCTGTTCGTGATTTTTCCAGCCAGGAAAAGATTACTTTTTCTCTTCTCAAATCCACCCCCCACGTCAAAGACTGGTGGGAAATCTGTTGTCCTTTGAGATAACCTAAGGTCAATTAGTTATGCCAAAGCATCTATAATGTTTTGTTGTTTTAAATGATAGGATGACCGGTGAACTATTTATAAACAAGTGCTTTAAACTTAGACAAATTTTTGATAAAATGAAAGGTTTTTCTTTAACTGCACATGGTTATTTTATTTATAGTGGGATAGATAAGTGGAATATGGGGAAGTATAATTGATTTACTATTCAAACTAAGTATTTAATCATTTATAAGCAGAAATTGAGAAAACATTGTTTCCTTAATCAACAAAATATGAACAGACTATCACAGAGATCTAGTGCAATTTATGCTCAAAGAAGAATTTACAATAACAAATAGTTTTGTAAATTTATATCTTATTTAAATTACAACTTCACAGAGGATTCAAAATGAAACTGAAACTCAATTAAATTTTAAATCGGATAGTTGCAAAATACGTGATTTATATGAAGAAGACATAATCAATAAATAAGATGAAATACAACTCATTGAGAGACATACCATATGAGGCAAATCCATAATCTTTTATTATCTCAAAAATGCTCCAGCTTAGTACAAATTTGCTTAATAACTTGTTCAAGGGTTAAACCCTAAATACTTTGATAGAATGAAGTATTTAAACAAAATTTACAAAAATATTACAATTAATGCATAAATGACACGACATCCTATTATTAGCTTTGAACTAACAGAAAAAGAAATAATGCGATCAAGAGGAATGAATCTGGTGAAGTGATCTAGACATTTGGCCTTGCTTTGGAGGATAACAATTGCTGAGTGGCAACTATTCGAGTGCTGCGTTGGTGAAGCTAACCTGTTTTTTCCTAATCCCGGAATTCACACAATTTATCCCATCGCTTTTCATCTGGAATAAAAATCTTTGTTACCTTATGGTAGATCTCATCTACCTTAGTATACCGAGCAAAAGTTGGTTTTACTGCAAAAATGTATTTTATCTCATGTTGGATAACACTTATGTTGCTAATAGCTTCATAAAAAGCTCTCCCTATCATATAACCTTTGATGTTGTAAGACTTAGTTGTATCCTTGGCAATGTCTTGAAGCTTCTTCTTGTAATCTTCCCTAGTCATCAATTTGTCATTGATCACAAATAAAGAAGGCAGAACTTTTTTTTCAATGCATCTATTCTAGTGAAAAACCTGTTAATTGCTACCTCTGAAGTGTTACATTTCTCTGTCAGATGTATAACCAAGTTCTTATTTGCTAGAACTTTCTTTACGTTGAGGATGGTTTATGTTCTATCATCTACTCCTAGATCATCCAGCTCATATCTATTTTTGGAATTGAGGAACTTTATGATGCCGTTGGCTGTAGCAGGCATTTCTCCCAATTTAGAGTTGATGGTGGCAATGATTTGCTTAGCTTTCTCCATCAATTCCTTCTGCTCAAATATAATCTGGATACGTGGCCATATTTCATCTATTTCTTCAATGATATTGTTCCATATGATTTCCTTAACATGGGTCAGTGTGTAGCCGACAGAGGACTCATCTACTGACTTCTTCCATGCATCTATCTGATTTTGAGCTCTTTGTAGCTCTTCTGCATCAAAAGTCTCAGTCTTTGTATGATATTCCTGAAGAAGTTTAACTTGAGCTTGCAACTTGTTGATCTTTTGGGTTTGGAGAGACATGTTTTTTACAACATTTCCCAACTGATCTACAACATCCCTGTATTTGTTACAAAAGATATGGATGTAGGAATAGTTGTGATACGGAGTGTTTCCAAAGGGGAAACAATCATTTTGACAGTTTTCTCCTTTTCTTTAATGATCTTTTCCATCTTTGTCTCCATTTTCTTCAACTGTGCACTCCGCTCCATGATGAGCTTCATCATATTTGCCTTTTGTGTCTCTGTTTCTTCAATATCCTTGGATAGAGGATCTTCTGTAGCTGGCAATTTTAACTGCTTCCTTAATGTTGCTATATCTAAATTCTTTTTCTTTACAAGCTCTTTTTCAGCATTGATGTTGGTAGGGTAAAGCCACACTTTGATCACCAAGTCCTCCAAAGTTTTAATCCTGATTTTTTTGGCAGGTGCAGAGACTTTCTCCATCTTCAGTTGTGATTGGACATTTGCTAATGTAACCTGCAGTTTAGACAAACGCATAGCAGTGCTGGCGACAGTGGAAAAGACCATTTCCGTAGTCTACTTGTGCATCTCCATTTGGTCAATGGGATGTATATATTTTACATCAAACTCAAAGGCTATCTTCTTGTAGTCTGATGCTGCCTTAGGGTGGTGAACTTGTGCCTGGAGAAATTCCATTTTCATTTTCCATTTCTCTGAATCAAAGGCTGAGAGCAGCTTGCTTTGAGAACGAGAAATTTTCTTCTAGATCTGATTGTAGGTATTAATCTTTAGGGCCTCATTCCTTACTTTTATTTCCTTAAAAATATCCATTATAATTTTCCGTGTCTCCCCTATAGTAGATGTATTGGTTTGCATAATTTGTTGTTTTTCTTGTGAAGCCGTGGAGGTAGTGGGAGACAGTGTGGTGTGATCACCCTCTAATGAGGAAACAAGTGGCTAATTAGTGGTGATAATGTTTTCCTTCTCTACATCCTTGCTGAGGCTTAGTTTGGAACTAAGCTTGGCTTTCTTTCTATACATAATCTTGAATCCTTCACTGAATATTTCAGTCCCTGAAGGGGAATCTTCTTCTCTAGTTCTCTTGGTTGTTTTCTCCTATATGGTAGGAGTTTGTACTATGGAGGATGATACCAGCTTCTCCTCTACCTCTTGTAGGGTGTTCTCAACCCATTCTAGCTGGTTTTTGTACTTTTGTATCTCTGGTCTGGCAGTGTGAAAATAGACAGTAGATTTAGTTTCTAATCTTAATTTTGAAATGATCCCTAATGGATCATATGACCAGGTAAAGCTAAGGATGAACTGCATTTCCTTTAATAGCCTATCTGCTTCTTCTCATGTTGCCTTGCTGTTGCAAATGAAAGGCCCAATCTGTGTTTTAATTTTGAACTGGGAGCTCTTTTTGGCAGCCACAAAGTGGATCTCATCCATATTGAGCATCTGCCTTATGTATTCTAGAGAAAAAATCCTCATTGGGAGGAATTTTGGCAGCGTGTAAGGTGAAAGCATACACCCAAATATTCTCAGTTCTGTATATCTTTGGTAGAGGTACCAATCCCCTGTCTGAACTTGGTCTGGTAGCTATAACATCTTTCTAATTTCCTCACTAATCGTCGGTTCTATCCCGCTGCTTAGGAGACTGACTGTTGGATGCACAAACATCTCTATGAACTATTTGCATGTGAACTCCTTTTGTTCCTCCATCACCAGAGTAGTCGAAAAGATGACTGACTGCTGGTTCCCTTCTTCATCCAGATTTTGTAAAGAAAGGTTGATGTTGTCTCCCTGAAAACGACTTCTACTAAGCATGAAAACGACTTTGTTTTTGTGGTCGTTGATAGATTCTTGAAGATGGCCATTATGGTGGCCTGCAAGAAGAATATCACAACATAAGGCATTGCTAAACTCTTCTTTGGATGAGTATGGGTACACTTTGTGATCCCACAGTCTATCATCTTAGATCTGGATAGCAGGTTCCTCATTACATTTTGGTCTAGTCTCTGGTCGATGCTGGACATGATCAGTGCATGATCAACTGTGGCATGTATGTCTGTGAGTGTTCGTGCTATCTTGGTGCAGTGTTGCTGATGACCATGTAGGTGGACAGCTGCCTTATGCACGATGACGAACCTGTCATACAGTCTCCACATGTGCAAGAGCCAATACTTCAACAAGTATGGCCATCTTCATCTATGCTCTGGGAGATCCTGTTGATTGTTCCTCTCTCTACCTGGCTGCTTGCAACTCCTTAGCGATGCGCTTGTTTTCTGCTATTAAGAACTTCACACTCGAGCTTGTGGCTTTGGCATAACCCTTTGTAGCATTGGCTAAGGTAGCTAGAATGCTCCGTACATATGACAAAATCACTCGTTCTTCTAAGTGAGTAGGTGATTCATGCTCATCTGGAGTGCACACTCTACATGCTTGTATGTTATGAAACCAGCTCAAGAAAATATAGAAAAGATAGATCAACGCCTTAGAATTCAGCCTCTTCGAGGGGGAAACCTCCTTTACATTACATGAATGAACAATTCTTGGATGATTCAAATGACAAAACCTCATTTCTATATATAGGAGTCTAAGGAGTCACAATATAATCCAACCGACCTAAAAATAATAATATAAATCCACAAAAATAGCAATAGAGGGATTCTATGGGGCACATAAATAACAACATGGGGGTAATAGGGGAACAACAATATAATAAGGGGTATAACTACAATAGTAATGGGGTAATCACTAGTATTATAGGGACCCAACATGCCCCTCTCCTTTAAAAAAGTGTTGTCCTCAACGCTTGAGTAGTTCTGGATACTTCTGCATAAAATTCTCATCCTCCCATGTGGAATCTTCAGTGGATAAGTTCTTCCACTTGATAAGATACTCTGAAATTGATCGATTCCGTAGCTGTCGAGTTCTTGTTTCTGTGACTGCTTCCGGTTCCAATATAATTTTTCCTTCCTCGTCAAGTTCTGGCAATATTGTTTGAACTGGGAGCTTGTCACCTATAACCTTCTTTAAACATGAAACATGGAAAACTGGGTGCAATCGAGAAACTGCAGGAAGCTCCAATTTGTATGCCATAGTACCAATCTTTTGCAACACCTTGTACGGACCATAATACTTTGGTGATAATTTATTATCCTTCTTAGCTTGCTTTAGGGACATTTGCTTATATGTTTGTAGCCGTAGGAATACCCAATCACCTACATCAAAACTTCTTTCACTGCGATGTTGATCTGCCTGTTGTTTCATTCTATTTTGTGCCAACACGAGGTTATCCTTTAAGAGTTGGAGGACTTGTTGTTGATGTTCGATGTGATGTTCCACTGCCTGAACCTTAGAATTTTCTCTTAAATATGATGTGATGGATGGTGGTTGATACCCATAAAGTGCCATAAATGGGGTCATTTTTGTTGATGTATGGAAGGAAGTGTTATACCACCATTCAGCCAGAGGCAACCATTTGACCCATTGTGTCTGTTTATCAGATACAAAGCAACGAAGATATCCTTCCAAACATTTGCTTACTATCTCAGTTTGCCCATCAGATTGAGGATGATAAGATGAGCTATGAGCTAACTGAGTACCAAGACAAGAAAATAATTCTGTCCAAAAATTTCCAGTGAAAATGGGATCTCTTTCACTTACAATAATCTTTTGGTTTCCATGTAGCTTTTGAATAGTTTCCATAAATGCAGTAGAAACTGTACTAGCTTTAAATGGATGTGATAATGCACAAAAGTGTGCATACTTGGTAAGTTTGTCAACTACCACCATGATTACACTCTTTCCGTCAGACTTGGGTAAACCTGTGATAAAATCCATTGAAACCTCCTCCCAACGTTGGCTTGGAATGGATAAAGGTTGTAATAGACCCGGTGTCTTAATTGTTTCAACTTTATTTTGTTGGAAAACCAAACATTCTGCCACAAACTTTTGAATATCAGATTTAAGGCCATCCCAAAAAAATTCCTTCTTAACCCTGTGGTAAGTTTTTAAAAATCCTGAGTGCCCTCCTAAGGGAGAAGTGTGCAATTCCATAAGAATCTTTTGTTTTAGCTGGGAATTCTTACAGAGGTATAAGCGATCTTTGTACCATAACGAATCATTTGCCAGCTAAATGTATCAGACGTACTGGAATCTTGTTGTAGCTTTCGAATAAGTGCCCCACTTCTTCATCATTCTTCCATTCCTCCCTTGCTTCGTTTATCCAATATGGTTGGATAATAGAAATGGTGCACAACAATGCTTCCACATCCTCATCCTTTCTTGAGAGTGCATCTGCCACCACATTTTGCTTCCCTTTTTTGTAGATTATTTCAAAGTCATAACCCAACATCTTTGTGACCCACTTTTGTTGCTCTTCAGAGGATAATCTTTGTTCTAAAAAGTATTTAAGGCTATTATGATCCGTTTTTACCTTGAAGTGTCTTCCCATTAGGTAGGGTCGCCATTTCTTAAGTGCATGGAGTATTGCCAACATTTCCTTCTCATAAATAGCTTTGCTTAAAAACTTTCCCTTGATTGGACGACTTTCAAAAGCAATGGGTCTTTCATCTTGCATTAGAACAGCACCAATTCCATTTCCTGAAGCATCACATTCCACAATAAACGTTTTTGTGAAGTCCGATGTAGCTAAGACCGGTGCTTGGCACATTGCCTCTTTAAGATGTTCAAAGGCCTTTGTTGCTTCCAGAGTCCATGAAAATGCATCTTTCTTCAATAATGTTGTTAGAGGTGCTGCTATTCTCCCATAATTCTTAACAAATTTGCGATAATACCCTGTCAACCCAAGAAATCCTCGCAGATGCTTTATGGATGTGTGGATTTTCCATTCCTTAATGGCTTTAATTTTGCTAGAGTCTACCTTAACTCCTTCATGAGATACAATATGACCCAAATATTCCACCTCCTGGACTCCAAAGAAACATTTGGATCTTTTTACAAATAATTGTTTCTCCTCCAATAGTTGTAGCACCTTGTCAACATGTTCAACATGATCCTTCCAAGACTTGCTGTAGATTAGTATATCATCAAAAAATACTAACACAAATTTTCTAAGGAATGGTTTGAAAATTGAATTCATCAAACCTTGAAATGTTGAAGGTGCATTGGTAAGGCCAAAAGGCATGACCAAAAATTCATAATGACCCTCATGAGTTCTAAATGCCATTTTCGGAATGTCTTCAATCTTCATTCTGATTTGATGATATCCCGAACGAAGATCCAACTTGGTGAAGTAAATTGATCCATGCAATTCATCCAGTAATTCATCAATGACAGGAATGGGGAACTTATCTTTAATAGTGAGCTTGTTGAGCTCCCTATAATCCGGACACATGCGCCATGATCCATCCTTCTTGTGCACCAATACTACTGGAGCAGAGAAAGAACTTTGACTTGGTTGAATTATACCAGCCTCTAACATTTCTGTAACCATACGTTCAATTTCACTTTTTTGGACATAGGGATATCTGTACGGCCTAATGTTTGGAGGAACACTTCCTGGAATCAGATGAATAGCATGATCATGATCACGCATATGTGGGAGACCTTTGGGAGTCTCAAATACGTTGGAATGATTGTCCATGACTTTTTGGAGATCTGGAGAAATAGATGATTCCAATGTGGAAACATCTAGCGAACATAATTGTGCAATTACACCTCTTTTCTCCTTTTTTAGAAGCTTTGTCATACCATTAGAGCTGATTATCTTTCCTGGTTTCCCTGCAATACCCCTTAATTCAACTTCCTTTCCTTCCGTAGAAAATCTGATGAAAAGTTCTTGAAAATTAAAAGCTATTGTACCCAAGGATTATAGCCATTGGACTCCTAGTACAGCATCAGCACCTCCCATTGGAATGGAAAGCATTGGGCTAGTCAATACATATTCTCCCATGGATAGCTTGATATTATGGCACCTTCCAGAGCAATTTATTGTTCCTCCATTTGCAATCATCACTTGACACTCTGGTGCTAGATATAGGAAGCAATTCAATTCTTTTGCTACCCTACAATGAATAAAATTGTGTGTGCTTCCTGAATCAATCAACACTATTACCTTTTTCTTCTTGATTTGTCCTTCTATCTTGATGGTTTGAGGAGTGGTAATTCCCACCAATGCATTACAAGATATGGCCGGATTTATTTGTTCTTCATCTAGGCTTTGTTCCTGGAGTATATCTTATTCTTTTGACCTTTCTTGCTCCTTTTCTTCTTCCTCTTCACAATCTATGTAGAATAATTTCTTCTCAGCACACTTATGACCTTTAGTGTATTTGCTATCACAACTGTAACAAAGCCCTTTTGCTCTTTTTTCTTCCAATTGTTGTGGTGTCAACCTTATAGGTTGTGGAAGACTAGGGGCAACAACACTTCCGTCTTTATAGTTGTGAGTGGTATGCTTCCTGGTTGCCATAATCTTGCTTTCCATTTTTCTTGCTAACCTGAATGCCTTCTCTAATGAATCAGGTTCCCAAAGGCGAACATCATGTTGGATATTATCCTTTAAAGACCCTATGAACACATCAATTCTATGCTCCTTTGGAATATCTTTTACCCTTATGTTCAATTTTTGGAACTCCTCAATGTGCTCCATTACTGAACCCTTTTGTTTGAGACTTATCAATTGGCTAAAAAAAGTGTTGCTTTTTGTATCTTCATAATGTGCCATCAATTCTTCCATAAAAATTGCCCAAGTGATAAATTTTTTACGAGAGCAAAGCCATTGATACCATACAAACTGATTTGGTTCCAAATATACAGTTTCCATACGTACCTTTTGTGTGTTTTGCACATTATTGAGATCGAAGAACTGCTCCATCTGTAATATCCATGTGGCGGGATCCTTGCCATCAAACTTTCTCATATCGATTTTTGGAATATGGTGGGTCTTCGATCCAACATTAGAGTCTATGGAATCATGATTAACATTACCTTTTTTCACATCATGAGTTTCCTTTACAACCTTTTCACCGTTAGTAAGTATTTCTTGTAGAAAATTTGTCAAATCTGTCTTCAAATCTGCCATGCCTGTCTTCAAATCCGTCTTCAAATCTGCCATGTCTCTCTTCAAATATGTCTTTGAATCATCCATATTAGCTTCCATGCCCTTTATCTTAGATTCCACGCCATTTATCTTAGATTCCACGCCATTTATCTTCGATTCCACGCCATTCATCTTAGCTTCTGTTAGCTTTTGTGAGCGTGACATTTGTTGCACTTGTTCTTGTAATTTTGATATATCATGTAGCATTTCTTCCTCTTCTTCATGAGTCATGCTAGAGCTTTCAGGTTCCTTACTAGGTGTTTGCATTTTCTTTCGGGGAATTAGTTACTGATAATAATTCTTTACTATGCCCTTTGAATTCCGTTAAACCAAGCTTACACAAAAAAAAAAAAAAAACTACACACCTTTTTTCACTTTGTAGAAGCCTGATATTGAATCTGATGTATCTCTGTAATTTAAAATCATCCAGTTCTGAAATTGCGACCTGTAGTAGCCTTCTACGTCCTCTTTCCAATGCCACAAGTCTGACCCAAATTGGATTCTCCAAGGAAGAGTTATGTGAAATCTCCCACAGTGACTTGCTTCTAGACTAGTTCAGTAGAGCGAACTTGTATGACGTGCCACGAGTCACTATTTCCACCTTTGGATCTGAAACAAGCATACAAGAAACTACAGTCCGTCCTTTTTTTGTAACTTCTTACGAAATTTCAATCTGATCCCCAGAGAGAAAGTTATGACGATTTTCCCTAGGTCACCTGTTTTGAATGTAATTCAGGAGTCTGTAAAAATACCAACTTCCTCAATCATATCTCTGCAAATATCGTGTGAAAAGCTCTGAAATTCGGACCCGAGGTTCAGCGCGATTTTTCTCAAATGGGTTTTTTTTGCAACTTCTGAAACGTCACAGAAAAAAGTTATAGTGAAAATTCCACGATGACCTGTTTGGAGCAGCGAAACCCTAGAATCCAAAGCTCTGATACCAAATGTTATGAAACCAGCTCAAGAAAAGATAGACCAACGCCTTAGAATTCAACCTCTTCGAGGAGGCAACCTCCTTTACATCATGAATGAACAATTCTTGGATGATTCAAATGACAAAACCTCCTTTCTATATATAGGAGTCTAAGGAGTCACAATATAATCCAGCCGACCTAACAATAATAATATAAAGCCACAAAAATAACAATAGAGGGATTCTATGGGGCACAGAAATAACAACATGGGGGTAATAGGGGCACAACAATATAAATAAGGGGTATAACTACAATAGTAATGGGGTAATCACTAGTATTATAGGGACCCAACATTGTACAACCTTTTGTTGTGACTCATCAAGGGTTATGTTGTACATCTCTATTCTCGGATGGTCCTTAGGGAGAATAACATCCCCTTGTTCACCTAGGACTTGCTCTATTATTAGAGCTAGCGAAGCCTGTGGAGTGACCTTGATTGCTTTTGGCATGAGGTTGGTATCCTGATCCTGTTCCGGCTACTCCATCTCCATGTACATCTGTTATACTATCTGTTCATCCTTGAGTGTTGGTGGCCACTTCACGACATTGCTCACTGGTTCATTGAGCCTAAAGGTGTTATAACAATATCTCCATGGGTTTTCCTTTCACTAATGACATTCCCCATGGATCCAAGGATAGTACACCCTCGCACAGTGGTCCCTGCATAAACCATGTGGGCCGTACAGGTTGAAACTCCTGGTACCGAACTTAAACTTCTTGACATATACCACCTCGACATCCGCTTTGTGTTCAACCCAATTTGCACAGGAAGCCTGGGCCATGGTGCCTTCTTCTTCCTATGTAATCCCATTCATAACCCTGTCGAGATGTGGTATACAACATCATGCATGACCAACTTGTCCATGGCAAACATTGGCAACACATGAAGAGATTTCTTCGCATTGTACATCCTAATGAAGGTTCCCTTGGGTGAGGCATACCAATCTATAATGTTTAGCAATGTCTCCATTAGTTCCTCGAACATGCAGGGTGAATCTTGTTCAAAGATCATCATGTATAAAGGGGCGATGAAATGGTCACATATTCTAGTCATGACTCCTCAGTAGCTGCAATCTGAGAACAAATTGTAATATATGTTCACAACACTCTCTGAAGGTGTCCATACCCAACAGATTGCATCGAGAAAGTAGGTAGATATGAAGAACTTTTCTTGCTAATCCTTGGGCGGACTTTGAGCATTGGATAGATGCACTTTCAACTAAAGAGCGAACATGTAGAACCAGTTGAATAATTTTCCTTCACTTCCCAGCTGATCCAACATAGAAACCCAACTCTGTGGGAAGGTTTCTGTACTCCCTTGGCCATACAAGCGGCATGTGAAGATGACCAAGAACTGGTATGCCTTCCTGAGTGTCTTCATCCTATATATCTGGTTAGGTGTTGTCCTGAACTTTGCTGGCTCCTTTATCCAATGCTTCAAGATATCTCTTGTGTTCGTGTTGTCATTAGGAGTGTAAAACGGTGCATCCATCTTGCTCACTGGGAATGGAAAACGATATATCTCTTGATAATCCTCCATCCTAAAGGAAGCAAGCCTTTCTCCACTGACACTGTTCAATATCATTATCTCTGTGTTAGTGTGTGAAACAATCCAGTGGATCACATCTGCGAAAGGGAACTCGGGAAACTTGCATGCAACCTTGTATAGTCCTGACTTATGGATGTTCACATAGACATGTCGATCCTCCATATTCTCCTCAAATTTGTCTAAGAAGATGGTGTTGATGTCTTGCCATGTGATATTGGTGTCCTTCTTGATTAAAATATTTTTGTCTGTGTACATAGGAAAACTCATTAACCCCTGTTCAACCATGTCCTTAGTACTGCTTTCAACTGTGCCTTTTGATCCAGCTCTCTTGGAGGCCATAAGACATGTATTGTTAAGAAGTTGCTCAAAAACCTGTGGTTCCTATAGACAAAGAAGACACTCATCACGAGATAATGTCAGCTAAAACATCAAACAACTTCGATAAACATTCGAGCAACGAACTGGTGACTATTGTGCAAGATTGCGCAGCACTAACTTTGGGAAGCTGGGAGACTGTCAACTAGATCTGCGCATTGTGCAACTCCAACTACTAGTGAGGTTGACTGCAGGATGGATCTATGTAACGTGCAGTCAAGAGAGGCTGATTGTTCACTGAAACTGCACAATATGTAGAACAATTAGGCCAGGTTGCTAGCTGGAACTACGCATTGTGTTGTTCCAGTGGGTAAGACTAGGCACTACCTCCCAGGATTACGTAGAGCACAACTGAGAGACATTGTGGGTAGCCTCTGTGTAATTCCTAGAGGCAAGGCAGAGCCTTGATTGCCAGGAATGCGCAGAGCTTGCTGGGAAAGACAAGATCTGGACCAAGTCAGCCTAGATATGCCGAATGAAAACTTGAAACACGAAGGAGTGAATGTGTGTGCAAAAATGGTGCATATCTAAGTGAAATTACATGCATGCAATTCAAATGACTGCAAAAATCAGTTAAACGACAAAACCACGAAGCTCATGAAGTGAGTCGCCGAAACGACGATTGTGAGTGCTAAAACAATGTTATGCATGTGACACTAAGGAAAGGTAATGAAAAAATTGAAACAACACTTCTACAGGATAAAATACATTAAAACGCCAACATTTGTTCAATAAAACCAAGGAAAAAACACTCATACATGTTGAAAACTAAAAAGCGAAAGAAAAAATGACAAAAGGCATGAAAAGCAAAACTTGGCTGGAAAAGTGGCATTGACTGTGTCAAAGGTTCCTATATGCCTCGGGAATGCCAAAGCTCCAAGATCGAATGTGAAGAATGAGCTCTAAGGTGTCATTTAAATAGATTTGGCGAAATTAGGGTTTATGACACGCATGCCACAAATCTAGGAAAAGCAACACTTTGCAGGAAGTTTCTAAAAATGGTTTTGCATGTAACTCTTGTTGCTAAAAATAGATTCCTAAAATCTAGGGATGTTTTTTTCTTTTCTTTTCTTTTTCTTTTTCAAGAAAAGTTTCCCTTCATGCAAGGAAGGATTGTGAAGTTCTGGAGGGAACCGGACAACCTGTCGGCACATGTGACGGATAGTCAGTGAGGGAAAACCTCTGTGTTGTTTCTAGGCTGAGAGGCCCTAACTAGCTCGCCAACTTTGCATAATTTTCCAGAGTTGTGATGCTGGGCTACTTTGTGCTATTTCAGAGAGCAGTGTAGCTAGCCAATCTTACACAAATTCAGAGAATAGTGCATCTGGATTGGGTTTCTCTACGCATTTCTGGAGAGTAGTGCATCTGAGCTAGTTTTTGCGTAATTATGGATAGAAATACATCTAGCTCAAACTGCACATTTCTGGAGAGAAATGTTGGCTGGCCTTCTCTGCGAAATTTCCAGAGAAAGGGTGTCTAGCCTACTCTATGCACTTTCTGAGTGCAGGGCAGCTGCTGTTTTTCTCTGCAAGTTTCTGGAGGGGAAGACAAGTTGTCCTCTAGGTTTGCACAGTTTTGCTCGACAACTGATCGATCGAATATGAACCAAGTGCTCAGTGTGCTTGTGGTTGACCAATGTGACAAGTGAGTTGAACACAAGCTGTGAAATGACAAATGAATTCAAATAAACACAAGTACTTGGTCAGTTGAAAAATAGTTGTGATGATTTCGAGGAGGGAGGCTCTAAAACGAAGCGAAGGGAAAATTTTGGAGGGTGGTTGTAGCTGCTACAACATTGGTGACACACTGGTAGAACTCCAGCTCTTTATATGGACCTTGTTCATGAAAAGTGATTCTAACTCCTCTAGAAGTATTGTTCGATTCTTCGATCGTCATGGCTTTAACACTAAGCTTGAGTTAAAGATATAGTCCCTTACCATTCTCTTGATCGATCAACACACATTCCAAGCCAAGTCAAGTGATTTGTTTCGATAGGGCCTTAGTTTCATCTCTGGTGTTGCTCCGTTGCTAGCATGCGTGGACAGTACCCCCGCGGAGTCACGTAAAGACACAAGCATCACTCCGCTGCCAGCGAACCTGGTCAATACCCTGATGGAGTTACTTGCATCACCTCTTTGTGCAGGAAGAATTTCTCTTCTTTCACCTTATTTATTTTTTCATTTTCATTTTTCAAAGAACTGTGCATAGGTACTTATTTATTTCAGAGGTGGAAGAGGGATCCTGACTTATTGAGAGAAAAAGTGGTTGTCCCTTTAGAGAAGTATTTTATGTATACCTCTGACACTATTGTTAAGGTTTCCCCCCTCACCTTACTCTACTCGACTGAGCTGACAAGGATTAAGCCAAAAGGATCGATTAGAGTAGGTGGTACTAGTTAAAGTGAAAGTGTTGTGTTTTCACCAAGACTTACTTGAACAACACATATTTTCCATCAGGGTATCATTGACTGAAGACAACAAGATCTTTCCTAAAGAGAGAGGACAACAGATAACCAAGTGTTGATAGTTGTACAAGTCCTCTTGTACTTTACCTTGCTTGTTTCAAAATCCACACACAGTTTCATGCAAAAATAAACCTATAGGTGAAAAACAAGCAAAAAAACAGAAAGAAAAGGACAAAAGTAAATGAAAGCAAAGCAAGAAAACAAGAAATGTAAACAAAGTAAATAAAGCAAGCATGCAAACAAAAAAAAATGGGAAAGCAAACACTACTCCTACTCCTAAGCTAAACAGTGCATAGGTTGGCTCACGTGAAGTGATATTTCCAATGCAGCCATCGGTGCATTGGTTGACCCATGTTGGTGAAGGCATGGTTTTCTATAAAGATAAACGTGTAAACTAGAAAACAAGAAAGATATAACAGTGAAGACCAACGCACTCCAAGTTTAAACATATTCACAGAAAATAAAAGAATAAAAGCACAAGACAAGCATTCTGCGGACGTATCATGGTCATGCTTCACACTGCGTGTAGACGACAAACATGTACACTCTTTTGATCATGAAAAATGAGAAACCATGAGAAAGAAAGACAACTTACGCTTAGCAAGAGTGTTCACTATGTAGGATTCATCCAATGCATGAGCGATGGGGTCATGTGATTTAGGTGGAGGATTTGAATTCTGAACTCGATTGATCTTCAGTATAAACAAGTGAGTGATGAGGAGCCTTGCGTGTTTCAATGAATTTCTAATGTAGAGGGGAATCGACCTCAAGACAATGAGGAACTGACATAACCATCAACTTGAGCTAAAGTTCCTGGATAACTTGTGGGGTTTCCACTTCATCAATAGGTAGATCATCAAATACAGGTGGCTTAGAAAGATCAACGATGAATGAATCAAAATCGTGATCGAATGAAGGTAAAAAGAGATCAAGACAACCATGATTAGAAAATTAGATGTGTTCATTGGCATCATCATGGTCTGATTAATCGTATAGAGGGGTTGATGAGAAGAAAGAATATTCACCCTTTGTTTTTTTGGAAAGGACAGATGAAATATTGAGTGGATTTGTAAACACAGATGTGTCCTCTCTACTATGCAATGACAAACTAACATCTGATGTATTCTGTGAATGATCAGAAGTAGATGCATCCAGGGATGTATTCTCACATAGAAAATCAACAATGGCAGAATCAACAAAGATGTCAGGGAAAAGTGGATGAGGTGTGAACATAAGGAGGTCATCCTTCATCGCGGGTTCTTTTTCAGATTCCCACATATACTCATTATAAATGATAGTGCAGGTTGGATACTCATCACCAACACTGTCGACAAATTGATCCTCGTGAACAACAAGTGTGTAGTCTGGAATGAGAGAAAACAACACAGTACAATCCAGAGGATCAAAAGAACGTGGGGATGGAGGTTGAGGAAACAAGTCCACATGAGAACCAACAGCCTTGTCAGGAAAATCTGCGTAGATATCAAGAGCAGGTGGGGTGGGAGGATGTGGTAGTTCAACAGATATATGCACACCTACTCCCACCTCACATTGTGGGGCCAGAGCTATTTGATGAGACAAGGATGGACAATCACTTGTGACATCAATTGTATATGTCTTGGATTTAGCAGCTCTAACATCGAGGTAGGCTGGGGTCGGTTTGAATGATTTTAACACATGTGGATTCTCAGATATGTGAAGAAGATATTGAAATATTTCACTAAGAAATTTACAATCAATTTCATCCTCTGGGAATTGAAAAGTCAGTTTACAAAAGTGATACAGAATTTCGCCATAGATTCATCAGGGGATTTCTGTAATCCAAGATTTTTTTTATTAAGTGCTTGACGGTCAAAGTTATGGAAAGCATGAGATAATTCTAAAACAAAGTGACCAAATGAGTGAATAGATTTTTCGAGTAGTGTAACAAGCCATTGTAATGGGTCTCCACGAAGCATGAATGCGAACAACATGCATATCACATAATCCTCACAAGATCCATTGTTTTCACATAGATTGGAAAAGGCAAGGCTATACCTTTCCCAAGTTGTTCTGATGTCACCTTCATATGTGTTATGTGACAAGAGATTCCAGAAATCCTTTGGGATTTCAAAGTCATCTCCATAAGACAAACATCTCGGAGGACGAAGTGTAACATAAGACATGATAGATGTGTGAAGATTGAAAACAGATTTTGAGGACCTAGCTTGTCATCTGGACCTCATTTTAGCACAAGAAATGTTGACGGTGTTGTACCCGCCAACATGTCAAAGGATCTTCCTGGTAAGAATTCCCAACTAGACCTCAGACTGTTTGCAGTATGAATCCCAAAAGTGGGTGGTAAAGCTATGCCTTGATTTTGTTAGCACGTAGAGGTAAGCAAGATATCCTTTTCAGAAGCAAGTGTGTGACCTTGTAGCAATTTAGGAGAGATGCATGGGGAGGTTCTAACACACAGAAGGGAAAAATACGTGTATCCCTTAGAAGCCTATAATAGTACATATCCTGAAAGAAACACATGAGATGAATGACATCACAAACTGGAAAGAAGAATAATCGACAATCCAAAGTGATGAGATAAACAAACAAAACGCTTCAATAAGATTCATACAATCACATACAGAATAGTCCATACATCAATGCTTAAGTAAAACTACCCACATTTCTAAAGTAACCAGAATAGTCGAACTACAATAACAACATATGCATGAAATGTGTTGGCTCTGTTATTATATAAAGTGAAAGTTCCATCCATCCATACAAGCATGACAACCACTAGCCCCAATAGTGGAATGTTACAGTCAACATCGCATGCCCCTCCAAAGAGATGTGCTCACTTTGCACTCTGGGGAATCCAAGGCTCATCACAATACTCTCCAAACCTTTTCTAAGAAATGCCTAACAAAATATTGGCTCTTGAAATCTTATTCTATGAGTTATGAAGTTTTATTTATAACAAAGGGTGGGGTGACCCTTACATTCCCCTTTGTGACTCTTGGACTACCCTCATGAATCTTTACATTACATATGACTGTTTGTATTCCACTAATGACGCTTGGAATTTCACTTTACATCATGTTTACAAAAATGATACATTTTCCACATATACCCATGTGGGACAAAATCATCTTGAGTCAGCTAGACAAGACAACACTAAGACTCATATGGCTGTGGAGAGACCATCTCATCAACCTTCTCTCCGTGATATTCATTGATGAAATGATGCCATGCTTGATAGTGCACAATAGTGTCTGCATACTCTTTGATGATGTCCTTATGGAAATGAAATCTTGCCTTCATTGCTTCCAGGTATACTGATTTGGAACCTCGATCCAACTCATCCTGTAACATGGACAACTTAATCTTGAGCAAGTCCAGACCATTGATGTACATCTGCATGTTATCTTCGTTAAATTGAAAATCTGCATTGATGGCCATGAGCATCAAATGATCAAAGTATGCATTAAGCTCCAATCTGACTTGGTTCTTCTCTTTTGCCTCAGTGAGCGTACCAATTGACGAGGTGCCATACTTTCTCACCACGACATCCAAACTCTTGTACTATTGTGCATACAAAGCCTCAGTAGTAGTGATGAGCGACAGGTGTTCCTCATAGTTCTGGATCTAACTCTGGATGGGTGCTTTGTCCAACTCCACATGTGGCTTCATCATATTGTTAAAGTGAAGCGAGGCTCCCTTGTACCTCATTGTCCATGTTTGTACATGATCAACTATGACATGTATGTCTGCGAGTGTTCGCACTATCTTCGTTCAACGCTACTGATGACCATGAAGGTGGACCACTGCCTTGTGCATGGTGACAAACCTGTCATATAGTCTCTGCGTGACTGTCTAAAGAGCCGATACTTCAACAAGTATGGCCATCATCATCTCTTCTCTAGCAGATCCTATCGATTGTTCCTCTCTCTTCCTGGCTTCTTGCAACTCCTTAGCCATACGCTCATTTTCTGCTATCAAGAACTTAACACTCAAGCTCGTGGCTTCGACAAAAGCGTTTGTAGCATCAGCCATGGTAGCTCGATGTCTCCGTACATCTGACACAATCACTCGTTCTTCTAAGTATGCAGGTGATGCATGCTCATCCAAGGTGCACTCTCTACGTGCTTATACAACCCTGTGTTATGACTCATCAAACGCTATGTTGTACACCTCTGTTCCTAGATAGTCCTCAAGGAGAATAATATCCCCTTGTTCACTCGGGAATTTATTTATTGCTGGAGCTAGCGAAGCCTGTGGAGTGACCTTGGTTGCTTTTGGAATGAGGTCAGTATCCTGATCCTATTACAACTGCTCCATCTTCACGTCCATTTATTCTACTATATATTCATCCTACAGAGCAAGTTCCTGTTCCTTTGGCTACTCACCTTATTCCTTATCTACTGTTGCTTCAGAGTCTTCAACCTGTATTGGTGCAGTTTTCATTTTCCGTACGCCTTGCACTTCCTCCTGTTCCTGTTTTTGTTCATGTTCGTGCTCATGCTCATGTTGCGCTTCCTGCTCTCTTCTACACAACTCTTGAGCTTCTGTTGGACTTCATGCAACATTCTCTCTGTATCTTCCAGCCTTTGCTTCTCTCTCTTTCTTTGCACTATCCTCCTGTCGCGTTGTCGCCTCTTCGCATCTATCTCCAAAGCTACCTTTTCCAAAAGTGGGTCTTCCTTATTCTTGTAGCTTTGCTCCGTCTCTGTGCTTTCAACAATCTTCTTCTTTCCTTTGTCTTGCACATGTTTTATACTTTTGTTGTTGTTGCTGCTCCGTGTGGTGCTTTTGTCTTGAGTGCTGCTAGCCACTCCATTGCAATGCTTACCGGTTCATTGAGTCTAGAGGAGTTATAACAATATCTCCACGGGCCTTCCTCTAACCAATGACATGCCCTGTAGATCCAAGGATAGTACACTCTCGCACAGTGGTCCCTGCATAAACCATGTGGGTCTTATGGGTTGAAATTCCTGGTGCCAAACTTAAACTTCTTGAAATCAACCACCTCAGCATCTGCTTCTTTCAAACTCCCAATCATGTGCAACCCAATTCGCACAAGAAGCATGGGCCATGGTGCCTTATTCTTCCTATGCAATCCCATTGATAACCTTGCCAAGATGTGGTATGCAACCTCCTGCATGACCAATTTGTCCGTGGCAAACCTAAGAAACACATGCAGAACTTTCTCCATGTTGTACATCCTAATGAAGGTTCCCTCAAGTGAGGCGTACCAATTTTCAATGTTCAACAATGCCTCCATTGTTGCCTGGGACATGCAGCATGAATCTTGTTAAAAAATTATCGTGTACAAAGGGGTGATGAAATGGTCACATATTTTAGCCATGACTCCTCAGTAACTGCAATCTGAGAGCAACTTGCAATATATGTTCACGTCACTGTCTGAAGTTTTCCATGCCCAACCCATGCCAGGAAACAATTGATGGGCACAGATTTCATTGAGCAAGTAGGCATACATGAAGAACTTTTCTTTCTAATCCTTGGGCTCCGAGCATTAGATAAATGTACTTTCAATTGGAGAGCCAACATGTTGGACCAGTTGAATGGTCTTCCTTCACTTCCCAGTTGATCCAACATAGAAACCCAACTTTGCGGGAAGGTTTATGTACTCCCTTTGCCATACAAGTGGCATGTGAAGATGACCAAGAACTGACATGCCTTCCTGAGTGTCTTCATCTTGTATATTTGGTTGGGTGCCATCCTGAACTTTGCTGGCTCCTTTACCCAACACTTCAAGGTATCTCTTGTGTTCATGTTGCCATTGGGAGTGCAAAACGGTGCATCCATCCTGTTCACTGGGAATGGAAAATGATATATCTCCTGATAATCCTCTGTCCTAAAGGAAGTAGGCCTCGCTCCATTAACATATTAGAAAATTATATATTATGGAGCAATGGAACACATAAAATATTTCAAAAATATAAACACAGAAGACGCATAAAACAAGAGAGACACAGATATACATGGTTCACCCAGTTTGGGCTACGTCCATGGAGAAACAACCAATCCTTCCTTTTATATTATCCAGCAAACTAAAGAGATACAACCTACAGCATATCCGTTGTAACACCCTCTTTACTTTCAATCTCCTCTTTCTTCCTCACTCAGAATATAGATATACATAGACGCAATACAATTCCCTCATATATAGTGAGGGGTTGCCTTCTAGGGTAAAAAACCCTAAATTAAACATAGCTTCTACCGTCAGATCATCCGCCTAATGAACGACCCAAATTGACTAGAAATTACTAGACTTTTACAAGGCAAATTTACATCTATTTTTGGCTTTGGGGGTGCTACCCCTGAACCCCCGCCGGGGGACCACTAGGCCCCGGACCCCCGCGGGGGGGACAAGTCCCCCGCGCGTGGAGGGGTGTACAGTCTTCCTGGGGTATACATCCGACTAAAACCTTTGAATACATAAGATAATCAGGCTCCACACCCAACAATCTCCCACTTAGATACTGATTATAACAACTCCACCACTGCTTCATTTGCTAGAAAATAACTCCACTTTGGACCTAGTTGTTTCTCATCTTCTTCATCATACTTGAAGACTAATTGAAACTGAGCAGATTCTCAGTTTCTCCTTAGTTACAACTTTTATTAACATATCTGCAGGATTCTGGCTAGTGTGTATCTTTTCCAGCTTCAACTATCCATCTTCCAATGCTAACCGTATGAAATGGTACTTGAGCTGTATATGTTTAGTCTTGGAATGAAATGCAAAGTTCTTTGCAAGATGTATGGAACTCTAGCTATCACTCTATAACCTGCCCAACTCTTGCTTCTTGCCCAATTCATCCAAAAACCTTTGTAACCAAATCATTTCTTTACTAGCCTCTGTAGTAGCAACATACTTTGCTTCTGTTGTTGAAATTGCAACAACACTTTTGATTTTTGAAACCCAACTGACAACTGTTCCACCTATAGTAAACACATACCCTGTTGTGCTCCTCCTATTATCTCTATCACCTGCCATATCTGCATCAACATATCCCTGTAGAGCAATGTTTGAACCACCAAAGCATAATTCTTGATTTGTGGTACCTCTCAAATACCTGAGAATCCACTTCACTACCATCCAATGTTCTTTTTCTGGATTTTTCATGTACCTGCTTATAATTCCCATTACATGTGAAATATCAGGGCTTGTGTAGACCATTTCATACATTAAGCTTCCAACTGTTGATGCATATGGAACTTTAGACATATGAGCCATTTCTTCCTGAGTCTTGGGACACACCTCCTTACTTAATTTTAAATGGCTAGCCAAAGGTATACTACCTGGTTTTTCATTCTGCATATTAAACCTTTTCAACACCTTTTCTATGTACTCACTTTGAGACAATGTTAATTTGCGAGTCTTCCTGTCTCTAGTTATTATCATACCAAGGATTTGTTTTGCAGCACCCAAATACTTCATTGCAAATGAGTTTTCCAATTTCCTTTTGAGCACATTTATTTCCTGCATGTTAGAACCTGCAACAAGCATGTCATCTACATACAATAACAATATAATATAGCTGCCATCATTTTGCCTTTTGAGATAAACACAATGATCAAAGTGACATCTAGTATAACCTTGTTCAAACATAAACCTGTCAAATTTTAGATACCACTGCCTTGGATCCTGTTTTAAGCCATACAAGCTCTTCTTCAACCTACACACTAGTTTCTCCTTCCCTTTTACCTCATATCCTTGTGGTTGTTGCATTTATCTCTCTTCCTCCAAATCCCCATGGAGAAAGGTTGTCTTTACATCTAACTGTTCAAGATGCAAATCTTCAGCTGCTACTAAACTTAAAATAGTTTTGATTGAATTCATTTTAACAACAGGAGAAAATATTTCATCAAAATCAATACCTTTCTTCAGTTCAAACCCCTTCACCACAAGTCTAGCTTTGTACCTCTGTTTTCCTCCATCTTCTTCCTTCGGCGTGTAAACCCATTTATTCTACAATGTTGTTTTACCTGCAAAAAACCTGACTAAGTTCCAAGTCTGGTTATGTGCTAAGGAGTCCATCTCGTCTTTCATGGCTTGCTCCCACTTCTTCCTAGTTTTTACCTTCACTGCTTCTTCATAACATTCTGGTTCACTAGAATCAATCAACAATACATAATATAATGAAGGAGAGTAACGTTTAGGGGGTCTATTTATCCTGGTAGATCTTCTAACACCACTTTCAGGTGTTTGAAGTGCTTGTTGTTGTTGTGGTTGTTGTTCTGGGTGTTGATCATTATGATTTTTAGGCACCATCACTTTTCCTGTGATATCGTCAAGCACTGTGTATTCTCTGTTTTCTTTTTCTTGTTTCTTTTCCTGCAACTGATTCTTATACAAGACCTTTTCATTGAATATTACATCTCTTCTCCTAATGATTTTGTGATTTTCATAATCATATAAGCGATAACCAAAATCATTAACACCATATCCAAAGAATGTAAATTTCTTTGATTTTGCCTCAAGCTTTGTTCTATTTTCTTTGTTAATGTGGACAAAGGCTTCACAACCAAAAGTCTTTAAAAATGAGTAGTTTACCTTTTTACCTGTCCATGCCTCCTGTGGAATACCACCATCCAAGGAACTTGAAGGCCATATGTTTATTAGATAAACAGCAGTATCTACAGCATCTGCCCAAAATTGTAAAGGCAATCCTACATGCAATTTCATGCACCTTGCATGCTCCATGATTGTCCTGTTCATCCTTTCTGACACACCATTTTCTTATGGTGTTCCTAGAACTGTCTTCTCTCTGCGAATTCCATTCTCTGAACAATACCTATCAAACTCTTTACTGCAATATTCACCTCCATTATCTGATCTGAGACACTTCAACCTTTTCCTTGTCTCATTTTCAACCGAAGCTTTCCATTTCTTGAAAGTATCAAATACATTAAATTTATTTCGAATACAATAAATCCAAGTTTTTCTGGTTGCACCATCAATAAAAGTAACATAATAATGAGAGCCACCAAGAGATGATACCTGAGTAGGTCCCCATACATCTGTATGCACAAGCTCTAATTTTTTGCTCTTCTTTTCTTTCCCAACTCTAAGGAATTTGACTCTTTTCTGTTTTCCATAAACACAATTCTCATAGAATTTTAAATCAACATGCTTCAAACCTGGTAAAAAATTTCTTGAGTGAAGAATCCACATCCCCTTCTCACTCATGTGCCCGAGCCTATGATGCCACAATGTTGTATCTTCTCCTATAGAGGTTAAAGCATTAATATAATTAGAAATACCATTGCATAAATACAATGTACCAACCTTTTCTCCTTTTGCTATTACTAGGGATCCTTTAGTGACCTTCCAGGTTTTATCTGTGAAAGTAGTTACACAACCTTCACCTCCCAATTGCCTTGTTGAAATCAGATTTTTCTTCAGATCTGAAACATGCCTTACCTTCTTCAATAGCCATTGATTTCCATTTTGTTGTTTTATGAAAACTGTACCCATTCCAACGATTTTACAGGGTTTATCATCACCCAGTCGAACTTGTCCAAAATCTCCTTGAACATAATCATGAAAATATTTCTTATCAGGTGTGGCATGGAATGAGTCCCCTAAATCTATCACCTAGACATCAATAATATTTTCTAATGAAAGAATCAAAGTATCTTGCAACACATCACCTGTTACATTCGCTTCATGATTAGTTTCTTGTTGCACGTCTCCTTCTTTTCCCTTCCGAGACTTGCAATCTTTCTTCAGGTGTCCTTTCTTCCTGCATTTATAGCACACTATCCCCGATCTGGACTTGGATCTGCCTTTTCTTGACTTACTACGATATCCTAGGCTCTTTCCTCTTTCCATTTGTCTTCCCCTAGTCTCTGCAGTCAAAGCATTACCTGATGTCTCACTGGAGCTTTTTCGTTGCATTTCCTCGCTAAGGATTGCACCAACAACATCATCAAACTTTAAAGTACTAGATCCAGAGACAAAGTTACTAACGGCTATAACTAAGCCATTCCAACTTTATGGCAATGAGCACAGAAATAATATAGCCCTAACTTCATCATTAAAATTTACCCCTACTTAACTTAACTGACTTGTAACTATATTAAAATCATTTAAATGATCTGCAATAGGTCCACCTTCTAACATCTTCATATTAAATAAACACTTCATAAGAAATACCTTATTTGAGGCCGAGGGTTTTTCATATAGTTTGGCCAATGCTGACATTAAAGCCTGTGTTGTCGTTTCCTTTGAAATATTAAACACTACTGACACCGCTAGGCACGGCCGTATTGTTCCAAGTGCCTTTCTGTCCAGAATATCCCATTCTGTGTCTGTCATACTCGTCGGCTTCTTTGTCTTTCTGCTCAATGGTAGGTACAAATCTCTCTGATATAGATAATCTTCCATCTGCATCTTCCATAGCTGGTAGTTTTGGCCATTGAATTTTTCGACCCTAAACCTACCATCTTCCGCCATTGCTCCCACTCGAACCAGGAACCCTTCTCTCCTGTGAGTTTATCAGCCAAATAGACCTTCGGCTCTGATACCAGTTGTTAGAAAATTATATATTACGGAGCAATGGAACACATAAAATATTGCTGAAATCTAAACACAGAAAATGTATTAAACAAGAGAGACACAGATATACGTGGTTCACCTAGTTTGGGCTACGTCCACGTAGAAACAACCAGTCCTTCCTTTTATATTATCCAGCAAATTGAAGAGATACAAACTGCAACAGATCCTCTATAACACCCTCTTTACTCTCGATCTCCTCTTTCTTCCTCACTCAAAATACAGATATACATAGACGCAATACAATTCCCTCATATATAGTGAGGGGTTGCCTTCTAAGGCAAAAAACCCTAAATTAAACATAACTTCTACCGTCAGATCATCTGCCTAATAAACGGCCCAAATTGACTAGAAATTACTAGACTTTTACAAGGTAATTTTACATCTATTTTTAGCTTCGGGGGTGCTTCCCCCAAACCCCCGCCAGTGGACAGCTGGCTCTTGGACCCCCCTACCAGAGGGGATTAACTCCCCCGCACCCCCTCGCGTGGAGGGGTGTACAGTCTTCCTAGGGTATACATCTGGCTGAAACCTTTGAATACAAAAGATAATAAGGCTCCACACCCAACATGACACTGCTTAGTATCATTTTCTCTAGGTCAGTATGTGAGACAATCTAGTGTATCACATCTGCGAAAGGGAACAACAGAAACCTACATGCAACATTGTATAGTCCTACCTTATGGATGTTCACATAGACCTGTCGATCCTACAAATTCTCCTCAAAGCTATCTAAGAATATGGTATTGATGTATTTCCATGTGATCTTGATGTCCTTCTCGATGAAAAGGTTTGTGTCTGTGCACACAGGCAAGCACATTGACCCATGTTCAACCATGTCTTTAGTATTGCTTTAAACTATGTCCTTTGATCCAGCTATCTTGGAGGACATAACATCTGTACTGCTCAGAAGCTGCTCAAAAATCTGTGGTACTTGGAGACGGAGAAGACACTCATGGTGAAACAATGTCAACTAAAAGATCAAACAACTTCAAGAAACATTCAAGCAACAAATTGGTGACTGTAGGGATAGGTTGCACAACACTAAATTCAGGAAGCTGATAGACTGTCAATTGGAATTGCACATTGCGCAACCCCAACTTCTAGTGAGGCTGACTGCTGTTTGGATCTATGCAATGCACAATCCATAGAGGCTAATTGTTGACTGAAACTGCGCAATGCGCAGAACAGTCAGGCTAGGTTGTTGGCTGGAACTGTGCATTGTGCGGTTCAAATGGGTAGGACTGGGCATTGCCTCCTAGGATTATGTAGAACATAGCTAGGAGATAATGTGGGCAACGTCTGAGCAATTCTTGGAGGCAAGGTATAGCCTTGACTATCAGGAATGCGCAGAGATTGCTAGGAAAAACAAGATCTGGGCCAAGTCAGCCCAGATCTGCCCAATGGCAAGCTGAAAACATGAAGGAGTGAATGTTTGTGCAAAGCTGGTGCAAATTTGTGTGAAATGAACATGCATGTGATTCAAGCGAGTGCATGAATAAGTTAAATGAAAAAACCAAGAATCTCATGAAGCGAGTCGCTGGAACGACGACTATGAGTGAAGAAATAATGTTATGTGTGTGACACTAAGGAAACGTAATACAAAACTTGAAACACCACTTATACATGGTAAAATACATTAAAACGCCAACGGTTATTCAATAAAACCAAGGAAACAACACTCATACAAGTCGAAAACTAAAAAGCGACAGAAAAAGTGACAAAAGGCATGAAAAACAAAACTAACCTGGAAAAGCTGCACTGACTAAGCTGAAGGTTCCTAGATGCATCGGTAATTCCAGAGCTCCAAGATCACATGTGAATAATGAGCTCTAAGATGTCTTTTAAATATTTGGAAAAATTAGGGTTTATGATGCACATGCCACAAATCTACGAAAAACAACACTTGGCAGGAAGTTTCTAAAAATTGTTTTGCATGTAACTCATGCTTCTACAAATAGATCCCTAAAGTCTAGGGTTATTTTTTCGATTTTTTCTTTTTTATTTTTTGGGAAAAGATGCCCGGCATGAAAGGAAGTATTGTGCAGTTTTGGAGGGAGCTTGACAACTTGTTGGCACATGCGACAACCAGTCATTGAGGGAAAACCTCTGCTTTGTTTCTGGACTAAGAGGCCCTAGCTGGCTGGCCAACTTTGTGCAATTTTCTAGAGCAATGATATTAGGCTACTCTATGTATTTATGAAGAGTAGTATAGTTGGCCAGTTCTGCGCAATTCTGAAGAACATTGTAGCTGGCCTAGGCTACTCTACACCTTTTTGGAGAGCAGTGCAGTTGGGTTGGTGTTTGCACAATTTTGGATGGTAGTACAATAGGCTAAAACTGCACATTTATGGAGAGCAATGCCAGATTGAATGCTTTATGAAATTTCTAGAGAAAGGATGTCTGGCCTACTTTGTGCAATTTTTGAGTGCAGGGTAGCTGCTGGGATGCTTTGCGTATTTCTGGAGGGGAAGACAAGTTGTCCTCCAAGTTTGTGCAATTTTTCCCGACAACTGATCGATCAGATGTGAACCAAGTGTTGGGTGTTATTATGGTTGACTGATGGGACAAGTGACTTGAACACAAGACATGAAACGACAGATGAGCTCAAATAAACACAAGTACTTGATCAGTGCAGGATAACTATGATGATTTCAAGGAGGGAGGCTCTAAAACAAAGCGAGTGCAAAATTTTGAACGGTGGTTGTAGCCACTACAACAAAATTCTAATGACCAAAATAAATGTATCCCTGACCTTCCCTTCTTTGCTACACAGTTCCTTGGGCAATTTGGTCACCCCTTCCATGAAGTCACACACCTTCCAAGTTTCGCTGGCACCCCCATCTCAGGCATTCCATCCCTCGACAAGGTTTCCTCACATCGGAAGGTCTAAAAACCAAGGCATATCCCTACCTTAAAGCCAACATAATAGTTATATTTTTGGGTCTTAAATATGCCCATGTTTTCATCATTCAATACCACCATTCATAACCTATATTCATGTACTTTTAACCCATTTCATACCATAATTCCATAACTTTCCGCCTAATACATATCTTACACTCTATGGTTGGTTATTATTAGTTTTGTTGACTCTTCTATGAGTAAAGATGATTTTTCCATGATTTACTAATGACGGTTTTTCTAAGTTCATTTGTCAAAGGGTTCCATCGTCGAAATTCTTCACAAGTCAGTGGAACTAGTTGGTACAAGTAGAATATGGGAATATCCAATTTTGGGTTTCGAAATTTCGGCGTGCTTCCAGGAAAACTGAGGGATGTTATTGTTCAAAATAATATTTTAATACCTTCCCATGTGTTGGATTGCAACCAGGTCATACATGTGGGTCCCTAGGAGCTAATTAACAAATCTGCTAAAAATATGCATAGTTTCCAAACTGCCAAGTTTGACCTCAATTTCCATGCATCTGGAAAATCTGAGCAATTGAGTTTGTTAACCATATAACCAATTATCTATTTCCAAAACCGTTTCGCCAGATACAAATTTTTCTAAAAGTTATAAGTGGGCCTTGGAGACAGTTTTATAAAAAATGATTGTTTTTCCAGAGTTCTAGAATCTTGCAAAAAGAGCTAGGCAACCAACTTTGGGCACGATTTTCAAGGAGATGGAGGAGTTTTTTTGTTGAAAATATAAAAAGTTAGGTTCCATCCAAACATTTTTCCAAAATTCGCCATGGTCGGGTAGATATGCCAATATCTTTGGAGTCATTTCGTTAAAATTGTTCAATTTTCCATATTGAGGAAAATGACTAATTCGCCTTGTAAATCTTATAAATGTTTCAGCCATGGATTGTATTGTAAGATTTTGAATTTTTTAAAAGGAAGAGAAGAAGGGAAGGAATAAAGGATGGATTGAAGCTTTGTTGTAATAATAATTGCATCTTAATTGAATTTTTCTTCATCTCTAAATTCTTTGTAAGTATTATGACCGTGTTTTGAATTTCATTTTTATTGAGTTAGTTTAGGCTTGCTCCAGGAGTGGAAAGGGACCACCACAACTGGAAACAACCCATTTAGCTTATCTAGATCGTAGGATTTACATTCAAAGTGTGAATTTCATCGAGAAATTTGTTGTGTGAAATCTAGCATCATTATGTACTTAAAACTATATCTTGTAGATTTGAAATAAAAAATTATAGAATTCATTAAATTAGAACAATTTCTTGTTTTTCATAGCATAATCATTTCTTTGTAAGAGGAAGTCCGAGCGTGAATTTGATTACGCAAGTAGAGATATCAGTTTAATGCAGATTGATTTGGCTTTCATTTACTTTTGAATTTAAATTATGAGTTTCCTGATTATGAAGAGTGAACTTTCTTTCAAATGATTTATTTCATTTAGAATAGGAGTCTTGAATTGAATCTTTTTCATAGATTAAGTTGCAATGAGTTTCTTTTAATAGAAATTTCAAGTTAGAATTGCTATCGTAGGTGTTCTTTTTTAGCAAGTGTATGGTGTGTTCCTTTAATAATTTCTTTTATAGCAGTAATTGGTGTTCTTTTATAGTAGTAAATCAATAAATTGATTCCGCACTCTAATTTAGGTTAGATGCTCTGATCCTGCATTACCTACGCTTGTGCCTCGAAGCTTACGAGTCTTGGATTGATAATTTAATGTTGGAATTATAACACATATAATTTCTCCAACATTTTTGGTGTCATTGCTGGGGAGGTGCTAAAGGGATTAGAGCTTAATTTATTTCACAAGTTTTTGTGTGATCTTAGTTGCAGGTAAATCAGATGGGAGAATGTTGGGTGTGTGTTATATTCTTTCCATGAGTAGTTGCACACGTGAGGGAGTTTTGGGGGGGGGGGTAGCCCCCTTGTATGTGGTGCGGGACAGCGCCCTGGGAAAAAAATTGGACCCTATATTAGGTGGGTGGACCTACCTATGGTTTTGTGCATGGGTTTCACACATGGTTTTGGGAATGATGGTTTTCTACCCATGGTATTTTGAATACCCAGTCAAGGGAACTATGATTGTGTTTTAATCCAGGGTTAGTGAATTGGGGTTTATGAATGTTTCGACATGTATATATATGTATCGTAACATTGAAAGGAACATAATGAGAAAAACAATCTGGTAGTCCCAGTTTTGGGATCCAAGGGAAAATATTTGTGTATTTGTTTTATATTATCGTCATTGCTTATTTTATGTTTTTAGAATTTGTCTGCAAGTAATTTTTGTACATGGTTAAAATATAAAAAACATATGTGATCTTTGTGATTTGATTGCACTTTTTGGATGCCTAATCTGAGTCTCCATCACCTTTTATTTATACACAATAGAAGCGCTCCAACAAATCACATGTGTGGGCTTGAAAACTTTTCAAGTGACATAAAATTACTTTGGCCGACTTGAACAATTCCTGTACAAACCCAACAACTACAATAAAAAAATCATTTCTCCACTTCTAGAGCTCGGATTTTGATGATTTTAGCTGCCCCTTTCTTCTCTAAGGGTCCTCTAACACCTCCAAGTGTCAAATCATCGAAACTACTCATGGATTCACAACCACCAGCTTGGGTACAAATCCCACATCTTGGGTTCTGTTGTGGCCACCAACAACCCCCCTCATTATTTAGTATTAGCAATAACACTATATAAGTGGGGACCCTTAGTCAAAAAAATTTAAAAATTAATTAGTGTTTATATTTCCTTTTGGACAAAGCTTACCATCATGGACCTAGGAAAATACCTTTAAAAAATCTAAAAAGCTTAAGTTCTATGATAAAAAAATTAAAGTTACTCCTTAAAGAGATATCACATCGCACAAAGAATAACAAGGTACCTTCTTATAAGCCAAAATGATAAAAAATGCAAGATTACGACACGAACTCCATCGCATCGCATACATTAACGAGCACTCACATTGGAAAACCTTAAAATCGCCGATCTGCGATATTGCATATCGTAAAATCACATAAAATACACATAACGATTAAGCGATCTTGCAACATTGTGATCTGCGATATCACGATATTGTGATCCAGAAACCTTGTGATAAAACAACACGATGATATTACGGTAATGCGATACTGCGATGCAAATCACAGAAACATTCCATCACAGATTTTCCTAGCTCAATATTCAAGAAAAACTTTTTTCCATAAACCAAGAACTGGTTACGCGCTTTAATAATAATTAATGAGATACATGCCAGTTGTTAATAAAATATGGTTTTGTGTTTTTTGAAGAGCTAGTTCACATAAGGTGGCATTTTTTTGCATATCTTTGGCATTCTTTAGCTTTCCTGTCATTATTATTGTCATTACTTTCACCTCGATTGTGAACTGCAAGAACGAAGAACAAAAGGTTATACAAGGCAATGTGCAGGAAACTATGGGGAAAAAGGGCAAGGCTCCAATGTCCAAAGACAGAGGAATGGTGCCCTTATACACAGACACTACATGCAACAAAGCCGTAGATTTTGAGCTTTATTCCCGACAGCAAAAAAAGGTGAAAAGGGCGAAAAATGCATCAGAGAAGCCCGGATAAAAAAACAGAGGCAGTTTCCGACGCAGAGGCAGTTTCTGATGCACGATTAGCAATCGCGCATCACTGAGAAAACTTTCTCGAGAAGGAAAGCTTCTAATTACTCAGCCACCTGCAATCCCAGAAAATTGCAAGAAAGTAATGATAAAAACAAATTGGAAACAGAAAGCTAAAGAAAAGGCAGAAGCAATTCAAGGGTTAACCAAGTTTAACTTGGATTATTACTAAGCATACACAGTAAAGCCACATAGTCAGTGGATGACTCTCAAGTATATCATCTATTTTGCTGAGAAGATGGTGCCAGCTCTTGCCACTTCTGTTTGCTTAGCTCAACTAAAAGCAGAAGATAGTCAACCGACTCTACTCAAGCAAATATTGAATGCTTGCAACGTTAAGGAGCAAATGCAGAAATAGTTAGATATTAGATTTAATTTTAGAAATAGTTTTGTTTTGCTGCTTAGAAAAAGGACAATCATTTAAACCATATCCTGAAATTTTGTAAATAAGTTATTATTAGATTTAGTTAGTAGTATTTAAACCCTTCTCATGCATTTAGAGAAGGGTTAAGAAATTTATCAAAAAATTGTCCTCAGAACATGCACTTTTGCACCCTCCGAGGAAGTTTTGATGAATGAATGGAACAGGATTTGTTGATGTTTGTAGTTAATATCTGCTACTGATGTTTCACTTCTGTACTCTTAGTGGATGTTATATCAAGGAGAGATAAATCATTGTCACTTGAAGCTTATGAGTAGGACTAGTTATAAATGGTACTTGTATCTCTTAACAATTTCTACTTATGTGTTAAAGTGATATACAGTTTATAGTTGTTTATGTATTACTGTATGAATGCCTGAGTTATCATTTGGCACTTTTGTACGGTGATAGCTATTTATTTATGCTTAATGTATGAATAGCTCATTATGCGATATGTTTTTCACAATTGTTTCATCTAACGTTTTATACGAAGTGGTTCATCTTTATTAATTTATTTTCTCATAATAGTTGAATGATCTTTATTACCAGTTGTTATTTGAAATCTTTTTAGATTGCATAATAGAAAAATTACACCCGGGTTAGTATAGACTTAGATGTTGCTGCTTATTACAATACAATAGCATAGCATTAGATCAAAGTTAGCATTAAAATATCTTAATTAGGAACTGTTAGATCAGGAACATCAAATTCTACACACACACACTCATAAATTGGGAAACTGGTCCCATATCCCCAATCAGACCCGCTATACCAAACGGATAAGGAGCTTCCAACCAAGGTCCGGACCGGGCGGGTATCCCCCTTGGTGTAGACCTGATTTTCGGGGCTTCAACAGGTTCCAAGCCCACAATACCATATTGTGGCACTTCAACCTCCAAACCCTGAACCCTAGAGCTTGGAGTACATCCCAAGCTACCAAAAATGAACAAAGTGTACCCATAAGAATAATTCTATGATATGTTTTGTTGTTGATCTCTAGGATCCCTCTATTTTGCCTTGCGCATGTGAAGTTAAATCTCTCTCTTGATCCAATCAACCAAGCCTTAGACCTATCTATTTATCCGACCAAAAATCAAGCCTAATCTCTATCTTGTACTATATGTGAAGCAGAAGTTGAACCTCAATATTTCTATGAACCCCTCCATTTATAATCCTAAACATCAAATTCAATACTTCTATATAAAGCTATTTTTTAATTTTTTTTGTAAAGTAAGTAATTTATATTCCTTTAGATAAAGAATATACATATGTGGCTTCAAAAGTTTGTTCTGGTATACCACTAGGAGAACTAGGCCAGATAGATACCTTCAACTGTACTTTTAGTATCCTAAAAGAAAAGATATGAGTAAACCCATGATAACAAAAAAACAATTTTGGTTGTTGGGCATATGGGGCCATCTCTAAATAAAAAAGTATTGAACTTAAATATATAAGTAGAAAAAATAAAATTCTGCAAGACAATTAGGCCAACCTATCAGAATTTGTAGCTTTGACTGGAATGGACTCCTTGTTTTTATTAGGAGAGTAGCCAGGATCAAGGGGGATTCACAATTATTCTCTATATTCTAAGTCCTTCAATGGAACATTGCTATTATTTACCTCTGCATCTAATTCATGGTCAAGAGGATGCCTTCCTTCATATTTTTTATGTTAACAAGAACTCCACCTTGAAGAAATTTGAGGTGTTAATAAATTTCCACTGTGTACATGTACTGGTTGTAGCAACCTTTAGTGTGCCCTACATCCATGACCCAATCTACCACCTTTGCTAGAAATATTCTATCTGCGATAGTGTACCTTTCATTTGTTAATTTTTGTTCTACTTGAGTGATTTTTTATTGAACAGATTGAGGGGTAAGATCTTGATATCTACTTGTTGAGCACATAACCTGCACCTGCGTTGTATGATGACCCCATTCCTGGTAATGTGAAACACCTCGTTGTACCCTTGCTCATTGACATGACATGTCACTTGGAAGTTAGGGAGATCACATCAGAGATGTTGACCAAGAGCCACCTAGAACCACAAGTGATAGGTGTCATTTTCATCGAGAAGTAGACAAGTCTAGCATTGGAAAGGAAATTAAATATTGATGAGCCTAAGAAGACTCTGGTTGTCATATTAAGTTTTACCTCCTTGAGGTCCCAAAGTACCTAGTTTGGGGATTCTTGCCAAAAAATAGTGATGCCAATAGGGGAAGCATGGGAGTAAAAATTCTTTAGTAGGACTAGACTTCGTGAGCCATCAAAGGAGATACAGTTCCCCACTAATAATCTCTCAGAGTTTCTAATGAACAAACCAAACACAATTACATGTCGATGCCTCTTGGAGTTTCTTTCTTTTGGAGTTGGCTTTCCAAGGAGGGAAGAGATCATGTAGGAAATTTTTTGTTTCAACATGACCCCATTCTCATGAAACCGTTATAGATATTCCCATCTAAATAGATCTAACTTTGCAAAATCACCGAGGAGGTTAAGGAAAAAAGTTGGAATGAAACTAATGTGCCCTATAATCCCCCAAAAGTGGACTTCAAAATTCCCAAGCACCTTCATAGAATGCATGATGAGGAGAGGATGCCAACGACTCCCTTCCTTTGGTAGCCTAGGAAGAGGAGATTCCATGCGCCTAGATAACAAAATGTGTTCGTCCCCAAGGAGGTGTCCCATAATTGATCTGAATACTAAACAAAAGAGTTAATTTCCAACTCCATGAGTGTAGTATTAACTTGAATGCACGCTCCGTGCCCCCAATTATGATTTTCCCTAGTGTGAAATCTCAAGGTGACATGCTTACCTTGCATCCTAGTACACCTCCCATTCAATTTCTTTGGTCCGTTTGTATTCTCTACCATGTTCATCAACATCCCTTGCTCACACAAATTAATTGTTGATAACACAGAGTATAGAAATTGAGTGTGGCTTCCTGTGCTTTGAATCGATATGAATGATGACTTAATGGGGTGTGTTGGTACCTCCCTTTGGTTTGTAAGCTGGTGGGAAGGAGAAATCACACCTCCCCACCTTTTGCATCCCTACCACTCCATTTAGGGAATTTATAAAGCTAATTATTAATCTTAATCCCACTATGTAGAAAAGGAGATGGAGGGACAAGAAAATACTCATTATTAAGTTTCCATTTGTAAATGGCCATATAATAAGGTAAAAAAATAAGAGGAAATGCAGTCGTTAATAAGATAAATATATTGCAACCATTTTTGTATGCTCATAATTGCATTCCCATAAGCTAGGGAGTGTAAGTATACCCTATCTATTGTTTGAGAAACCAAAACGAGCCTATCTACTATTTGAAAAATCAAAACGAGCCTGTTTGAGAAAGATTTCTGACAGAAGGCACAGAATGAATTCCTATTCCAAGGAGCATGTAAATAACCATACAAAATATTTTGCAAACTTCAACGAGCCTATCTACTGTTTGAGAAACCAAAAAAGGTGAAAAAGTATTGATTTGTTGTAGATCCAAGAATAGAGACATCAAGTATTCATGTGTATTTGAAGGCGCCTCAAAATATCGAGGTTCACCTTTCTGACTTCCACAAAATCAGATTTGAGTGTGTTTTGTGCAGTGGCACACAATCACCTATGAAGAAATCAAGGTCTTATCTATTTTGTTGAAAATATCCTCTTGGAAGGAGGACTCGGGGTCATTGATATTTATGGATACTATTTACTGGTAGTGGAATGGATAAAGGGAACTAGAATGCAAAGAAATATAGATGTATTTGTTAGTTTTCAACACGTGAAATAAAACCACATTCACTAAAATCCACATTCGTCACATCTATTGTGAGCAGAACCATGATCCAAACAAGCTTGTTGTAATGATCCAAGCTCTCTCCTTGTAAGATTTTTTAAGATGGGGTTGCTTTGTGAGAGGTTTGAAAAATCTATGTAATGGGTAGTTTTCATTTTTGATGATCTATTTTGGAGTTTTATGGAGGTTTTTTTTGTGAACTCTATAACTGAGCTTATGCACCTTAATTGTTTTGTCAAAAAATCATATGTATTCCTTCTATTTTAAATAATGGAAGGGCTTATGTTATATTTCTTGGAAAATCACTATAAATATATACAATACACATTAGTCATAAAGCCAAAAATCATGGATGGTACATTAAAATATGATAAAATAATATTAGTGGCATCAATTAACATGATAAAGGACACCACAATTATCCATTACATCGACTTTTATGATTCAACGGGCCTTACATGCCCTCACTCCTTAAGAGATTTGTCCTTTAAGCATTAAGATGATATCAAATAGTAAGAATTCCTCTTATTTTTTCTTAGTGATTTCCATGCTTAATTATATATCCATCCATTTGTAACTATTATTGGTGTCAATCCTTGATAATCTAACGCTACTAGGTTGTTTTCTTTTTATTCCATGTATTATCATCATTTTTCCAATTTGTTGTAGTTTTTAGTTTTATCATATACTTGTTCCTTGGCTTTTGAGTCCATGAATTCCATTGGTTCTTCCATTTATTTTCTTTGAACGAGGTTACTGATATGCACTTTCTTGTATTAATTATAGGCATTCCTAGTAATTAGGATATCAATATCATTCCACCTTTGAAGGTTTTTCTCCATCATCCACAACATTATCATTAATCTTCCTTTCTAGTATAGTATCGTGCCCCAGCTTGTGTTCTTGATCTTTGATTGTGGTCACTTCTGAGAAAATACTATCATATTTTGTCTTTAACCATGATCTCTACTTCAAGTTTAAGAAATTTGTGGCAACCTTGTTATATCTTCTATTCCTTCCCCTTTTGAAACTAAATTATTGTACCATCCATCAACTTTGTTTATCCATCTTCAAGTCCTTTTTGAATTTTTATTTGTCTTCATCTCTATTTAAGGCTTCATCAAACTTATAACATATTCCCTCTTCAACTCTCTTGCTCATCTCATCAAGTATGAGCTTTGGTTCGTTAACCTCAACAACCTTGATAATTACTCCCTAGAAGATTAGATCTACTAAATAAAAAACATGGATTAGAATTTAACACTTAATAAAATATAACGACGGAAGCAAAATGATCGCACCAATTTCAATATACATGCACACATAACTTTTCCCTTCAAAATATGTTGTTTCACTAATTTAATTTCTACAACATACAAGGGCTCCCTTCTTGGGGTAATGGCCCTTTGAGGAAAAATACTAATACAACAAGAACTTGGAATTAATTCAATTTATCAAACTATTTTTACTTTGATTTGCTAACTGATTTGGACCCATCGCTTACTGCCCCTTGCACTCTTCTTCACACCCTGCACACTTGAATGAATGTCCTTCACCCAGTCACTAAGTTCTAACACTCACCGTCTTGTGTTCAAAGATGTGTATTCTCCCTTACCCTAGCTTTCTTTTTATAAGTTTGTGTTATTGATTGAATCCACAAACATAATCTCCAAAGTGATTGATGGTTCAGATTAGATCTCAACAACACTTTAGATCAATGATTGAGATTCATCTAATTCATTAATGTAAATAACCATTGTATTTCATTATATTAACTCACTTTATCTTTTAAAAGTCAATTACTTTAATTAATTAACTGCTAAGATTAAGGGTCAATTAGGTGACTTTCACATGCCTAAACACCTAGGCTTCTATGGAAATACCTTCCCAAGCTATTCTTATCAACACTCCCTCTTAGTGAGGAAGGAAACCCCTCCTTCAGTAGCAAGGTAACCCTTGCCTCCCAAGACAAGAAATTAGATGCTCCATCCAACCTATCCTCAAATCTAAGACTAGATGTTGCCATTTCTAGATTCGATAATAACTTTCTTGTGCTAAGTCATAGCACCCACAAGAAAAAATAATGCTACTGGTTTTTAGATATGCTAAGATTTCTTATGGTTTTGTGTTTCGGTCCTTTGAAAACCCCACAAAAAATATTTTATGTCAAGCCTTCAACTAGTAAGGTCTCCCTCTGTCCCTCTGAAGGATGATGTCCACCAATCCGTATTGGCTACATTGATAACTTCGTTGGCACTTATAGATATCGTGTCCATGTACCCGCTATACATTATAGTTGTTGTCACCATGCTACTGCACTACATGTACAAACTAGTATGAATTTACAGCCCAAACTTCTCTTCTATCAACTTCCACACATCCTTCAGCTTTTGTGGCTACTATATGGAACTTTGTGGCTATGTATAATAGTGTATGGTTCCTCCTGCACACTAACGACTTCATGCACATGATCTAATGGCTTCCAGTGTTTCCATCCCTTAACTTCATTGTTGTTGCCATCTTTTTACATGTCTCAGACTTGGTGACAATCCTTTCCTGTTTTCTGCACGCGGGTTGGCATCTAGAAATTGTCTTTATTTTACTTTTAGCTCGTGCTCTAGCCCATCACGACCTTTTTTTGTCAGTTGCACTTGATCCTTGTGGCTACAATGCACTTTTTATGTTTCAAACTCATTTTGTTTTTCGCCATTACAACCTTGGTGGAAGCTGGAAGCCCCCACCACCCACCAACCCCCTTTTTGCTTTTCTCAATCACTATATGGTCAGCCTTTACTACAAAGTTGGACAACTACAACTTTAATATCTCTCTTAGGCATTGTATGACATATGGCCAACCTTGAATGCAATTTTTTGCCTGGCCGCATCTGCCTATGGCTTGATTCATACAATCTCTGACTCCTGCACAAATGTCTCTTGTGCATTAACTTCTGGTTGATTCTTTTTGTGCTTTGTGGCTCAATATTCTTGTGCAACTCTTATAGATTAGTCTTGAAAGGTTGTGCTTTGATACCCTTCTAATTTCTAACCCCAATGATTTGGTTAATTACTTCCCCATAGATCAGATCTATTGGCCCAAAAAAATGTGTAAGATTTTAACATTTAAATAGAATATAACAATTGAAGGGAAATGATTACACCAATCTCATACACATGTACAAATAATTTCTTCCCTTCAAAATATGTTATTTCATTAATTAAAGCCTATAGAATACAAGGGCTCTGTTCCTGGGATAATGGCCCTATGAAGAAAAATACATGTGACCCACCAAAATGGGTAAACCCATAGGAGAAAACTTTTGTCCTCCATATGATAGCCAACCGGTTAGCCAAACAACCAATAGCCCCTGAGAGCCACCATTAACTGATGATATGCCATATATCTCCCCCACTTGCATTAGATATGTGTTTCTTACCCATCTAGATTAGCATTTGGGCAAGGGTGGGCAACCACTCAAAAGGTATTTTGATCATTTTGCATTCGAGTGCTTATACTTGTTTGTCTTTGGGCATTTAGTATGGATTATGGGGTGATTTGGATGATTGGAAGACCTTGACTGCATTCTTGATCTCTCACCTTACTTGGGGGTTAATCTTTGATCCTAGTCTGTTGGGACTTCCCTTAAGGACCACTGGGTTATAGGAGGGGCACTGCTTGGAAAGCCATGATTGAGTTAACATGTTCCATCTTCCCTATGTCACACTTAACACCTTCCATCCTACACTACAAGTCCATATCTCGCCTCCATTATTTGGGTATAGCTTGTCATTGGTTCTTGGGGACTTGGCACTCATATGTTCACATACCTTGAGTAGGGCCCAATTTTTTTTTCCCTAGGAGGTTGATGAAACTAAGGAAACAGAAAGAAATGTTAAAATGCAAAATATGACCAGGGATAGAATAATTAGCGTGTGAGAAAAATCCTAGCATGAACTCTACCTACCAAATATATCCATCACCCAATTCATGAGCACATGTTGCTCCATTTTATCATAAAGGAGCCCTTGCATGTCCCAACCCTGATGAACGATAAATTAACTCATCTTAAAGGGATAATAAAATTGCTACTTCATACAAAGAAACCTCTAACCCTTGAGCTATAAGTGGTAATACAAGGGAAAATGAAGAAGTAAAAGGTGCAAAAGAGGGCTGGAAAAACTAAGGCTAAAATGGTAACTCATGCATTTACAAATGCTCCCTCCTCACATCTATACACTCAGGACGTGGACACCCCCATCATCTCGAACCCTTGACCATGACACTTGGCAATGAAATCTTATCCCCTATGTTTCCACATTACTATTTGCTAACACCTATCAATTGAGGGGTGGATTGGGGAAAAACTACTTCCCCTTAGGGTCTGGAAGCACCTAATAGGGTTGACCTTTAGACACCCCTACCTAGGGAAAAAACACCTTTGCAAGTTCAGGGCCCTGATTTTTAATAAGGGATCCTTGCTTGAAGTATTAAATTTCCCTTATCATTCAAGTTTGGTTCACTAAGATGCATTATTGATCTTTGTCCCTAATGACTAGTTTCTTTCACTAGAATCCATGTTGTTCTTGTTAGGTGGTTTTGTAGCCTAGGTGTTGTGCACCCACTCCACATGTACCCCGACCCTTTAGAGGAGTACATTGGAACAAACAAGTGAAGCATTGAGAGTCAGGAACCTTCTAGCAACATCATCAATGACACATGTCCCAGAGCACCCCCAATGTCCAGGACATTGGTTGAATTTTGACCTAGGTTTGAAGATTCTTAAGGATGACACAACTAGACCTAAAATGTCCCCTGGCTAGTCTTGACACAACTTGAAGGAAAACAATTGATTAAGAGCGCAAATGAGGATGGTCTCACACTAAGAGACTAGGGAGGGCTTGTTGCACCAAAGGAAGCCCTAACACTGGAGGAGGCCACTTCCAATAGTTGGAGACCCATGGAAACCACTTTGTGGCACCCCAATTGGATCTAAGGACCCCACAGGAGGTAATGAATTGAATTTGAGGGCCAACCCTCAAATCATGGACTTCATAGGAATCCACAACTTCTTGGACACCTCATCACCCTTGGACATGGCATTTGGAACATTTACTATTGATGATGTTAGCATGAGAGTGCCTAAAACTCAGACGTCTGGACAAATTAGGGCACATGTTGATATAGCTAGTCGGTTGGCTTGTAATCCAAGGACATTTTAGCATCAAACTTGTTTTAGGGTCTCTGTTAGGCTTATTATTAGTCCTAATCCTCGTATAAATAGAGGATAGGCTCATTGTATTGGATCATCATCACTTGTGACTTATTCTAGCCCTCTCAGAGATTTTCAGCCTTCTTGTTTTCTTGTGGAGATGTGACTTTATAGTGTATTTTTCTATTTGGAGCTATTTCTTTGGTCTCGAAGATGTCATTTTGGAGCAATAAAGGCTTGTTCATGCATTCTATCTTGTAAGTGTACCTTGGATTTGATAAATATATATTTTTTGTGTCTAATATATGGAATGGTTGGTTATCTAGGGTTTCTAATTTGCTAGTTATTATTGAAAATCATTGTATTGAATCTAGATGATAACATTGTATTCATTACTCACTCATAGAATGTGAATGGCAATCCCATTGGTGAATCTTTAAACTATCTCTCCCAATTGACTTTGCTCCCTCACAAAAGTGATAGCTAGGGTTTTGAAACCTAGGGTTTTATTATTCCCTTACTCCTTGCCAAAATTTAGCATATTTTACACTCCCATAGATTCCATCATCCCAAGGGCTAGGCCCTAGCCTTGGTAACTTTGTTGATCACCTACAAAACTTCACTTAAATCACGTTATGTCTCTCTAAATCTGATTTTTGACCCCTTAAGGATAAGTCGCTAGCTAGCGCTATGGTATGAAATTTTACTAGGGCTGAATACTTTGGCTTGTGGAAGGATTCAACATTGGAAGGAGTGTTGGTTGTATCAAAATTAGCCCCTTTTAGTAGCTAATCTATCCATTTCAAAGCTACATTCTTTATGTCCTAAGTAAATCTTGTTCTAGAAAAACCCTAGTTTGTCGTTCTCGTTCCTTAATTTGAAGGTGTTGATTGTTTGGAATCCTTTTCTTGGCCTTGTGACTCTAGGTTTATCCTTTTGGCTTGCTATTTCTCAAGCCCTATATCATTCGTACCCTGAATAGGCCTCATTAGAGGAAGCGAATTGTCCCATCATGCTTGATGAGCCTTGTTCTTAGGAAGAGTTGTCCTCTGCAAGCCTATCTTGTCACCTTATCCCTTGGATTTAACATCTCTCATGGATGACCTAATAAGGGGAAGCCTTGCTAGTGGTGAAAGTACATAAACAAGCATGAGGTAGTGGCTATGGTGACAGTGCGCCACACCGTATTGTTGTCCCTTGGTCTACTTTTTGCCTTGTGAGCCCCCCTCACAAGACCTGCTAGATTTTGAGGCAATGCCTTTGGTGTCGTTTCTTTGGAGTATATTAGTCAACCTCTTGGTGGGTTTAAAGATTAAACTTCACCTTTCTTTGAAGAGAAACATTCATAATGAAAATCTAGATTCTCTTCTAGTGACCCCAACAAAACTTGGCCATGGAAGTAGCTACTTAAACCCCCTTAATTTATCATCGAAGAAATGGTGAGTCTTCTGATATTCCTTTTATGGATATGGTAAGTTGTGTCCACTATCCCCCTGAGGTGGCATTGAAGGTGAATATTTGAGGGCATTTATTTCCCTCAAATGACGTTTGATAACTTTTGGAGAATTGACCAATCCCTTTGCCTATAGGATCATCACTACCTACAAATTTGCAATTGGATATGTCCTTTGGAAATATACCATCACTTTCATTCTTATTAGGGTTTGTAAACTTGTGTTTCTTATCCTTATTACACGTTTTTTTTATGCCTCTCTTTTGACTTTTATTATTATTTTATTTATTTATCATTACAATGTATTTTGAGAATTATCTGAAGGATTAAAATGCATTGCTTTTGAAGAGCATGTGAAAATAAGTCTTGAGAAGTGCATCCTTATCTAACATAGATATATTATAGAACAAATTGTTCAAAGATCGTTAAAGTATAAACTAGTCTGCACTTTTCTTTTCTAACTTCAGTGATTTGTCGAAACATGATTTTGATCTCTATTTTCTTGAACATTTTAATGCTTTAAAGCTTATTCGTGTTATTTGTTCAGACACATCTTTGACTGCTTGACTGTTTTGTATGTCTTATTTTAAACTTTCCTTAAAATCTTATTCTGTGGAATTCTGAAATTTTAGGAAACACTCTTGATGTCTGTGAATCATGATTTAGTCAAAATCATTTATTTATAGACCAAATTGTTGTTGTGTTATTATTTTCTTCTGTTTGGCAATTTATAGAAGATTCTCTCAAGTATTCTGGAATCGGAACATGATTTTGATGTATTGGGTTTTTTCCAGACAGGTCTAACCTGTAGAAAATCTGCTGGTAAATTCAAACCTTGTATTCATTTGGGTTGTTTTGAACTAGAATCTTTTGTATGACCAACATGCTAGAAAATTCACTAGCATGAAATATTCACACTTGCTTTAACAATTTCTCCAACTATTTTCTATTTAAATTTTCATTTGCTTTTAAATAATAAATGAAAGTTTCTTTATTTGCACATGCAGTGGTAGTGTCCTATGTGCAAGGAGAATTATTCAGTGGATAGAATCATTAACTTTGTAAATAATTTATTGCAATTTTTTGATGGGAACAGGATGATAAAGGGAACCTCAAATTTATGTTAATTCCTAACATGTCAAAACTTTATGATTATATAATATGGCAGATGAAAAACTACTCTAAGGACGTAACTAAAGTTGAGGTGAAACCAATTCTTCTTGGTATCCAAAGGTTGAAGGTTATGCCAGTCTCCGTGAGCATTGGCATCAGCCAGATAGATCAATCAGTATTTCAATTGGAAAAATTACACATCAACAGGGAAAATGAACCAAGTTAAATTTGAGAGTATTACCTTTAAAAAATGGAATAAAGAGGAATTGAGATGGTATGCAAAGCTTGAAGGTTATGCCAGGCTCCATGAGCATTGGCATCGGCCAGATAGATCAATCATTATTTCAATTGGAAAAATTACACATCAACAGGGAAACTTGAACTAGGTTAAATGTGAGGGTATATTTGAAAGTCAGTTGCCTTTAAAAATTCGAATAAAGAGGAAATGAGATGGTTATTTGGGATTAGGTGGTGCTATCTTATCATCTATTGCAAATACTATGTCATGGATGGAAAAATGGGAATATAAAAACTGTGTCAGCCATCAGCTATAGTGCGACTGATACAATTGGAGATGATGAAGATCCAAGTATCAATCAAGAAGAAGTGAGGAACATGTCAGGAATATAAAAATTGTGCCAGCCATCAACTACGGCGCAAGTGATACAAATGGAGATGATGAAGATCCAAGTATCAATCAGGAAGTAAGTGGAAGTGAGAACCTTGACTTTTCAACAAATAATGATGCCAGGTTTTGACTCTTCATTCTTGGGACGTAATAAGACTTTACAGAGAATTTCCAAGCATGTCTCTTCTGAATCCCAAAAGGATTCTGAATTAATAGTTCTAAGTGATTCAGAGGAAGAGAATGCAAATGATGTAAACATGGGTTAATCTATTGTTTCAGTTTTTTCTATTTCAGATACTTTGTGTCAAGGTGTAGAGTATCATTGCATTCCTATGAAGGTTTGTAGGAGGAAACACAATTTGATTGCATTGATATTACCTAAAACTTCATTCATCCGCACTTATTGGATCCTTTTCTGAAGTGATTTTACTCACAGTTCTCTATAATGCGACTTTTTGGAAGCTTTTCAGGTGGGTTTTTCCAGTCAAAATCCGCCAACAATGTATTGGAATCACAAACTTGATAGCTAGTTTCTGCACAATCAATGCGTCCTAGGGGTTTTTAGTGTGTTGAATTCAAATATGTAGTTAAAAAACCATTTTAACTGCAACAAATCAAGATTTAACCTCAATTTATTCCACTGGATTCTGTCACCGGAATCTCCAAAAAGTCGCATTATGGACAACTCCATTTTACTCCAGCATAGCATCAATGCTCCACTTACGTCATCAATTTGTCAGATCAATTAGGCCTCGATTTTAAGTTTTTGTGGATTCATATTCTAATTAGGTCGCATCATTCAACATCAACTCTGTCGCTGGTCTTGCATGCCCATCGAGGATTATGAGACCAGGATTTTATTTTATGATTTACATAGAAAAATTACCCTTTCTATTAGGCCCCTACACTATCTTTTCTTGAGCTGGTTTCATAACACTTTCCTATGGTGTTTGTGTGCAAGGGATAACCCATTTTTAATGCAGTAGCAGGTGATTAAGAACTCTTGTATTAATGGATGTAAGCCTTTTGATGTCTAAAGATGTATGACTGACTCGATGCTACAATGATGCAAAGATGATGTTTTTTCTTGTGAGTTTTGGCAAAGATGATGTTTAGATGTCTCTACGAGCATTGTGGAGAGGCATCAGCAAATTCTTATTGTGCTTTGCTTAACTTCATAATGGAAGCATATATTTATCATGACAAATAATTTCCCCATGTACTGTACTTTGAACACAAAATTAACTCTCAAAAAATCTGAAGGGGCCTTAATTGTGTTTGTTTTTTTATTATTCATGCATGGTGGATAAATGTGGAAAAACTTATTACCTCTAGGTGAGATGTTATCATGTAAGGTACATTAAACGAATTTCAAAAATATATGTAGACCACTTAATAAAAATAAAGAATAATATTGAATATGTTCGTTCAATCAAGTTTAAAAAAAAAAAAAAGATTATTATTATTATTATCCAATTTTAAGACATCAAATTGGTGTACGAGACCCCCTTATTTGTGGGACAAGGGACCCAGCAATTTCACTGCTAAGTCTACTAAGGAATACATACTCTATCCCCCTCTAGTTTTGAACTTGTGACCTCTTAGGAGGAAACACATGCTCTTAACACAATAACATTACGATAACAAGCTCACCCAGCTATAAAACTTGTCAACACTTCATTTCAAAATCTTCAATTATGATAACAAAATCACCAAGCTATAAAACTTGTCAACACCCCATTCCTAAAAAACATTAGATTAAATTTTATCTATAATGTAAAAGATCATATAATGTTATTTGCCAAAACGTGAAAACACAATCAACTCTTACTACGTGTGAAATGTTGCATGAAATTGGAATAGTTACAAACTAAAATATTGCCTACAAAAATTAAGTAAATTGACATCATGGTTAAATTTGTTTGTGTGAGGTAAATTTTATCAAAGTGAAAAGTAATTAGTATTATATATATAAATTAATCAAATTAATATGATAGTTAAAAATATTTTTATGTGAATTAAATTTTCTTAAAGTAAAACCAATAAGTATTTCTGAAATATAAATCATGTAATTTGATATGATAGTTAAAATGCTCTCGTGTGAGATTAAATAAAATGTATCCAAGTAAAAATTAATTGGTATCTCATATATATAAATTATAAATGTTTCTGTCTAAGTTAAAAGCAAATGTTTAATGATAATAATATTTTAATGGGAAAACAATGCTTCAATAAATTGCGTAAATAGATATTATTGTTAAAATGTATTTGAATAAATTAAATAGATATTATTGTTAAAATTTATTTGTGTGATATTTTTTTAATAAAAGTAAGAAATAATGAATATTTAAGAGATATAAAAAAATTAAGATCATTGTTAGAAATATGAGCATATAATATGGGTGCATAATTTAATTAAACTCAAACTATTCAAATTTGTAAATTATAATCCATTATAAGAAAAGAGGAAAATTAATGAAGAAAAATTTAAATGTAAAACAAAGTTACTTTATTTTAGGTAATTGAAACCAACCTAGATCCATCTTAAATATGGATTTATCAACCTAGATCTATCTTAAATATGGATTTATCAAGTGCTGATAGGATCAAATCTCTCGAGGTGAAAACCTCTTTTTGAGTGCAAAACTTGAGGAAATGTTTGCACCTCGAGAGATTTCATCCCTCTTGGAACTTGATAGAGCTAGATTTAAAATGGATCTAGGTTGGTAAATAACAAAGTCAATTCCAATATCAAACAAATCTAGTGTAATTCTCTTGCTGCCCTATAGGAAATGGGTCTTACAACCAAGTAAATTTTATAGAACACTTATTTCATCAACAAGCTCATTATGCCAATAGACACAACATCCAAACATATCATAATTATTCTTGAGGTTGATATTAGTTATACCATCAGGGAATCCACCCATTGAAAGCCTTGAAATAGACCAAAGAAGCAGAACTAGTTGAGGATTGGTGAGAAGAAAAACAACATCCCAACTATAAGCTCAATAACATAAAATGTGTTAAGCCAAATAAATCATTCAATGCAGATGCTTTTTGGGACAAAATTGTGCACAAAATTCCTTTGCACTTAGTCAATTTGAAGAAAATTGGTTTGTTTGATGATGTTGTAAGGTGGCTGGCACATTCCTCATGTTTTCGGGTTAATACCAGTACATAGTTTGTCTATGTATCAATAATTTGTCTATAGTGTACTTTCCCTTCAACTCATATATAAATCAAATTTCCATCCAATAGTATAGTCATAGAATCTAAAATTTTCCATGGATTATTCCTCTAGAAACAAAGGCAACACTAAGAGCACAAATGGTCCTCTTAATTAGTGAAGCCAATATATATGTAACTGGAAGGTGTGATTTTATTTCATTCTTCAGATATTGGTTGCTTTTTATTTCTTTCTCTGATGACAGCCAAAGCCGACAATACCCACATTACACAAATAAAATTGCATGTCACCGGTCCTAGGCCTTAATCACCTGATCCATGGTGAAAACCTTCACAAATAAAGGTTTAAGGCCCCTTATTTAACTCTCATGCGGAAACATTATATTTGACTAACCCAAAGTTTTAAATTTTAATAAAGTTTTACAGTGGAATCTTATACACCCTCATAAACTTTAGTTAATCTATACACCGCGCATATTGACCAAACCTCATACCATGGTCAATTTCCTTTGGTTACACCCGATTTAACCCAAAATATATTAATCCTCTTGATTTCTATTATAACCCTTGTATAATAGAAATACACATAAAATACATGTAAACCTTACCTTTCCACCAATCGACAACCTTGGCACATTTATCGATGCTCTCTCATCACGTTCAGCCTCCACCATTGATTTCACTCCATCAGATCAAAGGTTGTTGGTTCACCCAATCAACAAAACTAGTCGGCGATCCTCCACCGTTGATCAAAACACACTTGATCCAACGGTTAACAACGATATCATATGAGCCACTTGCACAAGGATTACCCGCCTGATAAAGCAGTTTCCTCTCTCCTGCGGCGTGCTACTTGTTGATCAATAAATGGAACCAGGTGACCACTTCGAATTACCACTTACCACTTAAAGCCCGCGCGATAAACCATTTCTTGTTATGAAACTACTTTTCTCTTGCATTAACACTCAGAATTTTACCCACGCGATGACCATCGATCTAACAGATTTGTAGATCAGACGATCCAGATCTATTCCCGGGTTTCTCCATGAATTTGGTTAGGGTTCTCTTATTCCGCCAATATTATCCGTCGATCTAGATGATCCGACGGTGTCGCTTTGTTACTCAATCAACTCCAATTTTGATTGAAAATCTTCTCATCCATTGATCTATTATGAATCTAACGGCTCCTGTACATCGTCACCTCATTTCTTCATCCTTCCTCTTTCATTTTTATGCCATTTCTTTAGTCTTCTTCTATGGTTTCGGGTTTCTTCTAGGGTTTCATTATTTAGTTTCCCTGCAACACAACTCCCTCTTGATTTAACTCTGCATGCTCTTAACATAGTCGCTCCTGAATCTCGAATGTGATCCTTCGAATGGATTCAAGTGATCCAATATGATCCTTCATATCACTTCTTCTCCATGTTCTGCTCAAACTCTACCTACATACATATACTATGCAAAAACTCTAGTTTTCACACACAATTCATAACTCCATACACACACATAAACTCAAAATCGAGTTGTTTATATTAATAAAAAAGTATTTACACAAGAACTCTCTCCTTGCCCCAATCTTCTGTATGAGTGGCCTCTATTTTCCTAACTGCCCATAGGCTTACAATCAAACTTCTAACTCGTTAACCAGCTAACTAGACTAACTTTTTCTATGCCTTTTTGGCTTACATTTATACAAAAGGATTCTATAACCAATTCCTGGTTTAGATCCATAAACTTCTCAACAAAATCCTAAATTCTCATCTTTATCCTTAAGGATCCTCTTTAATCCACAAATCATGAAACCAACTCTTAATCTAAGATTTACAACTGATTCTAAAATATTTCAACTCTCCAAAATATCTCATGTTCTCCAACATTCGAGAACATTTACAAATATGCCTCACAATACTTAATTAATTCCTATTCTCATTAAAATCACTCAAAAGCCTAAATAATTACATTAATTTAACACTTAGGAAACCAACTTCCTTAAAACACAAGACCCCCCTATGTCTACTAAAATACAATTATTTTTCTTGCGCTGAATGCTCCTGCATCAGACTCCCAAGGTAGAAAACATTCATGATCTCCTAATCACGTGTCTTCATGTGTTGATGGAAAACCTGCAGGTCCCAAACTTTAGTTTGTAGTTGTCTGAATGCTCTACACCTTTGCTGTTTTTGTATGTCTATTATCTTCTATTTCATATTCCTCTCCTTGTCAATCAGGTTCAAGTTCTGATTGATCATACTTCCTGCTGTCATTTCCCTCATCCTGGATTGTTTCATCATCAACTGCCATAATTCTTCAATCTCTGTTTCTAGCACATCCTTGGGCTGGTACATACTCTGCCACTTAATTCTACATCTTTCTCTTTGTTTCAGGTTTTTTTTTTTGTCCACTATCTCTTCAAACTGATGTTCTTCTCTTTGAAGTTGTCAAATTATTACTGTCGCCCTTTCATCCTTACCCTCTTTCATGATTATCTCTTTCTGCATTGAATCCTGATTTTCCAGCATTCTCTCCAGCAATTGAACATCTATGTTCCATGGATTAAATTCTTCATGAAATCCTCTTCTACCGTCTTTACTTGGATGCTCATCTGTGCCAAATTTCCTCCATCATCTGCAACTAAACCTAGACTCACAAAACAGTTATTAAAATAAAAAACATAAGGCGTTAGTGCCTCTTCTTCCTTTGGCAACACTTCGATATGTTGCTCTGATTTCTCCTTGTCTATCAACACATCAGTACGATGATTCAACCTCTTTAAGGAATTCTCTAATTTACTCTCAAGACTATCAGTTAGTCTCCCCTCCACATCATCTACTCTAGTGATGTCTTTCTGCTCTTGTCTACTGTAGTGAACTCCTTCCTCTGCAATCACACTTTCATACTCTGAATTTCCCAACAAATATTCCAACAATTCAATTTCTCTATGGCATTTCATAAGTACTTCATCATTACTTATGACTCCTGCATTTATACTTAAATTATCAATTTGAAAATTATAGAGTTCAACGGTCTCAACCGTTGCTTCACACATCAGTTCTTCAAACTAAATTTCAACTCCTTCTTTCACAAGAAATTGTTCTGGTCTTGTATCAGCTTCAAACATCAATGTTTTACTAAATTCTTTCTGATGTTCCAAGTCCTCTAAATGACTCATAAATATTTCGATGATCTGCTCTTCAGCCTCTTCAAGCCCTCCACTTGGTTGCTTAATATCCTTCTCCACTTCTTCTTTCATAACAGAATTTAAATTATGCATGTCTTCTTCCTCCTTTATGATAATATCAGCAAATTGTCCTTTTTTACATGTTTCACCTGCAAACATACACAAATCATCATATTTAAAATCATGTGACCTTTTGGTCTCACTTGAAGTTTCAGCCTTCAAGTCCTCATCTTCACCTAGAACCTCACCCTGTTCTAGTTCACAAATGGACATTTCCATTTCCAACTCAGCTTCTCTGAGTTCTTCCATCAACCACTTCACTTGCTTCTGTTGTAGCCTTCTCTGTAACTTAGACCACTTCACTGGCTTTTTCTTCAAGACCCAACCTAGTCTTTGGTTTTCCTCAAGTATCATCCTTAATACATTGAGTTGTTCTTTCATCTCAACAATCTCTTTGTCAATTTCCTCTTGACTCATTCTCTTGCCATTTGCCTTGGCATTCTCTTTCTTCACTTTTCTCATGTTGTGGCCTTCCTCAGAACCTATGCTATGACTATCAGTAGTCATCTTCTTCTCCATCTCTATGAGTTCTTCACTCACTCACTATGAGCTATACAAGTCTCTGCAACAACAAGTTCTCCCTACTGCATGACGCCTCACTAAGCTTCTCTCCTCTGAGCTCATTCTTTTGGCATCTCTCTGGTTCTCTCCTCTGGAACCATAGAACACAATTGTCCTCTGGTATTTCAAACACAAATGAAATACTATGTTTTTCCACTCTCTCTCAAAAACCTTTACTGGCTTCCCTCATCACTACTCTTCATGTTGTGATCTTCTTTCTAAAATTCTTCATTAATTATTGTTACCTACATATCAATGATAATTAAACCAAATATCATTTCCAGCTTTCAAAAGTTTACTATTCAGCTTCCTTCTAAGAACACTCTTGTCCTTTCTGTCCAACATTCATTTGGATTCTTTAGGTTCACTGCCACCTATTTTTCCAGTCTTTCATTCACTTTGTTCTTTAGAACATATACAGCTTTACTTGTCTGCCTACGTCTATTAATCTTTACTATGTCTTTAACCTGCAAAACTCAAACTAGAGTTAAATAAAACAATACCTGTATGATTTCACAGGCATTCTCCATCCACTCTTCACATTTGAATAAATCTCCATTTTCCTCAAGAAAACAAACATCACTATGTTTTATTTATGCTTCTGCAATCTCTTTTTAAGAGTATCACTTACTCTCATCTTATGTCATGCCTTCTACTTATTAGATTCAAATAACCTGATCTTCCCTTTCCTTCATATACATTTTTAAAACATAACACAGAATTTCCTTATTCTGCTATGATATCAATCGTTCCTACCACAATTCTACTCTGATACCAAATGATGCCAGCCTAAGTCGACAATACCCACATTATGCAAACAAAATTGCATGTCACTGATCCCAGACCTTAATCACCTGATCCATAAAGAAAACCTTCACAAACAAAGGTTTAAGGCCCCTTAATTAACTCTCATGCGAAAACATTATATTTGACTAACCCAAAGTTTTAAACTTTAATAAAGCTATACAGTGGAATCTTATACACCCTCATAAACTTTAGTTAATCTATACCCCCCGCATATTGACCAAACCTCATACCATGGTCAATTTCCTTAGGTTACACCTGATTTAACCCAAAATACATTAATCCGCTTGATTTCTATTATAACCCTCATATAATAGAAATAAACATAAAACACATGTAAGCCTTACCTTTCCTCCAGTCCATGACCTTGGCACATTTATCGATGCTCTCTCATCGCGTTCAGCCTCCACCGTTGATTTCACTCCATCAAATCAACGGTTGTTGGTTCACCCGATCAACAAAACTAATCGGTGATCCTCCACCGTTGATCAAAGCACACTTGATCCAACGGTTAACAACGATATCAGATGAGCCACTTGCATGACGATTACCAACCGGATAAATCAGTTTCCTCTTGCCTACGGCGTGCTACGTGTCAATCAATAAATGGAATCGGGTGACCACCCTAAATTACCACTTACCATTTAGAGCTTGCGCGATAAACCATTTCCTGTTATGAAACTACTTTTCTCACGCATTAACGCTCATGCATTTTACCCACGCGATGACCTTCGATCTAACAAATTTGTAGATCAGATGATCCAGATCTATTCCCAGGTTTCTCCATGAATTTTGTCAGGTTTATCTTGTTCCGAAAAATATTGTCTGTCAATCTAGACAATCTGATGGTGTCACTGCATTACTCAATCAAATCCAGTTTCAATTGAAACTCTTCTCATTCGTTGATCTATTCTCAATCAAACGACTCCTGTAAATCGTCACCTCATTTCTTCATCCTTCCTCTACTTCGTTATTATGCCATTTCTTCAGTGTTATTCTATGGTTTCGGGTTTCTTCCAAGGTTTCAATATTTAGTTTCCCTGTAACACAACTCCCTCTTGATTTAACTCAACATGCTCTTAACACATCCACTCCTGAATCTCGACTGTGATCCTTTGAATGGATTCAAATGATCCAATATGATCCTTCATATCACTTCTTCTATGTGTTCTGCTCGAACTCTACCTGCATATATATACTATGCAGAAACTCTGATTTTCACAAACAATTCATAACTCCATACACACACATAAACTCAAAATCGAGTTGTTTGTATTAATAAACAGGTATTTACATAGGAACTCTCTAGAAGTTTAGCTATCTACATGGATTTAACATCTGGCTAATGTAACAGCCTCATCCCACGTCTACCAAGTAACCGCCCAACCAGGGTAAATATGCGATGAGAGGCCACCATGATGGGATTCAACCTCTTAAGTCACCTTAAGGAAGTGGAATCGACGAAAACATGCCACATAGACCTTCCACATCAGCAACAAAACTACCATGAGCCATCCCAACCACTCAAGTAACCTGCCCCTGAGACCAACTAAAGTTTTAGTTCATCAAACCTCTAGACGCTCCCTTGATATGGACAAGGGTGTGTCTGGGAGGCTCCAAAAGCTCCCACAACAAGGGAAAGGGAGATTCCAGGGAATTTTTTCCCCAGTGTTGTGCTTGCGACTCTAAGATTTGTGTGACTTTTTCAAGCCCAGAGCTTAGGTCACTGCCCAGAACTCAATGATACCTTTATAAATGAAATTTCACAGTAGAACAGAGATACATTTGCAAAAACATCAACAAGGACTAGACTGGACCCTTACTAGCCATGATATGCATTTCATCAAACATATCACAAATATGAAATCTATAGGTCTTAACAACAAAGTTGACCATAGGGGTCTCATACTTATATGAGATTTGCTATGAGGCATTGTCTCCTTATCACATTAACTACATTATCATCTATTAGGACATAGATACATTGTTCATTCATTTACAAATAAAAGCATGATGACAGCCATATATAGCCATTGTCAAAAATCATATTCATAACCCGTATAATAACAACAGCAATACCAAGGAAACAACAACCATATAATCCACATATAAACTAGTATAATACTCATGAATTAACAAGGAGAAATATCCTCATATTAATGATGCAAAGGCTAACCAGGTTTGGTACTTCCAAGAACCACTCGACCGTAGACATGGCTGAGCCAAATATCTCTTCAGCCAGTCACCCCCATGCCATATTCCAAGGATGAATGTGGGATCTCATGGAACAATCCATCAAAACCAAACTAGGGCTTCCAGAGACCAAACCACCTCAACCCATCAAACAATGATTCCACTTCACGGTTGGACATCACAAACCATCACCAAATTGGTCTCTACCCAAGCCTTCTAGGGCTCCAAAGTGTTTGTTCCAACCAAGGCTTCCAGGACCAGTAACTCAACCCAGAGTTGTTGCCAGGCTTCCAAACCATTTGTCCAACCAGAGCTTCCAAGGCTAGTAACTCAACTAACCAAGGGCTTTCGAACCGATTATCCAACCAAGGCTTCTAGGTCTAGCAACTCAACCCAATATCTTACAAGGCTTCTAGAGCGTTTGTCCAACCAAGGCTTCTAGGAACTAGTAACTCAACCCAAGCTAAAGGAAACATGAGAACCAACCATAAAAACAAATAAATGAACCCACAACACCATGGCTATCCAAGAAATGGCAAGATTAGGAAAATCCACTGTCAATCCAAGCAATCCTCCATGCTAACGACAAATCATGACCAATAAACCACATCCATGTCAAACTAGTGAGGAGCACATACATGTAACTCAGTACCTGCAAGAAAAACCTGTTGTAGCTGCTGATTTCAATGTCCTCTTGCACTTTCATGCTCTTCCTTTACCTTCTTGCTTCAAGATTACAAGTATGCCACACTCTCCAAGAGTGCTCCAAGAAAACTCTAAGTGTCCAAGAGTATGAGAGAGAGAGAATAGAATGAGAGCTCAAAAAAAAAACTCACAAAAGGCTCACACTGACCAAGCTTGAGTAAAATCTTGAGCAAAAGCTTACCAACTGATCCTTAGAAGCCTTTTTATCAATGAGGCCTCTATTTTCTTCATTTTCCATTATTTTCCTCCAATTTCCTCATCACATGCAATGTGTGACCTTTCACCTTCATTTTCTCTTAATTTCCTTTATTTTCATAAATAAAATGTCAATAAATACCTCATGTCTTTCCAAAACCTTTGCCAATTTCCTTAGCCATAATAAACCGAAGCGACACCCCACTAGGATTTTTGCCCAATATTGATCTTGGAATACGTGTCCCATGACCTTGGTTTTATATTTTTATATTTACATGGATTTTTTTAACCAAGGTTGTTATATAATCCTCCCCCTTGGGGGAACCTCGTCCTCAGTGTTCAATGACACCTATAACTAGCAAGACTGTTGAAAACAAAACATACTATCCATGGAGCTTTATAACATAGCTTGTTGTAGTATTTACAATGACCATATGCTAAAACATGACAATCATACCATTCACTGGAGATTTACAACACAACTCATTACAATATTTACAATAATAATCACATATACACACATACACATTTGCTTCACCAAAAAAATACTCATAATGTCTATGGAGCAGCTCGATACAATATTTTCAATAATACACACATATACACATATGCACATTTTATCAACAACCAAATAAAAGGATACGATGCCTGCATTTGCAACAAGGGAATTTAGAGGCTCACACCTCCACCATCAAAGTAATACCAGGATTCACCTCCTTCCCACCAAGTCCAAAATCCACTACAAGGTCGAATCTGCATCCAATGTCCAGCACTATAATCCTGCGCCACATATCTTCTCAGTGAATAGTTACTGACTCATTGTTCCCTGGCACACTCCCATTATGCATTTGATTCCATCTGGCATTGTGTTGATGTTGTTTAACCCACCAACATTTTAGGGGATCTCCCTGGTAAGAAGTCCCAACTAGACCTCAGACCGTTTGGAGGAGGAGTCCTAGCAGTGGGTAGTAAAGTTATGCTTGATTACGTTAGCGTGCAGAGGTAAGAAAGATATCTTTGTCAGAAGCAAGTGTGTGACCTTGTAGCAAGTCAGGAGAGATGCATGGGGAGGTTCTAACACACGGAAGGGGAAAATAAGTGTATCCCTTAGAAGCCTGTAATAGTACACAACCTTAAAGGAACACACGAGCTAAATGACATCACAAACTGGAAAGCAGAATAAATGACAATCCAAAGTGATGAGTTAAGCCAACAACACATTTCAATAAGATTCATACAATCGCATACAGAATAGTCCATACATCAATGCTTAAGTAAAACTACACACATTGATAAAGTAACTAGAATAGTTGAACTACAATAACAACATATGCATGAAACGTGTTGGCTCTGTTATTATATAAAGTGAAAGTTCCATCCATCCATACAAGCATGACAACCACTAGCCCCAATAGTGGAATGTTACAATCAACACCGCCTGTCCCTCCAAAGAGATGTGCTTGCTTTCCACTGTGGGGAATCCAAGGCTCATCACAATACTCTCCAAGCCTTCTCTAAGAAATGCCTATCAAAACATTGGCTCCTGAAATCTTATTCTATGAGTTATGACATTTTATTTATAACAAAGGGTGGGGTGACCCTTGACATTCCCCTTTGTGACTCTTGGACTACCCTCATGACTCTTTACATTACATATGACAGTTTGTATTCCACTAATGACACTTGGAATTTCACTTTACATGATGTTTACAAAAATGATACATTTTCCACATATACCCATGTTGGACAAAATCGGCTTGAGTCAGCTAGACAAGACAACATTAAGACTCAGACGGTTGTGGAAAGACCAGCTCATCAATCTTCTCTTCGTGATCCTCAGTGACGAAATGATGCCATGCTTGATAGTGCGCAATGGTGTCCACATACTCTTTGATGATGTTCTTCTAGAAACAAACTCTTGCCTACATTGCTTCCGGGAATACTAATTTGGAACCTCGGTCCAACTCATCTTGTAACATGCATAGCTTAGTCCTAAGAAAGTCTGGATTGACAATGTACATCCTCATGTTATCTGCATTGACTTGCAAATCTACGCTAGTGGCATGAGCATCAATTGATCAAAGTACACATTGAACTCCAATCCGAATTGGTTCTTTTCTTTGGCCTCGATGAGCCTACCAATTGACGGGGTGCCATACTTTCTCACCATGACATCCAAACTCCTATACAATTGTGCATAAGAAGCCTCAATACTAGTGATGAGTAGTAGGAGTTCCTCGTAGTTCTGGATCTGACTCTAGATCCATGCTTTGTCCAATGCCACCTGAAGCTTCATAATATTGTACAAGTGAAGCGGCGCTCCCGTGTACCTCATTGCCCGTGTTTGTACATGATCCAGGTGGATATTTTTGGCTCCTGCATATTCCACTTGTACCCCCACCATTATTTCTTTCATTTTTTTAGTTTCCTTAGTTGTAGCACAATTTACTATTTTTTACAGTTTTTCGGGTTCTAAACTTTCGAAGTCGTTCTGAGGCCCTAAACGATGTTTTTTGGGAAAACCACTGGTAGGAAAATCTACGTTTTTAACTTGATATTCACTCTCAACAATTTTAGTCCTCAAATAGATCTTTCTAGTGAAGTATCGTGTGCATCAAACGGATATTGTATGCCAAAGTTACGACCCCAAGAAGCTGATGTACTAACTTACCCTAACATGGCCCATAGTTTGGCGTTTCATCTCCTCGGGTTAGGTTTTTGGATGTTTATGGTTTTCCATTGTTTCTCAATAACAAATAAGCCTTCAAGCCTCATTGTAACATAGTTCAGAGGCATGTAGCCACAACATCTCTTCTCACAGATAAGCTACCATCACCCGAGCTAGTTTGTTTCCATTATGTATGTAAACATATCTCAGTTCTTTGATATTAATGAATTGAAGTTTTATTTCCCTTGCATCTCTGTGTGTATGGTTATATTTGTAATTTGTTGAGTTCTTGTTTAAATTTAGATCAGTGGTATCAGAGCGGTCTACTCTTTCTCGATCCTTCTTTGCATGTCCCCAATGAGGTTGGGGTATAAGGAGTTAAGGCTCGATCTGGTTGAACCTTTGCAAGATCAACCTCACAAACCCCGATGACCGCCCATGGGGGAAGAAAAGAAAGATGAGGGAGCAGGAGATCCCATCAAAATATTGCTTGAGGAGGCCCTCAAGAAACAAAGGAACGCGATGATGGATAATTTTTCTCAGATCCTTCAATGGTTGCCACCAGCAGCACATCCACATCCAACAGCTACTCTGAAGGCGCCACTCCTTTTAAGATACAAGTAAAATTTGACATTCCCATATTTGAGGGCCACATAGATGTAGACGCCGTATATAAATGGTTAAATTTGCTAGAAGGATATTTTCCTGTTTGTGATTTTTCCATCTAGGAAAAGATTACTTTTTCTCTTGTCAAAGCTACCCCCCACGTCAAAGACTGGTGGGAAACCTACTATGAGAATAAGGATGAAAGTATGCCCTCACTATTTTCAGCCGCACCCGCTTGGAATTTTTTCTAGGATGCCATCAAGGAGCACTACTACCTTGTTGGGAGCTGTGAGGATAAATACATAAAGTGGAAGACGCTGTAGCAGGGAAGCGACCAAGACATGCCAAAGTTTACCAATGTTTTTCTCATACCCTTCACACGAAATTGGGTATCAAGGATTCTGAGAAACATTTGGTAGTTAAGTACACAGCTGCAGACACAAGTACATCCAGGATGAGATGGATTTCCTGGACATCTCCTCACTCAACATAGCATATCGATATGTTGTCAAGACCAATTAGAAGCTTAAAAAAAAAAGGCGAGACTTTGGATCTGTGAATCCGAAGCAAGGGAGAGGTGCCCCCAAACCACAGAACAAAGGACAAATCCAAGGCGGGGTGGCCCAGGACAACCCGCCAAAGCCGTAAGAAAAGAACAACACCATGAAGACGAAGAAGGACACGGGAAAGTGGTGTGAGTTACATAAGAGCTCCACTCACAAGACAAGTGAGTGTTGGGCCAAACAATCATTGGTGGCCGAACTAAAGGCTTCTAAATCATATGTATGCTACGACTCTTAGTCAGAACCAAACAAGGGGAATGACAAAGGGAAGTAGATTATCGATGCAAAGCCTAATGCCATTTTTGCCACCACGAAGATCCAGAAGGAGGAACCCGAAGATCTAGAGGAGGACTCTTCCTCTACCAGATGTGGGTAGAGGGTTCCCCACTACAGTTCAATATTGACAATGAAAACCAAAATAACCTCATTTAAGTAGATATCATGAAGCAGATGGGCTTACCAACCATAGCACACCCACAAACATATACCATCGGGTGGCTTCACCAAGGAAAAGATCTCTGTGTCAGCCAGCAATGCCACCTTCCATACAAAATTAAGCCCTTCACAGATGATGTTTTATTTGATGGTTCTCCTCTTAATGTTTGTGATGTATTATTATGGCAACCTTACTTGTGGAAGCGACATGTTGTGTATGAGTCAAGGCCACACGCTTTTATTGTTACCTTGGGAAATAAGTTGTATAGGATACCGGAGTAACACCACCTACTATCATCTCTTTGGTTACTGCAAAACAATGCAGTAAGATCATTTACAAAACTGGGAAATTTGTTTTCCTGATAATACACCCTCAGGGAAAGAAGAAGACAGTGGCCACGATCTCTAGACAAGGCCCCTCTACACGGAAAAAACAAATGGAAAAGGTAATGGAGGAGTACGAGGACATCTTCACCTCCCCTACAGGGGTGCCTCTGGACTGTCAAGTCAAGCACTCCATCATTCTGACCCCAGGTGCATCATTACCCAATGGACCAATCTATCGACGCTCTATTCTAGAGAATGAAAAAATCAAGAGGTAAATTCAAGAGCTGTTGCAGAAAGGTCACATGCGATCGAGTTCGTCGCCTTGTGGGAGCCCGATCATGTTGGTACAGAAGAAGGATGGGACTTGGAGACTATGTCGTGACTATCAAGCGTTGACCAAGATCACTGTTCGGAATAAGTACCCGATCCCACATATTGATGACCTTATGGAACAAATCAAGGGAGAAAAATATTTCAGCAATATTGACTTGGAGTCTGGATATCACCAGGTACCAATTGAACCCTCCGATGTGTGGAAGATTGCCTTCAAAGCCAAGGAGGGCCTTTTCAAATGGCTAGTTATGTCTTTCAGGTTGACGAATGCTCCTGCAACCTTCACGAGGCTGATGGATGACATCTTGCACCATTCACTAACTCATTTTTAGTGGTATACTTGGATGACATCTTGATCTTCAACCAAATTTGGGAAGAGAAACTCCAACACATTCGACAGTTTCTCCAAACATTGCGGCAACACAAACTTTGTGCCAATTTGGAGAAATGCACTTTTTGCATGACCCAGGTTCAGTAACTCAGATACATTATTCATGAACAAGGAGTGCATGTGGATCTAGCCAAGATCCAATTCATTTGAGATTGGCCAACCCCAACCACTCTGACAAAGCTCTGCAACTCTGTGGGTCTTGCCAATTTCTACCACAGGTTCGTGTTGGGGTTCTCTCATATCACTTGGCCCTTGGGTCAAGTCACCAAGGGAGGAGCGAAGGAAAAATTATTTTGGTCAATAGAAGGTGTTTGTAGAGTTGAAACATCGCCTCTGCTCTGCACCAGTGCTCACATTACTAGAATTACAACAACCATTTGAGATCGAGACAGATGTCTCTGACTATGCTATTGGGGTAGTTCTTACACAACAGGGGCATCCAGTGGCACATCACAGTGAGACACTTTGAGACACAGTCCAAAAGTATCCCACTTATGACAAAGAGATGTATTCCATTCTGCAAGCCTGCTAACAATGGAAGCATTACATTTTGGGGAAGGAAATGGTCATCCAGACAGACCACCAACCCCTGCAATTCATATATACACAAGGGAAGTTGCAGAATGATCCCCATCAGAAGTGGTCAACGTACCTGCAACAGTTCCATTTGAATATCAAGTACAAGGAAGGCAGCACCAATAATGTTGCAATATGCCTCAGCCGACCTCCAATCATGGCGTTAACCACCACGCTCAACTCTTGTGGGAACGAGACTTATAATTGGCTACTTCTCTATAAAAGCGACCTAGAATTTGGCCACATGGACCAGATGCTCTTGGATGGTCAGCAAGTTCCAAATTTTCACCTCCAGGATGCACTATTATGCCACCGTGGACACCTTTGTGTTCCTTCAAGCGAGCATGCCAAGATGATTTAAGCGCACTGCAGTTAGGTCCCTGGGAATTTCGAGGTTGAGAAAATAGTGGTAGTACTACAAAAATATTTCTATTGGACAAATATTTGATAGGATGCCGAGAAGTACATCAGATCTTGCAATGCCTGCGCCATTTCCAAACTAACCATCAAGAAGCAAGGCCTCTATACTTCGCTTCCTACCCCTAGACAACCTTGGGAATCCATCTCCATGGATTACATGTTTGGCCTTCTGTCTTCTAAGCATGGAAATGAATTTGCTTTTGTGGTCATCAATAATTCTCAAAGATGGACATTATGGTGGCCTGCAAGAAGAATATCACAGCAGAAGGCACTGCTAAACTCTTCTTTAAACAAGTGTGAGTACACTTTGGGATCCCACAGTCTATCATCTCAGATTGGGATAGCAGGTTCCTCATTACATTTTGGTCCAATCTCTGGTCGATGCTAGACATGATTAGTAAATGATCAACTGTGGCACGTATGTCTGCAAGTGTCCGCGCTATCTTGGTGCAGCACTGTTGATGACCATGTAGGTGGACAACTGCCTTGTGCACGGTGACGAACCTGTCATACAGTCTCCACGTGACTACCTCAAGAGCCAATACTTCCGCAAGTATGGCCATCTTCATCTATGCTCTAGCAGATCATGTTGATTGTTCCTCTCTCCGCCTGGATGCTTGCAAATCCTTAGCCATGCGCTCATTTCTTGCTATCAAGAACTTAACACTCGAGCTTGTGGCTATGGCATAAGCCTTTGTAACATTGGCCAAGGTAGCTGGATGTCTCAGTACATCTGACAAAATCACTCATTCTTCTAAGTAAGCAGATGATGCATGTTCATCTGGGGTGTGCGCTCTACGTGCTTATACAACCCTGTGATGTGAATCATCAAAATTTATGTTGTACACCTCTATTCTTGGATGGTCCTCAAGGAGAATAATATCCCCTTGGTCACTTGGGACTTGCTATGCTATTGGAGCTAGTGAAGCCTATGGAGTGACCTCGGTTTCTTTTGGCATGAGATCGGTATCCTGGTCCTATTCCGGCTACTCCATCTCCATTTCCATCTGTTATACTATATGTTCATCCTACAGAGCAAGTTGTTGTTCCTGCGGCTGCTCACCCTGTTCCTCATTTGTTGCTCTTTCAAAGTCTTCAACCTGTATTTGTGCATTTTGCGCCATTTTTGTGCCTTGCAGTTCCTCCTGTTCATGTTCTTATTCCTATTCATGCTCATGTTGCAATTCCTTCTCTCTTTTGTGCAACTCTTGTTCTTCCTTGAGATTCTACTAGACTTCCTACAACATCCTCTTTGTATATTCTAGCCTTTGCTTCTCTCTCTTTATTTGCAATATCCTCCTGTTGCGTTGTCGCATCTTTGCATCTATCTCCAAAGCTACCTTTTCCACAAGTGGCTCTTCCTTGAACTTGTAGCTTTTCTTCGTCTCTTTGCTTTCGGCAGTCTTCCTCTTGCCTTTGCCTTGCATAGGTTTCCTGCTTGTTGCTATTGTTGTTGTTGTTCCCTATGGTGCTGCTGCCTTGAGTGTTGCTAGCCACTGCACGTCAATGTTGATTGGTTCATTGAGCCTAGAGGAGTTATAACAATGTCTCCATGGGTCTTCCTCTGGCCAATGACACACCCCATGGATCCAAGGACAGTACACTCTTGCATAGTGGTCCCTACATAAACCATGTGGGTCGTACGGGTTGAAACTCCTGGTGCCGAACTTAAAATTCTTGAAATATACCACCTCGACATCTACTTATTTCAAACTCTTGATTGTGTACAACCCAATTTGCATAGGAAGCATGGGCTATGGTGCCTTCTTCTTCCTGTGCAATCACATTGATAACCTTATCGAGATCTGGTATGCAACGTCATGCATGAACAACTTGTCTGTGGAAAGCCTTGGCAACACATGCAAAGATTTCTCCGCATTGTACATCCTGATGAAGGTTCCCTCGGGTGAGGCGTACCAATCTACAATGTTCTGCAATGCCTCCATTGTTGCCTCAGACATGCAGGGCGAATCTTGTTCAAAGATCATCATGTATAGAGGGGTGATGAAATGGTAACATAGTCTAACCATGACTCCTCAGTAGCTACAATCTGAGAGTAACTTGTAATATATGTTCACGACACTCCCTTAAGGTGTCCATGCCCAACCCATGCCAAGAAACTATTGACAGGCACAGATTGCATCGAGCAAGTAGGCAGACATAAAGAACTTTGTTTGTTGATCCTTGGGCGGAGTCTGAGCATTGGATAGATGCACTTTCAACTGGAGAGCGAACATGTCCAAACATGCTAATGTTTTTCCTTCACTTTCCAATTCATCCAACATAGCAACCCAACTCTGGGAAGGTTTCTATACTGCCTTGGCCATACAAGTGGCATGCGAGGATGAACAATAACTAGTATGCCTTCCTGAGTGTCTTCGTCCTGTATATCGGGTTGGGTGTTGTCCTGAACTTTGTTGGCTCCTTTACTGAACGCTTCAATATAACTCTTGTGTTCATGTTGTCAGTAGGAGTGTAAAACAGTGCATCCATCCTGCTCACTGGGCATGGAAAATGATATATCTCCTGATAATCCTCTGCCCTAAAGGAAGCAATCCTTTCTCCACTAACACTGCTCAATATCATTATCTTTGGGTCAGTGTTTGAGACAATCCAGTGGATCACATCTGTGAAAGGGAACACAGGAAACTTGCATGAAACCTTGTATAGTCCTGACTTATGGATGTTCACATAGACCTGTTGATCCTCCAAATTCTCCGCAAATTTTTTTTAGAAGATCATGTTGATGTCTTGCCATGTGAGCTTGATTTCCTTCTCGATTAAAAGGTTTGTGTCTATGTACACAGGCAAGCTCATTGGCCCCTGTTCAACCATGTCCTCAATATTGCTTTCAACTATGTCTTTTGATCCAACTCCCTTGGAGGCCATAATACCTGTATTGCTGAGAAGATGCTCAAAAACCTATCGTTCATGGAGACAAAGAAGACACTCATCGCAAGACAATGTCAGCTAAAACATCAAACGACTTCGAGAAACATTCGAGCAACAAGATAGTCACCGTTGGGCAAGATTACGCAGCACTGACTTTGGGAAGCTGGGGGACTGTCAGCTAGAACTGCACATTACGCAACTCTAGCTGCCAGTGAGGCTGATTGCAAGCTGGATCTATGAAATGCGTAGTCTAGAGAGGCTGATTCTTCACTGAAACTGCACAATGTGCAAAATAGTTAGGTCGGGTTGTTGGGTAGAACTGCGCATTGTGCAGTTCCAGTGGGTATGACTAGGCACTTCCTCTAAGGATTATACAGAGCATAGCTGGGAGACATTGTGGGCAACCTTTGTGAAATTCCTAGAGGCAAGGCAGAAGCTTGATTGCCAAGAATGCACAGGGATGGCTGGGAAAGACAAGATCTGGACCAAATCAGCCCAGATTTGCCCAATGGCAACCTAAAACATGAAGGAGTGAATGTGTATACGAAGCTGGTGCAAATCTAAGTCAAATTAACATGCATGTGATTCAAGCGAATGCAAAAATTAGTTAAACAACAAAACCATGAAGCTCATGAAGCGAGTCACCGAAACGACGAATGTGAGTACTGAAACAATGTTATGCGTGCGACACTAAGGAAAGGTAATGAAAGACTTGAAACAACATTTCTACAGGATAAAATACATTAAAACACAAACTTTTGTTCAATAAAACCAAGGAAACAACACGCATACACGTTGAGAACTAAAAAGCGAAGAAAAAGCAGCAAAAGGCATGAAAAGAAAAACTTAGCCAGAAAAGTTGCGCTAATTGTGCTGAAGGTTCCTAGATGCCTCGGGAATGCCAGAGCTCCATGATCGAATGTGAAGAATGAGCTCTAAGGCATTGTTTAAATAGATTTGGCAAAATTAGCGTTTATAACGTGCATGCCACAAGTCTAGGAAAAAGCGACACTTTGCAGGAAGTTTCTAAAAATGGTTTTTCATATAACTCCTGTTTCTAAAATAGATCCCTAAAATCTAGGTATGTTTTTTTCCTTTTTTTCTCTTTTTCGAGAAAAGTTGCCCTTCATACAAGGAAGGATTGTGCAGTTCTGGAGGGAACCGGACAACCTGCCGGCACATGCGAAGGACAGTCAATGAGGTAAAACCTATGTGTTGCTTCTGGACAAAGAGGACCTGGCTAGATGCCCAGCTTTGCGCAATTTTCTATAGATGTGATGTTGGGATGCTTTGTGCTATTCCGGAGAGCAATGTAGCTAGCAAATTTTGCACAATTCCATAGAACAGTGCAGCCGAACTGGGTTGATCTACGCATTTTTGGAGAGTAGTGCATCTAGGATAGTTCTTGCATAATTCTGGATGGCAATACAGCTGGCTGAAACTGTGCATTTCTAGAGAGAAGTGTCGATTGGCCTGCTCTGCGCAATTTCTAAGTGCAGGGTAGTTTTTTTTTTTCTCTGCACATTTCTAGAGGGCGAGACAAGCTATCCTCTAAGTTTGCGCAGTTTTTCCCGACAGTTGATCGACCAAATGTGAATCAAGTGCTAGGTGTGCTTATGGTTGACCGACGTGACAAGTGAGTTGAACACAAGCTGTGAAACAATAGATGAACTCAAGTAAACACAAGTACCTGATCAGTGCAAGATAGTTGCGATGATTTCGAGGAGGAAGGCTCTAAAATGAAGCGAAGGAAAAAATTTGGAGGGTGGTTGTAGCTGCTACAACATTGATGATACACTGGTACAACTCCAACTCTCTTTATGGACCTTGTTCGTGAAAAGCGAGTCTAACTCCTCTGGAAGTATTGTTTGATTCTTTGATCGTCGTGGCTTTAACACTAAGCTTGAGTTAAAGATATAGTCCCTTACTATTCTCTTGATTGGTCAACACACATTCCAAGCCAAGTCAAGTCAGTTTTTTCGATTGGGGATGAGGGGTATATTGGTACATAAGTAATAAATATGTCAAAGTCTTAGTTTCATCATTGGTGTTGCTCCACTGCTAGTAGGCATGTACAGTACCCCAGTGGAGTCACGTAGGGACACAAGTTTCGCTCCGCTGGGAGCGAGCCCAGTCAGTACCCTGATTGAGTTACTTGCATCACCTCTCTGCATAGGAAGGCTTTCTCTTCTTTCTCCTTATTTATTTTTTCAATTTCATTTTTTTTTCATTTTTCCAAGAACTATGCATAGGCACTTATTTATTTCAGAGGTGGAAGAGGCATCCTGACCTTTTAAGAGAAAAAGAGGTTGTCCATTCATAGAAGTATTTTATGTATACCTCTAACACTACTTGTTAAGGTTTTCCCCCCACCTTACTCTACTCGACTGCGCTGACAAGGGTTAACCCAAAAGGACCGATTAGAGTAGGTGGTACTAGTTAAAGTGCAAGTGTTGTGTTTTCACCAAGACTCACTTGAACAACACGTATTTTCCATTAGGGTATCATTGAATGAATACAACAAGATCTTTCCTAAAGAGAGAGGACAACATATAACCAAGTGTTGATAGTTGTACAAGTCCTCTTGTACTTTACCTTGCTTGTTTCAAAAGCCACATACGATTTCATGCAAAACTAAACCTATAGGTGAAAAAAGCAAACAAACAGAAAGAAAAAAATAGAAGTAAATGAAAGAAAAGAAAGAAAACAAAGCAAGCAAACAAACATCGTAAACAAAGTAAATAAATCAAGCATGCAAACAAACAAAAATAGGAAAGCAAACACTACTCCTACTCCTAGACTAAATAGTGCATGGGCCGACTCACATGAAGTGATATTTACAATGCAACCATCAGCGCATTGGTTGACCCATGTTGGTGAAGAAATGGATTTCGAGAAAGATAAACGTGTAAACCAGCAAACGAGAAAAGAAAAGAAAAGAATAAAATCACAAGACAAGCATTCTACAGACGTATCATGGTCATGCTTCACATTGCGTGTAGACGAAAAACATGTACACTCTTTTGATCCTGACAAATGAGAAACCATGAGAAAGAAATACAACTTATGCTTAGCAAGAGTGCTCATTATGTAGGATTCCTCCAATGCATGAGTGATGGGGTCATGTGATTCAGTTGGAGGATTTGAATTCTGTGAACTCGATAGATCTTCAGTAAAATAAGTGAGTGATGAGGATCCTTCGGTGTTTCAATGAATTTATGATCTAAAGTGGAATCGACCTCAAGAAAACAAGGACCTCACATAACCATCAACTTGGGCTAAAGTGCCTCGACAACTTGTGGGATTTCCACTTCATCAATAAGTAGATCATTGAAGATGGGTGGCTTAGAAAGATCAACAGCAAAAGAATCAAAATCGTGATCGAATGAACGAGAAAAGAGATCAAGAAAACCATGATTAGAAAATTTGATGTGTTCATCAACATCATCATGGTTTGAGGAATCGTATAGAGGGGTTGATGAGAAGCAAGAATGTTCACCCTTTGTTTTTTTGGAAATGATAGATAAAATATTGAGTGAATTTGTAAACACATATGTTTCCTCTCTGCTATGCAATGACAGACTGACATCCTGTGTATTCTGTGAACGATAAGAAGTAGATCCATCTGGGGATGTATTCTCACACCAAAAAATCAACAATGGCAGAATCACCAAAGATGTCAAGGAAAAGCGAATTAGGTGCGGACATAAGGAGGTCATCCTTCACCGCAGGTTCTTCTTCAGATTCCCACACATACTCATCATAAATGATAGCGCGGGTTGGATTCTCAACACCAACTCCGATGACAACTTGATCCTCATGAACAACAAGTGTGTAGTTTGGAACGAGAGAACACAACACAGTACAATCTGGAGGATCAACAGAACATGGGGACGAAGGTTAAGGAAACAAGTCCATGCGAGAACCAGCTATCTTGTTAGGAAAATCTGCACAAAGATCAAGAGCAGGTGGGGTGGGAGGATGTGACAGTTCAACATATATATGTGCACCTTCATCCGCCTCACACTGCGAGACCAGAGCTGTTTGATGAGATGACAATGTACAGTGACTTATGACAGCAACCATATCTGTCTTGGATTTAGCAGCTCTAACACCGAGGTATGATGGGATCGATTTGAATGATTTTAACACATGTGTATTCTCATATATGTGAAGAAGATATTGATATATTTCATTAAGAAATTTCCAATCAATTTCATCCTTTGGGAATTGAAAAGCGAGGTTGCAAAAGCGATACCAAAATCCCGCCATAGATTCATCAGGGGCTTTCCATAATTCGAGATTTTTTTATTTAGTGCTTGATGGTCAAAGTTATGGAAAGCATGAGATAATTCTAAAACAAAGTGACCAAATGAGTGAATAGATTTTTCGAGCAGTGTGACAAGCCATTGCAATGGGTTCCCATGAAGCGTAAATGCGAACAATGTGCATATCACATAATACTCACAGGATTCAATTCTTTCACATAATTTGGAAAAGGCGAGGCTATGCCTCTCCCAAGTTGCTCAGCCTTCACCTGCATATGTGTTATGTGACAAGAGATTCCAGAAATCCTCCATGATTTCAAAGTCATCTCCATAAGACAAACATCTCGGAGGATGAAGTGTAACATAAGACATGATAGATGAGTTAAACCAACAACACTCTGCAATAAGATTCATACAATCACATACATAATAGTCCATACATCAATGCGTAAGTAAAACTACATACATTGCTAAAGTAACCAGAATAGTAGAACTACAATAACAACATATGCATGAAATGTGTCGGCTCTGTTAAATTATATAAAGTGAAAGTTCCATCCATATATACAACCATAACAACCACTAGTCCAAATAGTGGAATGTTACATTCAACACTGCCCGCCCCTCCAAAGAGATGTGCTCGCTCTGCACTGTGGGGAAACCAAGGCTCATCATAATACTCTCCAAGCCCTCTCTAAGCAATGCCTAGCAAAATCTTGCCACCCAAAAGCCTGTTCTATGATTTATGAGGATTTATTTATAACAAAGGGTGGGTGACCTTTGACATTCCCCTTTCTGACTCTTGGACTACCCTCATGACCCTTTATATTACATATGACTATTTGTATTCCACTAATGACACTTGGAATTTCACTTTACATCATGTTTACAAAAATCATAGATTTTCCACATATACCCATGTGGGACAAAATCATCTTGAGTCAGCCAGACAAGACAACACTAAGACTCAGACAACTATGGAAAGGCCATCTCATCAACCTTCTCTTCGTGATCTTTGTTGAAGAAATGATGCCATGCTTGATAGTGCACAATAATGTCTGCATACTCTTTGATGGTGTCCTTATGAAAATGAAATATTGCCTTCATTGCTTCTGGGTATACTGATTTGGAACCTCGGTCCAACTCATCCTATAACACGTGCAACTTAGTCCTGACCAAGTCTGGACCGTTGATGTACATCCGCATATTATCTTTGTTGACTTGCAAATCTACATTGATGGTCGTGAGCATCAACTGATCAAAGTAGGCATCGAGCTCCAGTCTGATTTGTTTCTTCTCTTTTGTGTCAGTGAGCGTACCAATTGACGGGTTGCCATACTTTCTCACCACGACATCCAAACTCCTGTACTATTGTGCATACGAAGCCTCGATACTAGTGATTAGCGGCGGGAGTTCCTCATAGTTCTAGATCTAACTCCAAATGTGTGCTTTGTCCAACTCCACTTGGGGCTTCATCATCTTGTGCAAGTGAAGCAGGGCTCCCTTGTACCTCATTTTCCATGTTTGAACATGATCAACTATGGCATGTATGTTTGCGAGTGTTTTCACTATCTTGGTGCAGCACTCCTGATGACCATGCCATCAGGAGTGTTTGCACTATCCTGGTGTAGCCAGGCATGCCTTGTGGACGGTGACGAACTTGTCATACAGTCTCTGTGTGACTGTCTCAAGAGTGGATACTTCAACAAGTATGGGCATATTCATCTCTTCTCTAGCGGATCCTATTGATTGTACCTCTCTATGCCTGGCTACTTACAACTCCTTAGCCATGTACTCATTTTATGCTATCAAGAACTTAACACTCGAGCTCGTGGATTTGGCATAAGCATTTGTAGCATCGACCAAGGCAGCTAGACGTCTTCATACATTTGACACAACCACTCGTTCTTCTATGTGTGCAAGTGATGCATTCTCACCTGGGGTGCACGCTCTACATGCTTATACAACCCTGTGCTATGACTAATCAAATGTTATGTTGTACACCTCTATTCCCAGATGGTACTCAAGGAGCATAGTATCCCCTTGTTCACTTGGGACTTGCTATAATGTTGGAGCTCACAAATCCTGTGGAGTGACCTTGGTTGCTTTTGGCATGAGGTCAATATCTTGATCCTGTTACAGCTGCTCCATATCCATGTCCATCTATTCTACTATCTATTCATCCTGCAGAGAAAGTTCTTGTTCCTTTGGCTATTCACCCTGTTCCACATCTTCTGTTGGTTCAGAGTCTTCAACCTTTATTGGTGCAGTTTGTGTTGTATGTGCACCTTACAGTTCCTCCTGTTCCTGTTCCAATTCCTGTTCATTCTCATGTTTCACTTCCTTCTCTCTTCTACACAATTCTTGTTCTTCCTTGAGCTTCTATTGGACATCTTGCAACATCCTCTCTCTATCTCCCAGTCTTTGCTTCTCTCTCTTTCTTTGCACTATACTCCTGTCGCGTTGTCACTTCTTCGCATCTATCTCCAAAGCTACCTTTTCCACAAGTGGGTCTTCCTTAAACTTGTAGCTTTGCTCCGTCTCTATGCTTTCGACAATCTTCCTCTTGCCTTTGTCTTGCACAGGTTTGTTGCTTGTTATTGTTGCTCCCTGTGGTGCTATTGCCTTGAGTGTTGCTAGCCACTCCATTGCAATGTTGACTGGTTCATTGAGCCTAGAGGAGTTATAACAATATCTCCATGGGCCTTCCTCTGACCAATGGCATGCCTCGTGGATCCAAGGATAGTACACTCTCGCACAATGGTCCCTGCATAAACCATGTGGGTCGTATGGGTTGAAACTCCTGGTGCCGAACTTAAACTTCTTGAAATCTACCACTTCGACATCCACTTCTTTCAAACTCATGATCACGTACAACCCAATTCACACCAGAAGCAATTGCCATGGTGCCTTATTCTTCCTATGCAATCCCACTGATAACCCTGTTGAGATGCGGTATGCAATGTACTACATGACCAACTTGTGCATGGAAGACCTCAGAAACACATGCAAAGATTTCTCCACGCTCTACATCATGATGAAGGTTCCCTCGGGTGAGGTGTACCAATTTGCAATGTTCAACAAGGCCTCCATTTTTTCCTTGGACATGTAGGGTGAATCTTGTTGAAAGATCATCGTGTACAAATGGGCGATGAAATCGTCACATATTCTAGCCATGACTCCTTAGTATTTGTAAGCTAAGAGAAACTTGCAATATATGTTCACGTCACTCCCTAAAGGTGTCCACGCCCAACTCATGCCGGGAAACTGTTGATGGGCACATATTGCATTGAGAAAGTAGGCAAACATGAAGAATTTTTCTTGCTAATCCTTCGGTGGACTCCGAGCGTTGGATAGATGCACTTTCAACTGGAGAGCCAACATGTTGGACCAGTTGAACAATTTTCCTTCACTTCCCAGCTTATCCAACATAGAAACCCAACTATGCGGTAAGGTTTATGTACTCCCCTGGCCATACAAGCAGCATGTGAAGATGACAAAGAACTGGTATGCCTTCCTAAGTGTCTTCATCCTGTATATCTGGTTGGGTACCATCCTGAAATTTGCTTGCTCCTTTACCCAACACTTCAAGTTATATCTTGTGTTCATGCTGCCGTTGGGAGTGTAAAACAGTGCATCCATCCTGTTCATTGGGAATGGAAAATGATATATATCCTGATAATCCTCTGTCCTAAAGGAAGTAAGCCTTCCTCCACTAACACTGCTCAGTATCACTGTCTTTGGGTCTGTGTGTGAGAAAATCCAATGGATCACATTTGCGAAAGGGAACACGGGAAACCTGCATGCAACCTTGTATAGTCCTAACTTGTGGATGTTCACATAGACTTTTCGATCCTCCAGATTCTCCTCAAATTTTTCTAAGAAGATGGTGTTGATGTCTTGCCATGGGTTCTTGATGTCCTCGATGAAAAGGTTTGTGTGTGTGTACACAGGCAAGCACATTGATCCCTGTTCAGCCATGTCCTCATTACTGATTTCCACTATGTCTTATAATCCAACTCACTTGGAGGACATAACACATGTACTACTGAGAAGCTACTCAAAAACCTACGGTACTTGGAGACAGAGAAGACACTCATGGAGAGATAATGTCAGCTAAAACATCAAACAACTTTGAGAAATATTCAGGCAACAAACTGGTGACTTCTAGGCAAGGTTGTGCAGCACGACTTTAGGAGGATGGGAAGTTGTTCGTTGGAACTATGCATTGCGCAACCCCAAATTCTAGTGAGGCTGACTATTGGCTGGATCTATGCAATGCAAAATCCAAAGAGGTTGATTATTGACTGAAACTGCGCAATACACAGAATAGTCAGGTCGGGTTGCTGGTTGCAACTGCGCATTGCACAGTTCTAGTGGGTAGGATTGGGCACTTCCTCCCAGGATTGTGTAGAGCATTGCTGGGAGATAATGCGGGCAGCCTCTGCACAATTTTTGAGGCAAGGCAGAGCCTTGACTACTAGGAATGCGCAGAGCTCTTGTTAGGCCCCTATACTACTAGTGTAACCCCTTATTGTTATTAGTACAACCCCCTTATTATATTTTTGTACCCATGTAGACCCCATATTGTTACTATTGTGCCCCATAGAAGCCCACTATTGTTATTATTGTGCCCTTACATTATTATTGTTATGTCGGCTCTGATTATATTATGATCCCTTAGACTCCTATATATAGAAAGGAGGTCTTGTCATTTGTATCATCCAAGAATTGTTCATTTGTGTAATGTAAAGGAGGTTTCCCCCTTCAATGTGCAGTTCCAGTGGGTAGGACTGGGCACTTCCTGCCAGGATTGTGTAGATCATTGTTGGGAGATAATGTGGGCAGCCTCTGTGCAATTTTTTGAGGCAAGGCAGAGCCTTGACTACTAGGAATGCGCAGAGCTTTTGTTAGGCCCCTATACTACTAGTGTAACCCATTATTGTTATTAGTACAACCCTCTTATTATATTTTTGTACCCATGTAGACCCCATATCGTTACTATTGTGCCCCATAGAAGCCCACTATTGTTATTATTGTGCACTTACATTATTATTGTTATGTCGGCTCTGATTATATTATGATCCCTTAGACTCCTATATATAGAAATAAGGTCTTGTGATTTGTATCATCCAAGAATTGTTCATTTGTGTAATGTAAATGAGGTTTCCCCCTCGAAGAGGCTTATTTCTAAGGTGTTGACCTATCTTTTCTATCTTTTTGTGAGCTGGTTCCATAACATTTGGTATCAAAGCTTTGGATTCTAGGGTTTCGGTGCTCCAAACAAATCATCGTGGTATTTTTGCTATAACTTTTTTTATTCAACGTTTCAGAAGCTAAAATAAAAACCCATTTGAGAATAAATATTTATGAACCGTACTTCCGAATTTCAGAGCCTGTCTCACTATATTTGCAGAGATATGATCTAAGAAATTTAGGGTTTTTTCAGACTCCCGAATTACATTCCAAACAGGTGACCTAGGGAAAATTGTCATACCTTTCTCTATCAGCATCACATTGAAATTTCGTAATAATTTACTAGTTTTTTGGGTGTATTTTTTAGATCCTAAGGTCAAACAGTGACACATGGCACATCATAGAAGTTCACTATTCTGAAAAGGCGTATAATCAGGTCATCTTGGGAGATTATGTATAAATCTTTCTTGGAGAATCCAATTTCGATAAGACTCATGGCATTGAAAAGAGGATGTAGAGGACTACTACAGGCCACGATTTCAGAACTGGAAGATCAGAACTTACAGAGTTATAATCGTTTCAATATCGAGCTCCTAAAATCAATAAAAAGTGAGATGAGGAAGTTTGATGGCAAGGATCCAGTAAATTGGATACTACAGATGGAGAAATATTTTGATCTACATGGTATACCACTGTTACAAAAGTTATGTATTATATCTAATTATTTAGAATCGAATCAATTTTTATGGTATAAAGGGCTTTGTTCTCGTAAACCGCTTGTCACGTGGTCAATTTTCACAGAGGAAATGATAGCACATTATGAGGATACAAAGAGAAACTCCTTCTTTAGCCAATTCATAAATCTCAAACAAAAGTATTCAATGGCAGAGCACATTGAGGACTTTCAAAAATTGAATATAAGGGAAAATGACATTCCAAAGAAGCAGAGGATTGATGTCTCCATAGGGACTTTAAAGGATAACCTTCAACATGAGGTTCATCTTTGGGAACCTGATTCATTGGTGAAGGCATTCAGGTGGGCAAGAAAAATTGAAAGAGAAATTATGGAAACAAGGAATCCCACCACTCGCGACTATAAACATGGAAGTTTTGTTTCTCCTAGCCTTCCACAACCTACAAGGGTGACACCACAACAATTGGAAGAAAAAAGAGAAAAAGGGATTTGTTATAATTGTGAGAGCAAATGCACTAAAGGTCATAAGTGTGCTAAGAAGAAATTATTTTACATAGATTATGAAGAGGAGGAATAAAAGGATCAAGAAACATCAAAATAAGAGGATATACACCAGGAACCAACACAAGAGAAAGAAGAAATTAATCCAACCATGTCTTGTAAAGCATTGGCAAGAATTACCATTCCTGAAACTCTCAAGATAGAAGGACATATCAAGAAGAAAAAGGTTCAAGAAGTGAAAGATCACACTGAGAAATAAGAAATGAATCCAACCATATCTTGTAATGCATTGGCCGGAATTACCACTCCTCAAACTATCAAGATAGAAGGACATATCAAGAAGAAAAATGCTCAAGAAGTGAAAGATCACATTGAGCATCAAGAAATGAGTCTGACCATACCTTGTAAAGAATTGGAAGAAATTACCACTCCTCAAACTCTAAAGATAGAAGGACATATCAAGAAGAAAATGGTTCAATAAGTGAAAAATCACATCGATCATCAACAACAAGTTCTCCAACTTTTAAAGGATAACGCCACTTTGGTGCAGAATCGAATGAAACAACAGGTAGATCAATATCGCAGTGAAAAAAGTTTTGGTGTAGGTGATTGGGTATTTTTATGGCTACATTTCAAGAAATCTATTTATGAGAAGGAAATGTTTGCAATACTACATGCACTTAAGAAATGGCGACCTTACCCAATGGGAAGACACTTCAAGGTAAAAATGGATCATGATAGTCTTAGATACTTTTTAGGACAAATATTATCTTTAGAAGAACAGAAGAAATGGGTCACAAATATGTTGGGTTATGACTTTGACATCATCTACAGAAAAGGGAAGAAAATTTTTGCTGCAGATGCACTCTCAAGAAAGGATGAGTATGTGGAAGCATTGTTTTGTGCTATTTCTTTTATCCAACCAAATTGGATAAACAAAGAAAGGGATGAATGGAAGAAGGAAGAAGAAGTGTGGCCACTCATTCAAAAGTTGCAGAAGATCCCAATTCAAACACTATTGCTAGAACTTGAAGAGGAAGGAAAAATCATATTGGAACATGGAGCAGTCATAGAAACAAGAACCCAACAACTACAAAATCGATCAATTTCAGAGTATCTCATCAAGTGGAAGAACTTACCCGCTGAAGATTCCACATGGGAGGACAAGAATTTTATACATAAGAATCAAGAACTACTTAAGCGTTGAGGACACCACTTTTTGGAGGAGAGGGGCATGTTAGGCCCCTATACTACTAGTGTAACCCCTTATTGTTATTAGTATGACCCCCTTATTATATTTTTGTACCCATGTAGACACCATATTGTTACTATTGTGCCCCTTAGAAGCCCACTATTGTTATTATTGTTCCCTTACATTATTATTGTTATGTTGGCTCTAATTATATTATGACCCCTTAGACTCCTATATATAGAAAGGAGGTCTTGCCAATTGTATCATCCAACAATTGTTCATTTGTGTAATGTAAAGGAGGTTTCCCCCTCGAAGAGGCTTATTTCTAAGGCATTGACCTATATTTTGCTATCTTTTTGTGAGCTGGTTCCATAACAGCTTTCTGGGAAAGACGAAATCTGGACCAAGTAAGCCCGGATCTGCCCAATGGCAAGAAGAAAACATGAAGGAGTGAATGTGTGTGAAAATCTGGTGCAAATTTCTGTGAAATGAACATGCATGTGATTCAAGTGAGTGCATAAATCACGCAAATGACAAAACCAAGAATCTCACGAAGCGAATCGTCGGAACAACGATTGTGAGTGCATAAACAATGTTATGTGTGTGACACTAGGGAAAGGTAATACAAAACTTGAAACAACACTTTACATGGTAAAAGACATTAAAATTCCAACGGTCGTTCAATAAAACCAAGGAAACAACACTCATACAAGCCAAAAACTAAAAAGCGACAGAAAAAAGTGGCAAAAGGCACGAAAAGCAAAACTTACCCGGAAAAAACTGCATCGATTGAGCTGGAGGTTCCTAGATGCCTCGAGAATGCCACAACTCCAAGATCAAATGTGAATAATGAGCTCTAAGCCATCTTTTAAATATATGTGGCAAAATTAGGGTTTATGAAGCACATGCCACAAATCTAGGAAAAGAAACACTTAATAGGAAGTTTCTAAAAATGATTTTGCATGTAACTCATGCCTCTAAAAATAAATCCCTAAAATATAGGGTTATTTTTCTATTTTTTCTTTTTCGGGAAAATATGCTTGGTATGCAAGGAAGTATTGTGCAGTTCTGGAGGGAGCCTGAAAACCTGTTGGCACATGAGATGGGTAATCACTGAGGGAAAACCTCTATGTTGTTTATGGACTGAGAGGGCCTAGATGGCTGGCCATCTTTGCGCAAATTTCCAGAGCAATGATACTGGGCTACTCTATGTATTTACAGAGAGTAGTGCAGTTGGCCAATTCTACTCAATTCTAGAGAACAGTGTAGTTGGCATGGGCTACTCTGCACATTTCTGGAGAGCAGTGCAGTTGGTTTGTTTTTGCGCAATTTTGGATGGCAATACAACTCGCTGAAACTGCACATTTCTGGAGAGAAATGCAAGATGGCCTATTCTATCCAATTTCAAAAGAAAGGCCGCCTGGCTTGCTTTGTGCAATTTCTGAGTGCAGGGCAGCTGCTGGGATGTTTTGCGCATTTCTAGAGGGGAAGATAAGTTTTCCTCCAGGTTTGCGCAGTTTTGCTCGACAATTGATCGACCGGATGTGAACCAAGTGTTGGGTGTTCTTGTGGTTGACCAACAGTACAAGTGAATCGAACACAAGATATGAAACGATGGATGAACTTAAATAAACACAAGTATATGATCAGTGCAAGATAGCTACGATGATTTCGAGGAGGGAGGCTCCACAAATAAAGAAAATGCAAAATTTTGGAGGGTGGTTGTAGCTGCTACAACGCAAAGCTAATGAAAAAAATAAATATATCCCTAACCATCCCTTCCTTGCTACACAATCCCTCGGGCAATCTAGTCACCCCTTTTGTGCAGTCACACACCTTCCAAGTTTCACTGACACCCCCATCTCGTGCATTCCATCCCTCGACAAGGTTTCCTCACATCGGAAGGTCCAAAAACCAAGGCATATCCCTACCTTAAAACCAACATACTATTCATATTGTTGGTCCTTAAATATTCCCATGTTTTCATCATTCAATACCACCATTCATAACCTATATTCATGTACTTTTAACCCATTTCATACCATAATTCAACAACTTGCCACCAAATACATATAATACACTCTATGGTTGGTTATCATTAATTTCCTTGACTTTTCTATGATTAAAGATGATTTTTCCATGATTTACTAATGACGTTTCTACTAAGTTCATTTGTCACAGGGTTCCATCTCTGAAATTCTTCACAATTCAGTTGAACTAGTTGGTACAAGTAGAGTACGAAAATATCCAATTTGGGGTTTCAACATTTTGGTATGATTTCGGGAAAACTGAGGGATTTTATTGTCCAAAATAATATTTTAATACCTTCCCATGTGTTGGATTGTAACCAGGTCGCACCTTTGGGTCCCTAGGAGCTAATTAACAAATCTGCTCAGAATGTGCACAGTTTCCAAACTTCCAAGTTTGACCTCAATTTTCATGCATCTCAAGGTGAATCTGGAAAATAAGAGCAACTAAGTTTGTTAACCATATAACCAATTATCTATATCCAAAACTGTTTTGCCAGATTCAAATTTTTCTAAAATTTATAAGCAGGTCTTGAGGCAGTTTTATAAAAAATGATTGTTTTTTCTAGAGTTCTAGAATCTTGCAAAAAGAGCCAGACAACCAACTTTGGACACGATTTTCGAGGAGTTGGATTTGAATGAGACAAATAAAATACAGATTTTTTTTGAAAATATAACAAGTTAGGTTCCCTCCAAAGAATTTTCCAAAATTCGCCATGGTTAGGAAGATATGTCAATATCTTTGGGGTCAGTTTGTTAAAATTGTTCAACTTTCCATATTGAGGAAAATGACTAATTCACCTTGTAAATCTTATAAATGGCTCAGCCATGGTTTGTATTGTAATATTTTGAATTTTTTAAAAGGAATAGAAGCATGGAAGAAATAAAGGATTGATTGAAGCTCTGATGTAATAATAATTGCATCTTAATTGAATTTTGCTTCATCTCTAAATTCTTTGTAAGTATTATGATTGTGTTTAAATTTCATTTTTATTGAGTTAGTTGAGGCTTGCTCCAGGAGTGGCAAGGGCCCACCACAATTGGAAACAAGTCCTTTAGATTATCTAGATCATAGGCTTTACATTCAAAGTGTGAATTTGATCGACAAATTTGTTGTGTGAAATCTAGCATCATTCTGTACTTAAAACCCTCTTGTAGATTTGAAATTAAAAATTCTAGAATTGATTCAATTAGAAGATTTCTTGTTTTTCATAGCATAATCATTTCTTTGTAAGAGCAAGTCCGAGTGTGAATTCGATTGTGCAAGTAGAGATATCAGTTTAATGCAGATTGATTTGGCTTTCATTTAATTTTGAATTCAATTATGAGTTTCCTGATTATGAAGTGTGAGCTTTCTTTTGAATGATTTATTTAATTTAGATTAGGAGTCTTGAATTGAAGGTCTTTCATAGATTAAATTGCAATGAGTTTCTTTTAATAGATCTTTGAAGTTAGAATCGCTATCATAGGTGTTCTTTTTTCGCAAGTGTAAAGTGTCTTCTTTTAAGAATTTATTTTATAGTAGTACCTGGTGTTCTTTTATAGCAGTAAAATAATAAATTGATTTCACACTCTAATTTAGGTTAGATTCTCTAATCATGCATTACCTACACTTGTGCCTCGAAGCTTACTAGTCTTGGATTGATAATTTAATGTTGGAATTATAACACATATAATTTCCCCAACATTTTTGGTGTCGTTGCCGTGGAGGTGCTAAAGGGATTAGTGCTTAGTTTCTTTCACAAGTTTTTGTGTGATCTTAGTTGCAGAGAAATCATAGGGTAGAGAGTGTATCATGAGACATGAGTGAAGAGCCATGCATCCACTATTGTGGGATTGCTCCAAAGTTTGGTTGTCCAAATAAGCAAGTTTGGTGAATTTTATTGCAATTAGCAGTGTTTGATTCATTTAGGTCAAAATATCAAAGCTCTTTAAAGATAAAACATTTTTGGGGTGTTGTAAGAACCCCTTTTTACTAATCCATGTTGCAAGATAGGGATCATAAAATAGAAGGAGAAATTCAAAGACCGATCGAGAGCTTGAAGAATGTCCATCAAAGTACTTTCTCAAATCTTAGCAGTAGCTGGGATATCTACCTCTCAGGAAGAGTTCATCTTCACCACATTCAATAAATTATCTGTCTCTCCATAGCCAGAGGGGGATTTTGAAATATCCCTTGATTCCTCTTGCCTATCTGCCATGGATATTGAGAAATCATGTACTAAATATGATGGGGAGCATCCAGCTGAAACTGAGATCGAAGAACTTTCACCATGCCTACTAACAAGCCTTGTATGCATTTCAGAGACAAATTATCCAAGTTTGCCTAGCATGACCGACGAAGACTTTCAAAGTGGTCCAAATGAAGAAATGGGCCAATACCACCAAGATTACATTGAGAATTGGTTCCAGATCACAATCCAGTTAAAGTACCACTCTCATCTTCAAATACTCTTTGTATCACGTCTTTCAAAGCTACTAATTTCTCATGCTCTTGTACATTCTAACTCTTATATGTTAAATATGATCATGAATATATCCTTGTACCTGATCCACACATGGCATCACTAGATGTTCTCTTTCACTTGAAGGAGGACACCTTTTCTTCAGTGTAGTAGGAAATTTAGTATTGTAAATAAATGAATGAAAATAGTAAAGAGAAAAATAAGTTCTTTTGTGAAAACCAGCTTGTCTAGCGCAACTAGACAATGACTTTGCTTGAAACCAGGTAACTAGCGGGTAAGGTTCCCAATAAAGTTTGTAAATTTTTATGCACTCTTCAAATCATGTATTTCATTATGTTTGTACTCGTGTTGGTTGATGTGGGATTCCTTAAGGCCCACCTGCCGACAAGCCTTATCCCATCGACATCAACACATTATTTGGGATTAGGGTTAGGGTTAGATAAGGTACCTGGGAGTCTGCATGCCTTAATGGTAGGTCTCCTTGTCATCTACTAAGGAAATACATCAATGTTTCTTAGTGGATGAATTCTACAATCCAGTCAACTACGACAAATCTATTCATGGCCAGCAGAATGTACCTAGCGTCTTGATTCCCATTGACATCAAAGGTGTGATATCTCGCATTGGTTAACGATCTCCTCAATGTTCGGTAATCCAATGATTCTTTCTTATGTTCGACATCGACACCATTTATTCACATATGTAATATTGCACATGGGTGTGTAGCAGTTGAAGGCTATACAGTGTTGTGATCTCAACACAGATTTGTAGTAGTTTGGTTCTTTGTATCATCATTTCCATTGTCATTTGCAACAATAGTCACCTTTCCTTAGTGTTTGGGTACATATAACTCCTTAGGCATGGGGATGAAGGGGACCTTCAATTCATCCTTTCACCTTCTTCAATAGGTCAGATCAGCAATCACATCAGCTCCATCCATTCCATCCTCTACTTCAGCCTCCAACTATCATCATGGTAAAGGTAAAACTTGAGGTAAGTTGGCTTCAGATTCTTTAATTCATTGGATATTTAAGAAAGCTTTGATGATTAACCACCACATATTCCATATATATATATATATATATATATATATATATTCAATATACTTTGCAAACTCCTCATTCATAATAGAATGCATGCTACTCTAATAAGGTCATAATCATGAAAAGAAAAGTATATTAGTTCATTTAAACAAAGCAGTAACTATAGTACCTTCCCGTCCTACAATCACATATATTATCAGTTGAATGTATCCAATAGAGGATGAAATCATTGATGCCTTTCATAAACGAACCATCCATAAGCATTTCCCTCACAGAAACCAAGTATGCAAGCACCTATTTTACCATCTCTATCACCACCTCATCTCATCCACCATTTCCATTGCCACCTATCATCTCATTTATCACTTCCTCCTATTACATCTATTGTTTATTCTCAATTTGTATTGCTCTAAAAATAAAATATATGGTAGTCAAATAAGAATGGTGTTGCTCCACAAGAACCAACACCCTCAAATCTTCACGCAATGTTGCTCCACAAAATCCAACCTTGCCCAAAGCCACAATGCCATAAAATCTGTATATGAGAAAAGTCCTTGTTTTCATCAAGACATGCAAATCCTTAGGCATGGAGGGATGTTGGGCCTCAAATATGCCCATGTTTTCATTATTAAATACCACCATTCATAACCTATATTCATGTACTTTTAACCCATTTTGTACCATAATTCCATAACTTGTCGCCAAATACATATCTTACACTCTATGGTTGGTTATCATTAGTTTTCTTGACTCTTCTACGACTAAAGATGATTTAGTAATGATTTAGTAATGACAATTTTTCTAAGTATCTGTCATAGGGTTCCATCGCCAAAATTCTTCACAAGTTAGTTGAACTAGTTGGTACAAGTATACGAGAATATCCAATTTGGGGTTTCGACATTTCGGCATGCTTCTAGGGAAAATCGAGGGAGGTTATTGTCCAAAATAATATTTTAATACCTTCACATGTGCTGGATTGCAACAAGGTCGCACATGTGGATCCTTAAGAGTTAATTAACAAATCTGCTCAAAATGTGCACAGTTTCCAAACTACCAAGTTTGACATTGATTTTCGTGCATCTGGAGGTGAATCTGGAAGATTTGAGAAAATGTGTTTGTTAACCATATAACAAGTTATCTATATCCAAAACTATTTCACCATATTCAAATTTTACTAAAAGATATAAGTGGGCCTTGGAGATAGTTTTATAACAAATGATTGTTTTTCCAGGGTTCTAAAATCTTGCAAAAAGAGCGAGACAACCAAATTTGGGCATGATTTCCAAGGATATGGATTTGAATGAGACAAATAAAAGAGAGGTTTTTTTTGTCAATATAACAAGTTAGGTTCCCTCCAAACAGTTTTCCAAAATTTGCCATGGTTAGAAGATATGTCAATATCTTTGGGGCCAGTTTGTTAAAATTGTTCAATTTTCCATATCGAGGAAAATGACTAATTCACCTTGTAAATCTTATAAATGGATCAGACATGGTTTGTATTGCAATATTTTGAAGTTTGTAAAAGGAAGAGAAGTAGCGAAGGAATAAAGGATGGATTGAAGCCCTATTATAATAATAATCGCATCTTAATTGAATTTTGTTTCATCTCTAAATTCTTTGTAAGTATTATGACTATGTTTTGAATTTCATTTTTATTAATTTATTTTAGGCTTGCTCCAAGAGCGTCAAGAGCCCACCACTACTAGAAACAAGTCCTTTAGTTGATATAGATCATAGGATTTACATTCAAAGTGTGAATTTCATCGAGAGATTTGTTGTGTTTAATCTAGCATCATTTTGTACTTAAAACTCTATCTTGTAGATTTGAAATTAAAAATTCTAGAATTCATTCAATTAGAAGTTTTCTTGTTTTTCATAGCATAATCATTTCTTAGTAAGAGAAAGTCTAAGTGTGTTAGAATTGGCAACTAGGGCCAAACTCCATGTGGGTCTTCTTATTTATGAGAGCTGATATTTTTCTTGGATTCATCTCATCGAGAGGTGTAGTATTGATCTAAAGATCTAATTTCGACATGTATTCATGGAGATATGAATTTATTTGTGTTATGTGACAAATCGTTAGGGTCGGCCAACAACCAAATTACCCCCACTTGTCCTAAAAGTTTTATTAAAATAGAAGAGGACTTCAAGTCATTTTACACACACACCTCTTGTGATGTCTCTCTTCATTGGTTTGGTTTTTGGTGAAAGATAGATTTAGAGGGAGTGCCTTATACGTTTCCCTAATGAGATCTAGACACAATCATGGAGGAGTCTTATACGCTGCCATGGAGGAGTCTTATATGCTTCCCTAATGATCCCTAATCATAGCCATGATGGAGACTTATACGTTTTCCAAGTAATGTTTCCTTAGCCGCAGTCCTAAAGTGCCCTAGCCGCATGTCTAGAAGAGATCCTAATCCGTTGTAAGGAGAAGCCCTAAATGTTGCTAAAGAAGATACTTCTATGCACTGTTCTAAGACGACTGAATTTGTAGTCTCTTAGACCCTAATGCACAACTTTTGGAGGAGACATAATCTTTTGTCAAGAGAGTCACATACACAATTTAGAAAGGCTTCTATTTGCTATCATAAAAAGGCCTTGCACAACTCACCTAGCCGCAATTTGTGAGGCCCTAAAAGAAGGCCTAAAACCGCAGTTAGAAGAGCCATAATCTTAGCTTGAAAGGGACCCTAAGTAATAGCTAGAATGTTGTACCTAGCCAAAACAAAGTAGTTATACTACAACGTGAAGGATTTGTGTTAATGCCATGTCGCTGTAGGTGAAAACGTGGATGTTTGGGCATGTTAATGTTGTTCTTGAGCACGATTTGAAAAGTAGAAGAAGTCGCTAAAAGGAGGAGCAATGGACTGTAGTTTAAGATTTTATTGGGTCATTTTTTGAAGGGATCAAGTTTCATTTCAGTGCTAGGCTAGGCCGCAAGCCATAGCTAGCAGTTGGACACCTTTTAGGAGCTGCATTCATAAGGTAAGTAGTCCTATAATGCAGCGTTTCATTGGAGGATTGTATGAAGGCTAATCACTATCTATAGGTAGACCATGGGGTGTTGTAACACACTGAGTTTGTGCCCTAACCAATAATCAGGTTTGCCAAGATATGCTTCAGTCCTTTTAGCATATACAAGTTTCCATATTGGCAACCTTGTCATGATGAGTGAAGCAACAAAGGAAGGAGAGTCTTATCGAAGGAAAGCTTCAGTATTTTGGGGCAATTGGTTGAGTTGTTCTAGACCTATCATCTGCTACATATCTTCAGTCCTTGTCACCAGATCTATTATTTCATCTTCATGGTGAAGATCTCTGGTGTCTGATCTCCTATTTTGGCAAGTCAAGTATTGACTTCAAATATATTTGTAGTATCTCTCTCTCTCTGCTAAACTATTGAAGAATATAAGAAGAATTGAGCAAGGGTTTCCCCACATTGGGGTTTGTCCCTGGCTGGTGCCACATCTTGTGTCCTCTTGTCTTGGCTTGTCTTCTGTTGTTTATGTTTATCTTCTATTTGCACTTTACTATCATGTTGATGTGATTGCTAATATGAATATTAACATTGGGCTAATATGAAAATTGAAGTAAATTTCTCTAAGCATATAACATACCTAAAATTAAACTAATATCAACGCTGAGGTGAAGATAAAGCCCAAGAAAGAGTGAAATAGAAATCACTGAAGATATTTGGACAAGGTAAAAGGCTCAATGGGTTGCTCATCCCATTTCCTGGCTGAATTGGAAGAGAAAGAAGTGCTCAAATACGTGAAGGGTAAAATCCCTAAGCCTCCATCAAATGCATCGGCTGCTCCAAAGAAAAAATACACCAAGGGTAAAGTCAAAGCGAAGAATATTATTAGAGATTCCATTGACAAGTGTCTCGTGGCCTACCTAAAGGTCACTTCAATGGAAAGTATGTATATATGCCTTGCTTGCAATAATCTTGGCCATTTTGCGAGGTAGTATCCAAATAGAAGGGAAACATTACATGATGATGATCACAATCATTTCGGGGAAATCTTCAATGATCGAAGGAATTACAGGTATAATGGCAAAGGCAAAAGGAATTCAGGACATCAAGGAAATGGTCAACTCTCCAAGAAAGAAAGTAACTCCAGGTATGAAGAATAAAATGTTGTTTCTAATAAGAAAAATGAGTATTATATTATATAGGCCCTCTCCTCTACCTCTCCTCCGGACTCGTTGGGATATTGGCTTATTGATAGTGGTACCTCAAGGCACTTCGTCAGATACAAGGAAGAGCTCTCTAATCTAATAGAGAAGGAAACAAACTTGGAGTTTATACTTGGAGACGATGTCACCTATCCCATAAAAGGTGTAGGGAATGCTACTCTTCAATTGGATCATGGTAACTCACAAGAAGTTCTTTATGTACCGGATCTCAAGAAGAACCTAGTGTCCATTTTGGCAATGGAAGACAAAGGTTACAAGGTGGCATTCATCGATGGAAAGGTATGTGTTTGGAAAATGAATTTTAAAAGATGCTTTTACTCTTGGGTTCAGGGTTGGCACTTTGTATCAAGTTGCAGGAAGTCCATTGGGACCATGTCATGTAACACATCTCTTCAATAGCACCGAAGGTCTGCCCATCTTCATTGTAAGACCTTACACGATGTGAGTCAGATAGTGACAGGGATGTTTGAATTCAAAGAAGAGAATGAAGGTACATTTCTGACATGTGCCGAAGGAAATCTTACAAGGGAACCATTCCTCTCATGTAATAGAAAGACCATAGATGTAGAACAACCCGAGGGGTTTGAGATTCATGATCAGGAATCTCATGTATGCAAGTTGAAGAAAGCTTTCTATGATTTAAAGCAAGCACCCCAGGTTTAGTGTGAGAGGATTGACATCTATCTAATGAAGCTGAGATTCACTAGGAGTGAAGTCGATCCAAACCATTGCTTTAAGGTTGTGGATAATAGACCTCTCATACTAGTACCTTATGTGGACAATCTCTTTCTGACAGTTGCAAACCCTCTCATTTGCAAAAATAAGATGGAGTTGGATTCTGGATTTGGAATGGTGGACTGCAAGCCTGTGACTACCTCGATGGAGCTCAACTTTAAGAAGTTATGCAGTAGTGTCGTCAGACTTGATTTGGGAAAAGCCTCTGAGTTTATTTAACTCATAGTAGCATTGATGTTCTTGGTGAAATCTAGTCCGGTATGTTTTTTCAGTTAGAATGTTGAGCCAACGTATGGTTGCGCCTCATTACTTACATTGGATTGGTGCCAAGAATCTTCTGAGATATCGTTGGGACACAATCGCTTATGGTCTAAGATACATTGTTGGAAATGTGAGGCTAAATGGTTATTCAAAAGCTGATTGGGCAGGCAGTGTGATTGATCACAAAAGCACTTCTAAGTGATGTTTCTTTTTTGGATCTGCCTTGAAATCCTAGATGAGCAGGAAGAAGAAGTCGGTTTCTTTGAGCATCGCTGACGCTGAATAGATAGTTGAGAGCGTGACCTCCTATGGATTTGTTTGGTTGTGGAAGCTCTTCAATGAGCTATTTGGACACGTGCTAGATAATACTGTGATCTTCTTAGACAACTAGAGTAGGATTTGAATGTTGAGGAATCTTGTGTTCTATGATCGCTCCAAGAATATAAACATCATGTATCACTTTATCTGGGATATGGTACATTGAGGAGCAATAGGGATCCATCACATTTGGGACTGATTTGTAGGTCGTCAATATTCTGACGAAGCCCCTGGGAAAGGTAAAATTCTTGACTTTCTGAGAACGACTAGGTGTCATGGAGAAACCCTCTCCTGAGGGTCCTTTATGTCAAGGACATTGACCTTTGGGAGCTCCGGGGGGCTTGGGGGTACTTCTTGGAGCGATTAGAAACCATAGGGTGAGTGGTTCTGCCTTCCCCTAGTCGTTTTCTATGTAGGCCAGATGAGTGGTTCATCCTTCTCCTGATGAGACACAATCATAGGGTGAGTAGTTTAGCCTTCCCCTAGTGATTTTTTATGTACAGGGTGAGTGGTTCAGCGTTCCCCTGGGATACCCCATTGTGACATGTAGGTAGGATGAGTGGTTCATTCTTCTCCTGTTGAGACATCCTACCCATGCAGTCTAGGACTCATGGGAAGTACCTCTCATTTGGCCAATGAGCAGGGAAGGAGGATACGAACCATAGTATTACTGATGGACGCATCATGTACTACCGTACTCCCTATGCTAGTATGATATTGATCTGGGATCAATTGGAACTGACTTTGGGTCAGTGAGAGTGGTATGAAACACTCTCTTTATTTGGAACTGATTTCATATTAGTAAGAGTGGTATGAGACACTCTCTTTATTTGGAACTGATTTCGGATGAGTAAGAGTGGTATGATACACTCACTTTATTTGGATCTAATTTCGGATCAGTAAGAGTGGTATGAGACATTCTCTTTATTTGGAACTGATTACAGATCAGTAAGAATGGTATGAGACACTCTCTTTATTTGGAACTGATTTTGAATCAGTAAGAGTGGTATGAGACACTCTCTTTATATGGGACTGACTTCAGGTTAGTAGAGAATGGTATGATACATTCTTGATCACTTCTTCTTCTTCTTAGTTCAGTAGAGCAGAGAAGAGCAGAGTAGTGCACTAATGGCAGAGATAGTACGGATTGGCAGATGGATTAGCACATGGAGTTCTCCCTAGTTGAGAGGGAGTGTTGAAATTGGAAACTAGGGCCAAACTCCATGTGGGTCTTATTATTTATGAGCGTTGATATTTTTCTTGGATTCCTCTCATTGAGAGGTGTAGGATTGATGTAAATATCACCTGATTCAAACATGTATTCATGGAGATATGAATTTATTTATGTTATGTGACAGTTCGTCAAGGTCAGCTAGAAACAAAATTACCCCCCCTTGTCCTTAACATTTTATTATAAATAGAAGAGGACTTTAAGTCATTTTACCCACACCTCTGGTGATCTCTCTCTTCATTGGTTTGGGTTTTGGTGAAAGAAATATTTAGAGGGAGTGCCTTATACACTGCCCTAATGACATCTAGATGCAAGCATGGAGGAGTCTTATACGCTACCATGAAGGAGTCTTATATGATTCCCTAATGAGTCCTAATCACATCTATGAAGGAGACTTATACGTCGTCCAAGTAATGTTTCCCTAGCCGTAGTCAAATGAAGGAAAAATAGCCGCATGGATCATGCCCTACCTGCAGTCTTATACGCTGCCCTAATGAGTCCTAATCACAGTTATGAAGGAGACCTATATGTTGTCCAAGCAATGTTTCTTAAGTCACAGTCAAAGGGAGGAAATCTAGCCATATGGATCATGCCCTACCCACAGTCCTAAAGTTCCCTAGCCGCAAGTCTAGAAGAGACCCTAATCTGATCTAAGGAGAAGCCCTAAACACATGTAAAGAAGAGACTTATATCCACTGTTCTAAGAGGACTAAATTTGCAGTCTATTAGACCCTACTATGTAGCTTCAGGAGGAGACATAATCTGTGTTCAAGAGAGTCACATACACAATTTAGAAAGGCTTCTATTCGTTGTCATAAAAAGGCCTTACACATCTCACCTAGTTGCAATTTGTGAGGCCGTAAAAGGAGACCTAAAACTACAGTTAGAAGAAGCCTAATCTAACCTTGAAAGGGACCTTAAGTAATAGCCAGAAGGTTTGACCTAGCCGCAACAAAGTAGCTATACTACAACGTGAAGGATTTGTGTTAATGCCACATAGTTATAGGTAACAACGTTGTTGTTTGGGCAGGTTAATGTTGTTCTTGAGGATGATTTGAAGAGCAGAAGCAGCTGCTGTAAGGAGGAGCAATGGAATGTAGTTTAACAGTTGATTGGGTCACTATTTAAAGGGATCAAGTTTTAGTCCACTGCTGGGATAGATTGTATCAACAGTTGGAAACCTTTTTACGAGTTGCGTTCATAAGGTAAGCAGTCCAATAATGCAACGTTTCATTGGAGGATTGTATGAAGGCTAATCATTGTCTATAGGTGGAATGTGGGGTTCTGTAGCACACTGAGTTTGTGCCCAAACAAGTAATCATGTTTGCTAAGATATGCTTCATTCCTTCAGCGTATACAATTTGCCAGATGGGCATCCTTGTCATGATCAGTGAAGAAACAAAGGAAGGAAAGTCTTATGGAAGGAAAGCTTCAGTATTTTGGGGTACTTGGTTGAGTTGTTCAAGACTTATCATCTACTGCATATCTTCAGTCCTTGTCATCAGATCTATTGTGTCATATTCATGGTGAAGATCTCTGATGTCCGATCTCCTATTTTGGCAAGTCAAGTATTGACTTCAAATGTATTTGTACTATCTCTCTCTCTACTAAACTATTGAAGAATATAAGAAGAATTGATCAAGGGTTTCCCCACATTGGGATTTGTCCCTGGCTGGTGCCACATCTTGTGTCCTCTTGTCTTAGCTTTTCTTCTATTGTTTATGTTTATGTTTTATCTGCACTTTCCTATCATGATGATGTGATTGCTAATCTGAATATTGTGATTGGGCTAATATGAAAATTGAAGTAAATTTATCTAAGCATAGAACATACATAAAATTAACAGAGTGTGTATTCAATTGCGCAAGTAGAGATATCAGTTTAATGTAGATTGATTTAGCTTTCATTTACTTTTGAATTTCAATTATGAGTTTCCTAATTATGAAGAGTGAGCTTTCTTCCGAATGATTTATTTCATTTAGATTAGGAGTCTTGAATTGAAGGCTTTTCACAAATTAAGTTGCAATGAGTTTCTTTTAATAGATCTTTCAAGTTAGAATTTCCATCATAGGTGTTGTTTTTGAGAAAGTGTATGGTGTGTTCTTTTAAGAATTTCTTTTATAGTAGTAATTGTTTTTCTTTTATCGCAGTAAACAATAAGTTGATTTCGCACTCTAATTTAGGTTAGATGCTCTGATCATGTGTTACCTGTGCTTGTGCCTTGAAGCTTACGAGTCCCAGATTGATAATTTAATGTTGGAATTATAACACATATAATTTCCCCAACACATATCATGCTCATGGAAATCAATGGACACTATTGGGTACAAGTGTCCCACAATGGCCTTACTCCTGAAGTGTTTTACTAGCATACTGCTGTCTGTTCCAATTTTTTTCACTGATGTCACTAATTCTTGTTGTTGGTTTCAGCCACCCAACCCGAGCATTTCCCATGCTTTCTTATACCAAGCACATAACTTCCATTTAAAATAAATTGAAATAAATTCACATCATACCTCATTAGTAGCTCGTCAATAAGGTACACTTGCAATCTCGTTTACTTCCTATCCCAACAAGCCAAACTAGCATCTTTGACCAAATCATCATGTATACACATATCACGTCAAGTTAGCTCAAAACGTAACCATCATAGATCAAAATCATAAATCACATGTAACCATCATAAAACATAATCCTAGATCGCATGTAATCATCATAGTCCAAAATCATAAATCACATGCATAGTAAAATGAAATAAAATACCGATACTTATCCTTTAATCAATCCTTGGCTTCTACCTTTTTTCTTATTCCATACACACACTGGATCAGTTTCCACACCCAAAAAAAACCCAATGCCATCTCCTTAACCATGTACACATATGCATAGTGTGCATCACATACATACAACCGCACACTACATACAACACCATGCAATACATGCACCTACCCCTAACATACCACACATACACCTACACCCAATGTACAACACAACATAATACATACTCCTACATCTGTTGTACACCACAACAAAATACATACACCTACAACTGGTGTACAACACAACAAAAATATGTACACAAAGTACAACACAATGAATATATATGTTAAGATACCACGACTACCCAATGCACATACATAGTACCACATGCCGGCAACACAACATGTACGACATGTGCACACCACCACATGTACAATGGTACCCTATTTACAGCATATACACAATACCACCTGCACAACATGTGCACAACATCACATGTACACGACACCAGCTGCACAACGTGTATACAATACGATATGTACACCGCACCACCTGTACAACGTGTACACAATACCACATGTACATAGTACCACATGCATGACATGTACATGACACCACATGTACACACCATCACATGTACACAACACCCCCATGCACACAACACCACATATACAACATTTACACAACACCACATGCACACAACACCATATGTACATAGTACCAATTGTACAACATCATATGTGCATAGCACTGCATATACAACATGTACATAACATCATATGTATACAGCACTGCATATCCAACATGTGCACAACGTTGCATATCCATCATGTTCACAGTACAATATGTAGACATCACCACATATCCAACATGTACATAGCACCATCTATACTGTTGAGCCTCAACCTTGCACTCATTTACCTGTCCTCCCAACAACTTTTCCCCATTCACTTCTCTCTTCTGACATCATTTCCTCCATCAACTTGTTCAATTCATTGCATTATATGTCTTTTAACATGATTTGATTGACTGTGCTAATGATTGATTGTTTGTTTAGAATTTTGGTACATGTTCAGCAATTCCGCAGCTGTTCTGCAATTCCGCAGCTACTCAGCAATTCCGCAGCTGTTCAGAGATTCCACAGCCTTTTTGTTGTTTGCTATACTCCACGTGTCTTCTCTAGGAACGAGCCACATGGGCATGTTGGTATGGATGTCTACATGGATCGTATGCTATTGGTTGGGCCAAATCAGTCACGTATGCCCCCGGTCAACGCAGGAGTACCCACGGTCAAACAGTTAAGTTCCAGACGGTGGCACGGCTCTGCGTGAGCAACTGAGACACGGAATCACAGCTGGCACTTCCTCCACGCCACGAAGATAGCAAGGGATAGGATCTAACCATAGATTTACTCCCCATGATGACCGTTTCCTCTAAATGTGCACGGAGCTGCCTGCGTGTTGCTGCGTAGTTAATTAGTTAGGCCTGTAGTTGCTTAGTTTACGCGGAGGACAGTTTGTCCCTGTGCCTATAAATAAAGCGTTCTCCAACGCTTAAATATTAGCTCTTATTATTGTAATTGCCATAATCATTTTGGTTGTAAAACTCTGTTTTAAAGACTGTTGTTACAACACTTTTTCACTGTATTTTGACATGTTGAATTAATAGAAGAAGATTGTTTCTGCTCATCTATGCGTAGCTGATCTTTAGCTGGTTGAGTGGATGGAGGGCCCCCATCTATCACAACCTATGTATAGTAGCATTTAATTTTATTTTCCTGCCTTTCTTTGTTTTCATTTTCACATGTACAATAATGTATAGTTTGATTTCTGCAATTTTTCATTTCTTTGATCATGTATAATAATGTACAGTTTGATTTCATGCCTTTACATTTCCAGCACTTTTCAGAACTGATCAGTTTGTTTATGCAGGTGTGTTAGAGCCCGGGATAGTGTGTTTTTATTTCACTGATGGTATTTGAAGTTGTCTTGTCTTAGCTGCTGATTTTTACTTTGCTTACGCATTTTCATTGCCAGTTTACTTTCTAAAGGTTTGACAAGTTGCTTACTAACTTTTTGATGGTCTTCTTATCATAATTATCTAACTTTTATTGGACCAGAATATCATTGAGTGGCAACTTGGTTTAATTAGCTTTTTGACTCATATTACTGATTTCTTCTTAACTGTTTTTCACATGAACAATTACAGCTAGAGGCGGAGTGTTAAGAAAGAATGAAGTGTTATGATTTGTTATTTAAGTTTTGCAGTTAAAGTAGTGTTTTTCACTTTCCATTGAGTTAACATAGATGCTATTCTTGTTCCTATCAGCAGCATAGATAGTGGACTAGTGCCATTAGTCATTTTGTTTAATTCTTTGCTTTCATTCGAAGTTTCAATTCCATTGCAAGTCATTTTTCAAGCTTTCTCTTTAAAAAGTTTTAGGAGCATTTAGTAATCACCATACACACACACACACACTCATCTGTTTATAAATCCATCACTCCATCTTAGGAAGTTAAATCAACCACAAATATCATCTAAAAACGACAAAAAGAACTAGGAAAGGTTACTTAAGTACATACTGTACATATCACTTCATCAGCTTATGAGCCCCGGGTTGACAATTAATGATAGCAATTTAGACAACACTAAATTGACCAAACATTTTGGCGCCGTTGCCGGGGAAGTGAAATTAGGTAGCCAATTCTTAAAAAAAAAAAATTAAGAAAATTTCAAGAAAGGGAAATTGATAACCTCTCAAAGTATGCTCTCCTCTTGCACCTAGAGTGATCTGGAGGATCAGAAAAGAGAAATTTATTGGTTTAATAGTTTCTCAAGTATGCTCTCTTCTTGCACCTAGAGTGACCTGGAAGATCAGAAAAAGAATTATTAACCTGACTTGAAGAAAAATAAAAAAAAATGACATGCATAGAGCTAGAGATTCTAGGGGAAGGTTTTTAGCTAGAGCCAAGAGTTCGATTTTTACAAGTCCATCTACTCCAAGGGATAGACAAGAGACACCTCCTTTATCTCCAACTGATACTCCTAGCCCTAGGGTTCCCGAAATTCAGGAAGCAGGAGTTGAATCTCCCATACCTTCCATCGAGTCTGAAAGAGATCCTTTCCTTCTTTCTCCAGAAAGGCAAATTATAATTGAAGAAGTAGAAACACCTGAAGAAGAAGGAGGGAATCCTTCTCATACACCCTTAGTAGAAGAACCAGAAGACTCTGAAGTCTCTGGGGAAACTACCATGGCAGAGGAAGAAGCACCTGGATTCGGTAGAGGTAGAGGTAGAGGAGGAGGAGGAAACAATGGAGAAGGTAGAGGTAATATTGGAGGAAATAGGGATGGGGATAACTCATTCGGATTCCCTATAGTTGATGAGGATTCCCGAGCCACCATGAAGAACATCTCACCATCTGTCCTCCCAAACTTTCATGGATCAAGGAATGAGGACCCTGAAACATTCTTATTTGAGTTTGAAGTCGTATGTAGAACTTATGACTGTTTGGATGACACTCAAAAACTCAAATTGTTCCCTTCCACATTGAAAGGAAAAGCTTTGAAATGGTTCATGGGGTTAGTCACTCAATCCATTAGGTCTTGGAATGATATGAAACAGACATTTTTGGATAGGTACCTGGACTATTGTATGCCCACCAACCACAAGGATGAGGTATTTAAAATGGTACAAAAAGAGGATGAGAATTTGGAGGAACTGATTGAAAGATTTCAATATAATTTGAAAAGAGCAAAAATGAGTAACTTGGATGAAGAGACCTTGAAAGCCCTATTACTAAAAGCCATTAGAGATGAATGGATAGATCTTTTGAATATGATGGGGAAGGGAGATATATCTCAGCTTCCACTTTCTGATATAGCAGAATTATGTGTCCATCTCTCAAGGGGCAAATCAAAAACTCAAAAAGGGCCTAGGGATCCTTCACTCCTCAGAGCAAATAAATCTGCAACTGGATCAGTAAGTAGGGCTGAAATCGGCAATATGCTTGATGAATTCAAAACTGATATCTTAGCGAGTCTTAGTGAACAATTAGACACCCTTAAGATCCACAATAAACAGAAAGCAGAAGCCGAGGCCTTGACCATCTTTTGTCCGAAATGTAGGAAGAAGCATGCTTTAAGGGAATGTCCCTTAGAAGCACAAGTTGTGGAAACATGTGTAATTTGCTCAGAAAACCATGAGACCAAGCTATGTCCTTCAATCCCTGGACTTAAAGCAGTCTTTCAAGAAGATCCAAATACACTTGAATCTCTCTGTTTTGTTGCAAGGAGACCATGGCAGGGGCAACAAACTCAAGGGTTTAACAACTCTATGAATTTTCAACCCCAACCAAATTGGAATCCTTGGCAACAACCTTGGCCTCAACCTCAAAATCCTTTTCAAGCATGGATGCAAAGCATGCAAAATCCTTATGGGAGATTTGCTCAATTCTATCAATATCCTCCATCTTTTCAGAATCAGCAAGCTCCACAACTCCCAAATCAAAGTCAACAACTATCATTACCATTCCCTCAACAACAACAACCTTCTCCACAAAATCAAAACTCTCAACTCTTGCTCCAGTCCCAACAAAAGTCAAATCAACTTCCATCTCAGCCATTGCCAAACCCTAATAATAGAAACCCTCAAAATGCCTACATGATGGAAGGTCAACCATTCCCTACCTATATGATTGTTCCTCTCAATGAAGTACAACTCAGATCAGGTAAAATCTTAGATCAACCTTCTATAAATGTTCAACAACCAAGCATTTCTGAGGAAGAATCTCTTAGAGCTAATAAGGGTTCTGAAGCATCCCTTCAACCCCCAAACATTCAAACAGAAAAAGAAAAAGAATCAACCCCCACAACTCCCATAGTTGAGCAACCTACATCTGTGGCCACACCTCCTTTTCCTGAAAGGTTACAAATCGACAAAGGAGTGGAAAAGCAAATTTGGTTGCCTGAGTATAATTTTTTAGATGAATTGAAGAATGTCTGTATCAAGATTCCCTTGTTACAAGCCATTAAAGAGATTCCCATTATAGAAAAAACAATAAAGGAGTTGAGCCTTAAGAGACCAGGAAGGAAACCAAGAGATACCAGAAAGATCCACCTGGTAGGAAAAATTGCAGACGTTATGATGGGAAAGATTACCATGCAGAAATATATAGACCCCGGTAGTCCAATTGTCAAAACACATATCAATGGGGTAGAAATACCAAATACTTTGATTGATTTAGGGGCTGCTATCAACATTATGAGTAGACAGACCATGGACCAGTTAAAACTTCTTAACCTTCTCTTTACACCTACTTTACTGCAGCTTGCAGATAGATCGATCATTAAACCTGATGGTGTATTGGAAGACATTCCAGTCTCCCTAGACTCTTGGGAATATCCAATTGATTTTATGATTTTAACTCCCAAGAACAATCTAGGAGGACATCCTCTTATTTTAGGAAGACCTTGGCTGGCCACAGTTGATGCTTTCATAAGTTGTAGGTCTGGGGACATGTATATTTCTGATGGCAATTCAACAAATAAGTTCAATTTGTATCCTCCAGCGAAAGCAATTACAGAAATAGGAGAGAATGATTGGGTTGATGATGAAGATACTATACAACCTGTCTTTACCATTTCTGAGATTAGTGAAGATAGTCAAATTCTGAATACATTAGAAAATTTCGAACCATCTTCAGAATATGACTCTACACAATTTCAGTTGGATTCTGACATAGAGTGTCTATCATCTAGACAAATGTCTCTTTTCTCTATGGAAGAATTTGGTAGTTCTGCCATTGAAATCTTTCCAGTAAAAACATTAAACATTAACAAAAACTTGGAAAAATTCCAACAGGAAGAGCTAACCAAAGTCTTGCAAAGACATTCTACTGCTTTTGCATGGGAGTATACCGACATGAAAGGTATTGACCCTAAGACTTGCATTCATCATATCTACATTGAGGAAAACAGTAGACCAATCAGACAACCTCAAAGAAGGATGAATCCAAATCTTAGGGAGATAGTGAAAGAAGAGCTCCAGAAGTTACTCAATGTAAACTTCATTTACCCTATTTCAGATAGCCAATGGGTTTCTCCCTTGGTCATAGTACCTAAAAAGAACGGTAAATGGAGGGTTTGCATTGATTATAGAGAATTAAACAAAGCAACCTTGAAGGATCACTTTCCTTTGCCCTTTATTGATCAAGTATTAGATACTTTAGCAGGTAAAAAGTTTTTCTCATTTTTGGATGGTTTTAGTGGTTACAATCAAATTCAGGTAGCACCTGAAGATCAAGACAAAACCACATTTACTTGTCCTTGGGGAACTTTTGCTTACCGAGTACTTCCTTTTGGATTATGCAATGCACCCGCTACATTTCAAAGGGTTGTGCTAGGAATTTTTTCAGATCTAATTCATGATTGTGTAGAGGTCTACATGGATGATTTCACAGTATATGGTAATACATTTGAAGAAGCATTAGAAAATTTGGAAAAAGTTCTAATTAGATGTAAAGAAACAAATCTTTCATTAAGTCATGAAAAGTGTTTTATGATGTTTACTGAAGGAATTGTTTTAGGACATCATATTTCGGGAGATGGAATTAAAGTTGATAGATCCAAAGTAGAAGTCATCTCCAAGTTACCTGTTCCAAATTTCCAAAGAGATGTTAGAAGTTTTCTTGGGTTTACCGGATATTACAGAAGATTTATTGAAAACTTCACTAAGATAGCATCTCCTCTTTTCAAATTACTTACCAAAGACTGTGAGTTCAAATGGGATCCTGAATGTCAGTTTGCCTTTGAAACTTTAAAGACTAGAATATCTGAAGCACCCATTTTGAGAGGGCCAAATTGGAAACTCCCTTTTCACATTTCTACTGATGCTTCAGATACAGCTCTAGGAGCTGTTTTGGGACAAAAAGATTTGGTCCCTTATGCCATTTATTACACCAGTAAAAATTTGACTCCCACCGAGTTAAATTACACTGTGACTGAAAAAGAATTCTTAGCCGTTGTTCATGCAATCAACAAGTTTAGACACTACATAACTCGCTATGAAACTTTTGTCCATACTGATCACTCCGCAATTAGATATCTCATGAACAAACCTATTACTAATGGCAGAGTTACAAGATGGCTTTTACTTTTACAAGAATTCAACATTACTGTGTTAGATAGACCAGGAAAAAAAAACGCAGTAGCTGATTTCTTGTCTAGAATCCAAAACACTAACGAAGATTCTCCTGTAGAGGATAAGTTTCCAGATGAATACTTGTTTGCAGTAACTACCAAGACTCCTTGGTATGTAGATATTGCTAATTATCTAGTTACAGGGAAGCTACCTCCACACTTATTTCCTAATGAGAAAAGGAAAATCATTCAGGAAAGTTCACATTATTCTTGGATTTCTAATGAATTGTTCAAAACAGGGCCAGATTGTATGATCAGAAGGTGTGTTCGGGAAGATGAAATGCCTGACATCCATAAGGCATGTCATGATGAACCATGCGGCGGACACTTTGCTGACAAGAGGACAACCTATAAAATCCTTTCTTTAGGATATTATTGGCCTTCTCTCTTTAAAGATGCAAAGCAGTATGTTAGAAGGTGTGACAGCTGCCAAAGAGTTGGGAGACCAACTCCTTCAAATGAAATGCCACTACAGCCACAGGTATGCATCGAACCCTTTGAGAAATGGGCTCTAGATTTCGTTGGACCTATTAATCCACCATCTAGGCAAAAGAAGTATATATTGGTTTGCACTGATTATGTTACTAAGTGGGTAGAAGCCAAGGCATTGCCTTCTGCCACTGAAAATTCAGTTGTTCAATTTCTTTTTGAGGATATTTTTACTCGTTTTGGTGTCCCAAGAGAAATTGTGACGGATCAAGGAAGCCAATTTACATCTAAATTGATGGAGAAGTTGATGGAGGAATACAAGATCAAGCATAGAACATCTACTCCATACCATCCGCAATCAAATGGTCAAGTGGAATCTACAAATAAAGTCCTTGAAGGCATTATCACCAAGACTGTTCATCTTCATAGAAGAGATTGGGCGGAAAGGCTTCCTGAAGCCTTATGGGCCTATAGAACTACATGGAGAAACACAACAGGACATTCTCCCTATGAACTTGTTTATGGGAAGGAAGTCCTGCTCCCCATTGAGTTCCAAATCAAGACCTTCAAGATGGCAGTTCAATTGGGGATGAGCCTATCGGAAGCTCAAAAACACAGAATGGACCAGCTAAATGAGCTAGATGAAATGAGACAAGATGCAATTCTAAGGACCGATCTAGTTCAGCACCAAAGAACTAAATGGCATGATCGACACATCAAAGAAAGAAAGTTTCAGAAAGGAGATTGGGCACTATTGTTTGATTCCAAGTTTAAGGACTTCAAAGGAAAATTTCAAACTCATTGGCTTGGGCCATATGAGATTGATGAAGTCTTTAAAAATGGAGCAGTTCGAGTGAAGACCATTGATGAGCTTCAGACTCTTCTCATTGTGAATGGCCATAGATTGAAAGTCTACCATAAGCCACTCTCAAGAGAGGAATTTGTTAAGTTGTTCCAAGAAGATTCTGCAATGAGGCTGTGGAGAAGAATTCTTCTCCTCCATCAGCCTGATCTTTGTTTCTTTCAGTTAAAAAATAAATAAATAAAAAAAATATCTCTTGTATAAGCCTGAAAACCAATCTTGGATTGGCAGTCTTATGCAGAAAATATGAAGTGAAAATCAGGGTCACCTGACGCTTTATATTTTCTCTTTTGTTTTCCTGTCCATCTCATCCATCTCATCCATCTCATCATTTTCATTCCACCTCATTTTCTTTTAGTCCATTCATTCCATCTCATTTTCACCAATAAAGTCCCTCTCAGGACTATTCCATTCAGTCAAGTTGTTTTAATCCTCTATGTGCAGGCAGAAAAGTGTTGTTGCAATTTCCACAGCTAGGAGCCAATTCCGCAGCTGATATCAAGATTCCGCAGCTAATACACTCTATTCCTGCAATGAAAACAAACTCTGTTTCAAAAAGAAAAAAAATCTGCAGTCAAAAGCACCAACATCATTAAAAGAGCAAGGACACATGGCATATACAAAGGCAACAATAAATCAAAGGTTAGGGATCAAAATGCAATTATACGAAGGTATGTTCAAAATTTCTAACTAACAGTTATATCATTTATGTATGGTTTTCGGATTGTGGTAGGAGGCATGTAATGTAATGATTAACAAGATCCCTGTCCACTCCTCATAATCCTCAACCATTACGCTGCGTAATCCACCTCACTGCCTTCCTAACGGTTCCCTAATCGTTGTGATTTGAACTTAATACGGCCTGCTCTCTCTCATCAATTCTTCGTACCAGAGTGACGTGTACTGTTGTACCACGGCTCTCCAATTGGTTATTCCGCAGCCAAGTGTACGCAGCCACCCGACGTTCAGGGATTCGGCCGTTGTATCCTCTACCCATAACTCCGCTTCTCGCATGCATAACCTCATCTTCGCATTGTTATCTACGCCCTCACCGTTTTCACTTCCGGTTTCATTCATCACGCTGTTTCACCGTGAACATACTCTGTTCTATTCCTCACCTCTCCGCTCAAAACCCTGACCACCAGTTTCGTAATTGCATCACGGCCATTCTGCTGTAGCCGTAAAACCACTGCTGACCATTCTGCTGTAGCCGTAATACCCACTGCTGAGCACTGTTTTTCCCGTATAAGCTCTCTCTCCCGTATTCGAACAACGCTGTCAGAGCAGCAAGAGAGCTGGTAACCGAAATGGGCAAGTTATTAAGAGCAGAGCCGGAAGGTTCTAAGTTTTTAGACGGTTACCCACAAACGAAGAATGCCCTGCAGAAGGCCAAGTGGTTAAAATTTATTCAGAAGTTCAAAGGATATCACAAGGAAGTCACCAAGGCCTTTGCTCGGTCGTTTGATGGAAAAACAAATACTGTGGAGATTGGAGACCTACAATTCACTGTCACCGAGAGCAGCCTGGCTCAAGCAACTGCTTTGCCTCGTACTGGGGAACGTTGGTTCAAAAATCGAACTGTTGAAGGCCAGGAGTGGAAGAACATGTTGAAAAATACAGGTATGGATACCACTATCTTCACCAAAGGAATACCTATAAGTGTCATTAAAAAGGAATGGACTGCCTTACTTTTGCTAGTTCAGAAATTTTTAACATGTGAAGGCAGATTTGGTATAATGTATGTTTATCATACAAAGATAATGATGCATTTTATGGGTGAACATACCATCAATCTTCCTTATTTCTTGCTGGCTAGTCTGAAAAAAATGAGTGCCACTGTTCAGAAAAATGTGGGAAACATTGAGCCCCACCTATATCACCATGGACTCATTAAAATCTTGATTGAGGAGCAGTTAAAAATCAGAAAGGATACATGGGAGAAATTCCTTGTTAGAAACCATTTTCAAGAGGCAGCATAAGCCTCTAGTAGCTCTCCTAGGGTGCCAAAAAGAAGTAGAAGAAAAGGGAAAGAAATAGTCACCCAAGAAGAGACTGCTGCCCAAGATACTGCTGTAGAAGTTGAAGAAACTGCCCAAGAAATTGTTACAAAAACTCTTCAAGAAATTGCCCAAGAAACTGTTCAAGAAACTATTCAAAAGGAAAAGAAAAAGGGAAGCAGAACAAAAAGACAAAAGGAGGATAAAGGAAAAGCTATTTTGCAAGAGTCATACCCTTCACCTGAACCTTCAAGTGAAGAAGATACCCAAACATTAGCTCATAGGCTTGCTCAGCTTCATGAAACTGCCAGCTCCAAAAAGAAACAAAAGCAAAAACAGCAAGAACCAAAAAGTACGAGCCTAGAAATAAGGAGAAGCAGTAGACTTATACAGAAGAAGAGTGTGATTAAAGAGAAACAGCCTCATTTCATTGATTTGGGCACACCTGAGAAGACTCCAATTCAGCTAGCTATTGAGCTAAGTCCTCCAAGAGAGGAAAGTCATGTCCAGCAAGAGAGAGAAAGCAGTTTTCAAGGATTTGAATTTAGGCCAAGACAAACACCTGACATTGACCCTGTCCAGCAGGAGGCATATGATTATTTGGAAACATTAGAGCAATCTGTTGCTGGCCCTAGTACTGTCTTGCCCCTTGAACAGCAGGTTCAATCTTTGAAGCAAGAAGTATTTGAGCTAGAGGTCCTAAACCGTCACATCAAACAGGAAAATGAAGCACTGAAAGAACAGAGAAACGTGAACAAGATGATCCACGATAATACAATGCTTCGTCTGGGTCTTTGGCAAAGAAAGAACAGGAAATTGAAGAGGAAATGCAGGAAATTGAGCAGAGCCTTGGTCAACTTGAAATTCAGATGCTTGGTTAAGAAACCAAGAACAAATGTGGCAACAGGAAGGAAAAGGAGAAGGTTGGATGTCTTGGCAGAGGCATCCGAACATGTGAACTGAAAGATTATGATAAAATTTTGGTTGCATGAGGACATGCAACACCCTCGCAGTGGGGGTATGTTTAGCCTCAACCTTGCACTCATTTACCTATCCTCCCAACAGCTTTTCCCCATTCACTTCTCTCTTCGGACATCATTTCCTCCATCAACTTGTTCAATTCATTGCATTATATGTCTTTTAACATGATTTGATTGACTGTGCTAATGATTGATTGTTTATTTAGAATTTTGGTACATGTTCAGCAATTCCGCAGTTGTTCTGCAATTCCGCAGCTGTTCAGAGATTCTGCAGCCTTTTTGTTGTTTGCTATACTCCACGTGTCTTCTCCAGGAACGAGCCACATGGGCATGTTGGTATGGATGTCTACATGGATCGTATGCTATTGGTTGGGCCAAATCAGTCACGTATGCCCCCGGTCAACGCAGGAGTTCCCACGGTCAAACAGTTAAATTCCAGACGGTGGCACGGCTCTGCGTGAGCAACTGAGACACGGGATCACAGCTGGCACTTCCTCCACGCCACAAAGACAGTAAGGGACAGGATCTAACCATAGATTTACTCCCCATGATGACCGTTTCCTCTAAATGTGCACGGAGCTGCCTGCGTGTTGCTGCGTAGTTAATTAGTTAGGCCTGTAGTTGCTTAGTTTACGCAGAGGACAGTTTGTCCCTGTGCCTATAAATAAAGCGTTCTCCAACGCTTAAAGATTAGCTCTTATTATTGTAATTGCCGTAATCATTTTGGTTGTAAAACTCTGTTTTAAAGACTGCTGTTACAGCACTTTTTCACTGTATTTTGACATGTTGAATTAATAGAAGAAGGTTGTTTCTGCTCATCTCTGCGTAGCTGATCTTTAGCTGGTTGAGTGGATGGAGGGCCCCCATCTATCACAACCTATGTACAGTAGCATTTAATTTTATTTTCCTGCCTTTCTTTGTTTTCATTTTCACATGTACAATAATGTATAGTTTGATTTCTGCAATTTTTCATTTCTTTGATCATGTATAATAATGTACAGTTTGATTTCATGCCTTTACATTTCCAGCACTTTTCAGAACTGATCAGTTTGTTTATGCAGGTGTGTTAGAGCCCGGGATAGTGTGTTTTTATTTCACTGATGGTATTTGAAGTTGTCTTGTCTTAGCTGCTGATTTTTACTTTGCTTACGCAGTTTCATTGCTAGTTTACTTTCTAAAGTTTTGACAAGTTGCTTACTAACTTTTTGATGGTCTTCTTATCATAATTATCTAACTTTTATTGGACCAGAATATCATTGAGTGGCAGCTTGGTTTAATTAGCTTTTTGACTCATATTACTGATTTCTTCTTAACTGTTTTTCACATGAACAATTACAGCTAGAGGCAGAGTGTTAAGAAAGAATGAAGTGTTATGATTTGTTATTTAAGTTTTGCAGTTAAAGTAGTGTTTTTCACTTTCCATTGAGTTAACATAGATGCTATTCTTGTTCCTATCAGTAGCATAGATAGTGGACTAGTGCCATTAGTCATTTTGTTTAATGCTTTGCTTTCATTCGAAGTTTCAATTCCATTGCAAGTCATTTTTCAAGCTTTCTCTTTAAAAAGTTTTATGAGCATTTAGTAATCACCATACACATACACACACTCATCTGTTTATAAATCCATCACTCCATCTTAGGAAGTTAAATCAACCACAAACATCATCTAAAAATGACAAAAAGAACTCGGAAAGGTTACTTAAGTACATACTGTACATATCACTTCATCAGCTTACGAGCCCCGGGTTGACAATTAATGATAGCAATTTAGACAACACTAAATTGACCAAACATATACCCAGCATTGCATATGAAATATGCTAACAACACCATAGGTATAATCACTTAATATAAAATATGCACAACATATACACAAAAATAGAACTGCACATCCAAGACCACATTGCCTCTACTAAGAAATTGTGCTTCCGATGTCTCTTTTCCATCCATGCTTATCCTAACATGTCGCGGATCATGTTGTTTTCATTCCGCTGATGTATTTTTCAGCATTAGTCTATCCATAACATAAACATAAACATAGTATGATCACATAATATCAATTCATATCCACATGATATTGACCTCAGAGATATGCCAGGCTACTCTTCCCACTTGATTCCTTATGAACCAAGAATCTCTTCATGCCATTCACTTGCATAAGCAATCATTCCTCCACAAGAACGATTCCTGGTGACCTTGTCAGACAATGGCATACGTACATACATATATACATATATACATGCATATATATAAACATTAGCATAAACATGATCACAACATAATTACCAAATATCATAAAGTCAAGGTTAAGAGAATTCCCTTTATCCATGCACAACATGCACGACATTAAGAAAAACCTTTCCCAAGATAGCCAAGGAATCAGATGCCTCACATCCATTCACTTTACCTTTCCTGTTAACTTTCTCATGATTGTCTTGCCACCATTCATTTACATTAATGGACCCAACCAAGTTAGCCGACTGTGATACTCTTACCTTCAACTTCCCTTATACATGTGCCAACTTCATCTGAGTCTTTCATTACATGTCGTGTTCCACACAGATCTCCTAGAGTTTCGTCAACTTTCTTCTTTCCCAACCAATTCCCAAGGTCTTCAAAATATAAAATGCAAGAACAAGAAACAAACGAGAAGAAAATCATGAAAACAAATAATAATACGATACCGCAAGCAAAGTGGCATGATCATGCACTAGACATAACAAAACTACAAATCAAGCGCAGGAAAATGACAAGGTATTGAAAGCACAAGACTCTTAACAGGCACCCTGACTCAATCCCCATGGGTTCCCCGTGCTTCCAAGGGAAATCTCAACCCGAGCCTTCTTCAAGATTCCATGGAAATTTCTTTGCCATGCAATTCTCTGTATCATACTTCCATAACACATTATTGTCAATGCATAAATAAATGACAATATACCAATTATCTTACCTTGTTGTGCCAATCACACTTCCTTGTAACTAAATATTGCTTTGTTATGATACTAATGATGATATTCTCTTACCCCAAAGTCCATTGTTGCAACTTTACCTTAATGATCTTCATCTCCTGCTCTATCTCAGCCAACACATTAGTATCATAACATACCAATATTATTATGATGATCTAATTACATACAATGACCTCACAATGCATGTTTGACCTGCCATACATGCATAACCATAACCATGACAATGCATGCATAAAAACATATAGACACAGACATGCATAACAAATGCATATACAACCATACACTCATGAAAACACATCCCACAACAACACCATCAATCTTCACACGGCAACATCACTACAACTGTGATCAACACCATGCAAATGCAACAAGCACATGGACTACAAGCATAAGGAACACATATGTAACCGACATGAATGCATTACCAACACACCTCCTTCTAGTCCAAGGGGTGAACCATGCTCTAATACCACTCTGTGATATCAGATATGACCAAGGAGAGTGCAACCCACTCTGATACCACTCTGTGGTATCATGTATGACCCAAAAAGAACAAAAACCAAACATCACCCAAGGAGAACATAACCATGCTCTGATACCACGTTGTGGTATCAGATATGACCCAAAGAGAGTGAAACCCTCTCTGATACTACTTTGTAACACACTCATCCCACATCTACCCAAGTAACCAACCAAGTAGGGTAAATATGCGATGAGAGGCCACTATGGTGGGATTCAACTTCCTAAGTCACCTTAAGGAGGTGGAATCAGTGGAAACACACCACACAGACCTTACACATCAACAACAGAACTCCTAGGAGCCATCCCAACCACTCAGGTAACCAACCTCTGAGACTAATTGAAGTGTCAGTGCATCAAACCCCTGGACGCTCCCTTGATATGGAAAAGGGTGCATCTAGGAGGCTCCAAAAGCTCCCACAACAAGGGCAAGGGAGCTTTTAGGGGTAATTTTCCCTAGTGTTGTGCCCGCGACTCTAGGATTTGTGACACTTTTTCAGGCCTAGAGCTTAGGTCACTACCCATAACTCAATGAAACCTTCAGAAATGAAATTTCCCAATGAATTAGAGATACATTTGCAAAAACATCAACAAGGACTAGATTGGACCCTTAGTAGCCATGAGAGGCATTTCATCAAACAAATCACAAATATGAAATCTACAGGTCTTAGCAACAGAGTTGAGCATAAGGTGTTGGCATTATGATACATGTGTTGTCCTTAATGGCAACTCACATATATGACGAATGATGGCAGTTCATGGTGCAATAGGTTAACAGAAAAATATTATAGATCAGACTCCAGAGATTGAAGAAAGATAATGGTTTAAGAAGTATATGTTGGTTCACCTTGTCCAAGTAGCGTATACACGCAGGTTCACAAAACAAAAGGATAGTATACATATGCACGCACTTTCACAGAAGGAAAAGCATGTATGGGATGGAAATTAAGGATAATGAATACCAAGGGTTTCTACCATGGTTGTTAAGGACTCTGGACACCACATATCTCCACAATGGTATGATATTGTCCACTTTGGGCCTAAGCCCTCATGGATTTGTTTTTGGGCTTTACCCCAAAAGGCCTCATACCAATGGAGATATTTGTCCATCCTTATATACCCATGATCCTTCCCACTTCTAATCAATGTGGGACTTTGTTCGTATACCCAACAATCCTCCCCTCGAACAAAGGACCATCGAGCCTCCCCTCGAACAATTATCCATCCGCAGGATTCTCCCCTCTCTACCAACCAGGATTCTCTGCTCCAATGCGTTGGAAGCACACGCCTTACATGGTAGCACCACCTGTCTCGAGATCTTTCTCTATCCTAGGTCAACTCCTCTTCACCATGTTGGGACCAGGACACGTCCATGAAGAATCCGGAGCACACCGCCTATTTAACTGAGCTCATCCACGGGCTTACCGAGGCTCACCATCTTTGTTCGGCATTCCGAGGATTCATCCACTTGGGTAACTTTGAATTTGGCTCTGATACCACTTGTTAAGGACTCTGGACACCACATATCTCCACAATGGTATGATATTGTCCACTTTGGGCCTAAGCCCTCATGGATTTGTTTTTGGGCTTTACCCCAAAAGGCCTCATACAAATGGAGATATTTGTCCATCCTTATATACCCATGATCCTTCCCACTTCTAATCAATGTGGGACTTTGTTCGTATACCCAGCAATGGTATTTACCCATGGTAATGAGTGTGATAAAGAATATTGATACCATCAAAGAAAACCAGCAGCATAACTATGGTTTTGGTCCGAGGTATTGGAAAAGGATCTAAGTATATAAGAAGGAGAAGATCGAAGGGCTAAGTGTACAAGTAATGAATATCTTATGAAGGTTAGATCAAAAGAAAATATGCATGTTATGGGTTTCTGGTGCTTTGTTTGATCTGAACTAAGGATGCAGCTAACTGGTTGATGATGGATGAGATCTAATGATGGATGAAGATCATAAGACCTGAAATGAATTATAATTATGTGGTCTAATAATGGATAGTCTAGATCTAATTTCTAACGCGTGTTTTATTATTTTAATGTTATGATCTGAGTATGTATGAATTCTGGAGTAGAAGTTATGAATTTTCAAATCTATACGCTGGTTCGCCTTAGTGAAAGAGCGTATACATGCTAGTTTGACACTTCGAAGCAGCATATACATTATGAAATATGATGTTTGAAATTGCAGTTGGTTTTGGTTGTTGATGTAGAATTCTAGGTTTAGCTCTATGTTCTGGTGACAGTGATCTGATTGTTCAGATTGATTGATTGTGATTTGCTTCAAAATTGGCGGGTTTCATTGATTATTTTTATTGCGGTGGTGATTGATTTTGAGCTTTAATGTTACTGATAGATCCTGTATGAAAATTGGATGAAACATGGCCTTCATAATGTGTTGTTGTATACCAGGAGTATCTAGTTTGAAAATTTATGAAATGTGGTCCCTGGAGGAAGAGAGAAGGTCATAGCCTTCTGTAGGTTGGTGCCTACATACTGGTAAACATATAGGCCAGTACAAGAGCCAGGAGGTTAGAGCCCCTTCCAGTAGCAAATGGAGAGCAAGTGAAGGTTGGAGCCTTCTGTAGGTCGGCGCCTATGTACTAGTAAACATATCGCATAGTACAATAGTAGGGGGTTGTAATTCCCTTCCAGTAGTAGCTGGAGAATGAGAGAAGGTTGTAGCCTTTTGCAGGTGGGTGCCTGCGTACTGGTATGAGTCTGCACTAGTACAAGATTGTAAATAGGTTTTTCTTATATTAAAATAAGACAAAGACAACAACAATAGGTGGTTTTTGTCCCATGTTGGGTTTCCAACTTAAATATTGGTGTTCATGTGTGTTGCTTACGTGTGATGCTTTATTTTGTTATTTCTACACATGATTACTGTTTAATAAAGTACTGATGCACTTATTAAAGATCAACATATGATGAATTAACTAAATCATAAGTTCACTGTATATACGTTCGTTGCCTTAATAACATTTGCGTGCACACACGAGTTCCATTCACTGAAGTAGCATATACAAATCTAATTATGAAATGAAAAAGTTATTGATCTGTAAAAACTGATTCCCCCCCCCGGCCTCTCAGTATTATTTCCAAAAATTTGTATCATAGGAGGTCCTTTGGCAGAATCTTGATCGCTTGAAGGAGATCCATATAAACAATGGGAAAGAAGATAAAGAAGAAAGTGCCTAAGAAGAAGAAGACATCTCAAAGGAATAGTGACATCAAGAGAGACAATTTTCCGTTAGGTGGAACCAAGTATTCAGATTCAGAATCACCTCAGATTGAAGATGAACAAGCAAAAGAAGTATCAGGTACAAAATTTTGGTCTTCTGGTGATACTTTTCTCTGTTCATGAAATGTTGAAGATATTGAAAGTGATAGTGAAAGAAATATAGAGGCGGAAGTTAAAAGACTCACAAAAAAAATTAGATATCAACAAGATCTATTTAACAAAAGGGAGTGTGCCTTCAAAGAAGAAGTTACCATATTAAAATCTCAGTTGGAGGAAGGAAACAAAGTAAGGAAACAATACAAGAAAAAGGAAGATCAATGTCAAAAGCTACAAGATGAAGTGACATAATTAAGAAATGAAGTAAATGAAAAGAGTACAACAATCAAGAGACTTAAAGATAGATCCAATTATTATGAAAGTCTTGAAGCTGAGATCGTATCCCTAAAAGAAGATCTTGAAAATTCAAATAAGCATAGTGAAGAACTACCTCAAGCAGATGAAGAACAAGAAAATGAGATTATAAAATTAAGGCAACAAGTGGAAGAAGGACAAAAGGTTGAAGAAATCATGAAGAAGAAATATCTAGAAAAGGAAGAGCAATATCAGGTTGAAGTAAATATCTTAAAAGGTAAATTAGAAGAAAAGGATAAACTATCACAATTTCAAGATAGTACTAAGGTTTTGGATAATATTCTTAGTATTCAAAAGTCTCCTACCATCAAAAATGGTCTTGGTTTTCATGAAATTGTTCGAGGTGAATCTAGCTCACAAGTTGAGGCAAGAAACTCTAATGCAAATTCTAAAATGATCAACCAGGAGATAATAGGTCAACCCCATCAACAACCAAGGAAAGAAAGTACTCAAAGAAAATAATTTACTCCTAACTATGGAAGTGATAATAAGTTCTTTCCTCTGATGAATAATGTTGAATGTTTTAGATATCATAATTTTGGACATGTTGCAGCTAGATTCAGAAGTAGAATGGTTCAAGCAAATAACCATCACACAGAAAGATCATCAGTGTCCAGGTACTTTAAGGGATATTGTTTTTCTTGCAATATGTTTGGTCACAAAGCCATTGATTGCTATAGAGAGAATATGAAACATATAAGATCTTATGCTTGTAACAAGTTTGGGCATATAGCAAAAGAATGCAGGAGCAAATTTCGGCCAACATACCAAAAGGAGCAAACATCATCACACTCCAAGGTATGGAAGAAGAAGGAAGTAGAGTCAGAAAGATGTGGCATATCTCAGTATATAGACATAACAGACTCAAGGGGAGCTGAAAGTGTGAAACTTCAGAATTCTAATCCTCATACGCAGCTATCATGAAGACAAGTCATGTATATACGCAAGTTAGAAGTTTCACAGTCATGTATATGTTGGTTTGATGAAGAAGCAGCGGGACAGACTCAAGACAAGGGGCCTGATATGGTTCAGTCAATTATTAATTATCTTTGTTGTTCTGATTGATGATGATTACAGTCTGTTGATGATATGTAGAAGTGCTTTTGGCCCTCATAAATTATTAATGACTTGATGAATAACTGGTTGATGATGATGCCTTGATGATTCTTACAAACAAATGCAATGATCATATCTAACAGTGAACAATTGGCACAGGTTCAGGAGGATCATATGCATCTAATAATGCATTGTTGTCATTATAATAGAAGACCTTGGTACATGATGATACTTATACTACTTGATCCACATAGTTGCTTTGATTCATATGACTTTTTTGATGATGGAAATATATGGGTTGTTGATCTTGATGTTGCTGACAGATGCTTATGGTGCAGATCATATATGGTGTATGATAGTTGCTAATATGGTCTTGTTTCGATCATTGGTCCTTGTTATAAATATCTTGTATATCAATTGATGTAAAGGTCATGTAAATATCTATGATGTAATAATTGTTATATTCAGTCATGTAAGGACTTTTGAGATCATGTCAAATTTTGTATATCCCCACTTGGTTGGGTGATTGATGTATGTATGAGTCATTGGTGAAAGGAAGGTCATAGTCACATAGTTTTGTTATAGGGTCATGTTATTCTTTTGAAAAAATATTTCTACAAACTCTTCATGTGCTCGAGGGGAGCATGGACAACATAGTGCATCAATAAGGGGGAGAATATCTTGGTCCGCCATTTGCCCTTGATGTTAAAGGGGGAGAGTATCTTTGATATATCTAATAGGTTCTACAACTTGACGTAATAAACACCAATATGGTTGCCATCAAGTCTAAAGGGAGATATTGTTGGCATTATGATACAGGTGTTGTCCTTGATGGAAAATGTTGGGTGTGGAGCCTAATTATCTTCTATATTCAAAGGTATCGCCGCATTGGACCCCAATTCGAAATGGGGTGGCAACACCGCCCGTAAAATATTCGCTGTAGGGGGAGTGGTTGCGGCCTTTTCGGAGCCCCCCCATGGTGGGGGGATTGGGGGCAACACCCCTGAAGCTAAGAACATATGTAAAATTGCCTTGTAGTTGTTGTAATTTCGTAGTCAATCTGGGCCATTCATTAAGCGGAGATCTGACAGTAGAAGTTATATTTAATTTAAGGTTTTTTTCCATATAAGGCAACCCCTCACTATATATGAGGGAATTGTATTGCGTCTGTGTAGATCTATATTATGAGTGAGGAAGAGAGAGGAGATTGAAAGTGAAGAGGGAGTTGCAACAGATCTGTTGTAGGTTGTATATCTTTAGTTTGCTAGATACTATAAAAAGAAGGACTGGTTGTTTCTTCGTGGATGTAGCCCAAACTAGGACCACGTATATATGTGTCTCTCTTGTTTTAATGCGTTTTTTGTGTTTATATTTCTGCAATAATTTATGTGTTCCATTTCTCTGTAATATATAATTTTCTAACAGAAACTCACATATATGATGAATGCTGGCAGTTCATAGTGCAACAAGTCAACAACAAAGGATTATAGATCAGATTCTAGAGATTGAAGAAAGAGAATTGTTTAAGAAGTATACGTTGGTTCACCTTGTCCAAGTAGCATATACACATGGGTTCACAGAATAAAAGGAGTGTATACGTATGCACACACTTTCATAGAAGGAAAAGCGTGCATGGGATGGAAAATTAAGGATAATGAATACCAGGGGTTCCTACCATGGTATTGACCCATGGTAATGAGAGCGACAAAGAATATCGATACCATCTAATAATACCAACAACATAACTATGGTTTTGGTCCAAGGTATTGGAAAGGGATCTAAGTATATAAGAAGGAGAAGATCAAAGTGCTAAGTGTGCAAGTAATGAATATCTTATGAAGAGTTAGATCAAAAGAAAATATGCATGCTATGGGTTTATAGTACTTTTCTTGATCTGAATTAAGGATGCACCTAAGTGGTTGATGATGGATGAGATATAATGATGGATTAGGATCATAAGACCTTGGTCTGATAATTGATAGTATAGATTTGATTGCTAACACATGTTTTATTCTTTTAACGTTATGATTTGAGTATGTCTGAAGATTGGAGTAGAAGTTATGAATTTTTTGATCTCTATGTTGGTTCACCTTGGTTAAGGAGTCTATACACGTTGTTTCAGCACTTTGAAGTAGCATATACATTATGAAATATGATGTTTGAAGTTGTAGTTGGTTCTGGTTATTGATGTACAGTTCTCGGTTCAGCTTTGTGTTCTTGTGACAGTGATTAGATTGTTCATATTGATTGATTATGATTTGCTTTAGTGTTGATGGGTTTCAGCGATTGGTTGTATTGCAGTGGTGATTGATTTTGAGCTTCAATGTTACTGTTGGGGCCAGTATGAAAATTGGATGAAATGTGGTCTTCATATTGTGTTGTTGTGTACTAGGAGTATCCAGTCTGAAAAATTATGAAATGTGGTCCGTGGAGGAAGAGAGAAGGTTGTAGCCTTCTGTAGGCCGGCGACTAAGTATTGGTAAACATATCGGCCATTACAAGAGCTAGGGCATTGGAGCTCTCTTCCAGTAGCAGCTAGATAACGAGTGAAGGTTGGAGCCTTATGTAGGTCGGCACCTACGTACTAGTAAACATATTAGCTAGTGCAAGAGCTAGGGGATTGTAGCTCCCTTCCAGTAATAGCTGAAGAATGAGAGAAGGTTGTAGCCTTCTGTAGGTGGGTGCCTGTGTACTAGTATGATTCTGCACCTGTACAATATTGTAAACAGGTTTTTCTTATATTAAAAGAAGACAGAGATGACAACAACATGTGGGTTTTATATTGCATTGGGTTTCCACCTTAAATATTGGTGTTCATGTGTGTTTCTTATGTGTCATGGTTTATTTTGTTATTAATGCACATGGTTACTGTTTAATAAAGTATCGATGCACTGATTAAAGATCTACATATGATGAATTAACTAAATCATAAGTTCACTGGATATACGTTGGTTTCCTTAATAACAGTTGCATGCACACGCGAGTTCCATTCATTGAAGTAGTGCAATAAAATATGATTATGAAATTAAAATTTTATTGATTTGTAAATACTAATTCACCCCCCCCCCCTCTCAGTATTTTTTCCAACATAGGGGTCTCATACTTATTTGAGATTCACTATGAGGCATTGTTTCCTTATCATATTCGTTGCATTATCATCTATTAGGCCATAGATACATTGCTCATTCATTTACGAGTAAAAATATGATGAGAGCCATACATAGCCACCATCATAATGCATATTCATAACCATCATAATAACAAAATAAATACCAAGGAAAAAACATCCATATAATCCACATATAAACCAACATAATACTCGTGAATTAACAAGGAGAAATAACCTCATATTAATGATGCAAAGGCCAACCAGGTTTGGGACATCCACGAACCACCTGATCATAGAAATGGCTTAGCCAAATCTCTCTTCATCCAATCACCGCCATGGCATATTGCAAGAATGAATGTGGGATCTCATGGAACAATCCATCAAAACTGAAGCAGGGTTTCCAGAGGCCAAATGACCTCAACCCATCAAACAATGATTCCACCTCATGGTCAGACATCACAAACTATCACCAAATTTGTCTATACGCGAGCCTCTCTTTCACATCTGAGGGTATTTGGCTGTGATGCATATGTACATGTTCCAAAGGAGAAAAGAACCAAGTTGGATAGTAAATCTGAAAGGTGCAAATTTATTGGGTATAAGGATGGTTTAAAAGGTTATAACCTTTGAAACCCATAAACAAGGAAGGTTGTGTACAACTGAGATGTGGTGTTTAGAAAGATGTTATTAAGCATGAAGGCCTACCAAAGGAACCTGAGAAGATAGAGCTTGAGCTAAAGGAAGAAGAATTAGACTCTACAGGAGAACAAGATTCAAAAGATGAAGAGCAACACACTCCATTCGTGAGAAGATCAGTTAAGAAAGAAGGAAGCCAGATACTAATCCATCTTATTTTTGTTCAAATTTTGTTTTATCTATTATTGATGATGATCTTAGAACTATCGGGGAAGCAGTAGATTCAGAGGTTGGTAAACTCTGGAAAGAAGCCATGTTAATAAAATGGCATATTTGGACAAAAATGAGGCTTGGGATATGGTGCAGTTGCCAGATGGAAGGAAACCCATTGGAAGCAAATGAGTGTTTAAGAAGAAGATGAATGTAGAAGGAAAGGTGGAGAAATACAAAGCTTGGTTGGTAGCAAAAGGTTATTCCTAGGTGTTGAGAATTGATTTTGGTGATATTTTTTCTCCTGTTGCCAAGGTAGCTTCTATTAGATTACTTTTATATGTTGTTTCTGCTTTTGATTTTGAGGTAGAACAGATGGATGCAAAGACATCATTTATTTACGGGGATCTAGAAGAAGAGATCTACATGAAGCAACATGAAGGCTTTGCGCTGAAGAGAAAGAAAGAATTGGTATGCAGGTTAAAAAAGTATTTGTATGGGTTAAAACAATCACCAAGGATGTGGTATCATAAATTTGATACATTTATATGAGGACTTGGCTTCACCAGAAGCAAAGGGGATCACTATGTGTATTTTAAATTAATTGGTGACCGTGTTATTTATCTGGTCTTGTATGTGGATGATATGTTGTTGATTGGAAGATGACAAAGAAATTATCTAGGATTTGAAGACCCAATTGTCCTCCAAATTTGACATGAAACATCTTGGTGCTGCAAACTATATTTTGGGCATGGAAATTAAACGACGTCGAGCAAAGAGGAAGCTCTGGTTAAACTAAAGGAAGTATGTATACTTCAAGACAATATTGCAGAGGTTTAATATGCAGGATAGTAAACCGGTGAAGGTTCTTATTCTCGTAGGTGTAAAGTTACCTGTTGAACATTGTCCCAAGACAGAAGAAGAGGAAGACAACACGTCCCGTGTTCCATATGCAAGTGTAGTCAGTAGCCTGATGTATGCAATGGTATGTACTAGACCATACATTGCACATGCAGTGGGAGTATTGAGCAAGTTTAAGTCAAAACCATGGAAGGAACATTGGACATCAGTGAAGCGGGTTTTCGGGTATTTGCATGGCACTAGTGATTATGTTATGTGCTACCAAGGAAGACTAGGATTGGACAAAGTTTTAAACATTCGTGGCTTTGTTAATGTAGAATGGGATGGAGATCTAGATCAGAGTATTGAAAATACCAACAAGAAATTCTAAAAATAAAAGTGCTAAAATTAGCACTACTATAAATAGCATTTCAGGATACATTCCAATTTTAGTTAGTCCATAAACTAAAATTGAGAACTAAAATTCGAATTTGATCTTAACAGTTGTTTGTAAAATAATTAATTAATTCATCTTGAGTTAATTAGTTGTAGAAAATCAAACATGAAGTCTATGTGAAGACATGAAACAGTTTTTCCATTGATTGACGAAGTTATCCCTTGATTAAAGGAGATCATGATGAGTTGACTTTGAGTTGTAATTAGTTAGCTCAATTAACTGAGTTAAGTCCAGTTAGAATAGTTCAAATAGTTTGTTGAACTAATTGTGAGTTCAGTTAGTTAATGCATGCATGCATGTAACTGCTGCACTTCAGATAACTAAATATTCTCTCATAAATAACTCATGCATGTCATTTTAGACAGAGACCCAGTTGAGATTAGATGATGGGACAATGTGTTATCAGTTGGAGGAATATTCCATGGAGGATATCTCTTGCATGCAGAAGGAATTCATTCCTTGGAGATTGCGCAGTTACTTTTGGGTTTGATGAGTGTGTGATGAGGCCAATTCACATAGGTGGCAACATTGGACCCCAAGGAAAACTGCACAAGGAAATAGAAGGCTTGGAGGGCTTAGGGAAGGCATATCTTGTGTCTATTCAGTCTATGAGCTATATTGTTGGTTTGTACGAAGAGCAGGATAACTTGTGAGCTGATTCTTTGTGTAATCTGAACATATTTCCGCTTGTATGATAATACAGAGATCGAGGTTTTTAGCTAAGGCTTTCCCCAAAGTATTCTTTTGTGTTCATGTATGATTGATTTTTCATTCGCAATTATATGTGTTCTATTTGATCTTGTTGAAATTCGATTAAGCTTCCGCAAGTCTGTTGTAGAAGTAGATCTTGTATTTTGCTTTAGTATATTGCATAATCTGTTGATCTACAATGGGAATTTCTACATGGCATCAGAGCAAAGGTGATCAAAACAAAGAAAAATATACAAAGAAGGGAGAATTTCGAAGGTTGAAGTTACTGATTATAGAAATCGAGTTTTTATCACATCTCAATTTCACCAATGGCGTTTAGCGGTTTAAGACTCGAGTATGCCCTTGATGGCAGCTCGAATTATATAGCTTGGAAGGATCGCATGGAAGCAATATTAGAGGATAACGGTCTAAAGGACTTCATTAATCAAGAAGTCCACAAACCCGCAGCGGCTAATGCTATAGAATTGGCAGAATGGAAGAAATGTGTAGCTAGAACGAGGAGAATCCTCTTGGAGGGAGTCGAGACCACATTGTCTCAAGCCTCCATGGGAAGGAGACACCATTTTCGATGTGGAAAACATTGAAAGATCTATATCAGAACAACAACGCTCAGAGGAAGTTGGCGCTGAAAGACAAGCTTCGGAAAATCAAGTGTGAAAAGGGCGACATGATCTCTACATATCTGAACAAGCTCACCACCTGCAAGGATGAGCTTGGAAGTGTAGGGATCACGATAACAGATGATGACATGGTGAGTCTTGTTGTCCTTGTTCTTCCTAAGAGCTAGCATAACTACTAAGACTCGGTTAATGGAAGAGAGAAACTTCCAGATTGGGAACGACTTTGGTTGGATCTGATGCGGGAGGAGATAAGAAGGAGCGTCAAAGATGGATCTTCATCAAAACAAGATTATGAAGAAAATCTAGCCTTAGCGAGTAAGGCGAGGAAAGGAAAGGGAAGGCGTCCCATCCCAAATCTAGTTCTTCCCATGGTGGGAAGAAGTTTGACAAATCGAAAGTGCGAAGCTTTCATTGTCATGAGGTGGGCCATGATGCTACGAATTGTCCATTGAATAAATCCAAGAAGGGATCCTCAAAGGGATCAGATGATGATGCACTAGCCTCAGAATTCGAGTTGGATTTCTCTCTCATCACATGCATGGTTTCATCCATGGTGGGATGTGTTTGGTACCTGGATAGTGGAGCCTCTTTCGACATGTTCAGCGATAAGCATATTTTTAGTACCCTAGAGGAGAAGGATCTCCAGATGCGGATCGACCTGGGCGATGATGGAAAGTACCGTGTTTTAGGTGAAGGTACAATTGTGTTTCAGAGGGAGCATGGAGCTCCTCTCACCCTGACTGATGTAAAGTATGTATCGGGTCTGAAGAAGAATCTTGTATCTGTCACTATGCTAGAAGATAAAGGCTATGATGTAGTCTTTAGTAAAGGAAAGGTATTCTTGAGGCATATCGGTACTGGACAGACTAAGAGGATTGGGATTCGAGTAAAGAATCTCTACAAGTTGGAGGTAGATGATTGTGCTGCATTGAGTTACAAAGCAGAGGTGGTGCAAAGCTAAGATGTTAGCAAACTATGGCATAGAAGGTTGGGCCACTTGCACGATGGGGCCTTGAAGATCATGCAACAGATTTCTACCGGACTTCCCAAGGGAAAACTGTAGCAGACAAATACATGCAAAGGTTGTAGATTGGGTAAGTATGCGAAATCTTCCTTTCAGGATTGAGACAATAGAGCTGGAGCAATCCTGGAGCAAGTTCACACAGATGTTTGTAGACCATTCTCTACCGCCTCCACCGCTAAACAAAGGTACTATGTTATTTTTATTGATGATTTTTCTCGTAGATGTTGGATCTGCTTTATGCAAAAGAAAGATCAGACCTTCTTGAGGATTTGTGAGCTTAAAGCCTTGGTAGAGAAAGAATTTGGAAACAAAATAAAAGCCTTGCATAGCGACAATGGTGGAAAGTATGTCTCCCAATAGTTTAAGGACTTCTGCGCTGCAGAAAGAATTAAACGGAAGTTGACGACACCCCATAACCCACAGCAGAATGGGGTGGTCGAAAGGAAGAACATATTTATTGTGGGAGTAGCTTGAGCGATGTTGCATGACCAAAGCCTACCACTTCATTTGTAGGTTGAGGCATGCAATACAACAGTATACTTGCAGAACAGAAACCCTCACCATATACTGGGAATGAAGACACCTATGGAGGCCTTTTCCGGGAAGCGACTAGAGATGAGTCATTTTAGGATCCTTGGATCATCAGTTTATTTCCATGTGACCAAAGATGCCCAGAGGAAGCTAGATCCAACAGATGAGTTGGGGATACTTGTGGGGTACACTGATACACCCCACAACTATCGAGTGTACCTACCTACCAGTCAGAGGACAGTGGTACGCAGAGATTTGAAGTTCGATGAGCAGAAAGCCATGCGAGTATCACTTGAGAGGGAGCGCAAGTTGCATGCAGAGGAGGGACTTTAAGTTCCTAAGGAGGAGGAGCCTCATATTGATGCAGAGCAGTCTCATGCAGAGGATCCGGGAGTGGAGACATCCTCTCATACTGAGTCTTCCAAAGATGGGTGGAAACGCTCAAGGGAAGCTAACAGGTTGATGCTGGACGCGCGTGAGAATGTGGGACAACCATCTTCTCAGTGCATATAGAGGAGGTCGCCCAAGCAATACACTGGTTACATGGCCTTGGTTGGGGAGTGTGTAGAGTCTGAGCCTTCTTCATTCGAGGAGGCAGTGCAGCAACCAGTCTGGGTTGATGCCATGGTAGAGGAGTACGACTCTATCATTTGGAACAATGTGTGGGATGTTGTCCCAAGACCTCAGGACAAGTCAGTGGTTAGTTCCAGATGGCTTTACAAGGTAAAGTAGGGAACTGATGGTAGTGTTGAGAAACATAAGGCAAGGTTTGTTGCCTGAGGTTTCTCACAGGTTGAGGGGATTGACTATGATGAGACCTTTGCTCCTATAGCAAGGTACTCATCTATCAGATCGATGTTGGCACTATCAGCACAAATGGGTTGGAAGATCCATCATATGGCTCTGAAGACATGTTCCTCAATGGGAAGATTGAGGAAGAGGTGTACATTAAGGAACGAGAAGGTTTCGAGAGCTTCGATCGTGAGTCGCATGTGTGCTGACTCAAGAGGGCTTTATATGGGCTGAAGCAAGCACCTTGTGCTTGGTACACCATGATCGACAACTATTTCACGGGGTTGGACTTTACCAAGAGTGAAGCAGATGCGAACCTTTACCACATCATGGTAGAAGGTAAGCCATTGATCATTGTTCTTTATGTCGATGACCTGATTTTGACAGGTGATGATCAACTGATCAAGTCTTGCAAGGAGGACCTTGCAAGAGGGTTCGATATGAAAGACATGGGTCTTATGCACTACTTTCTAGGCATGGAAATGTAGCAGAAAGATGGGGAAGTATTTGTGTTTAAGGCAAGTATGCCAATGAGATACTTAGGCGCTTTCACATGGAGAAGTGCAAGCCCATGTAGACTCCTCTAGCTAGGAACTAGAGGAAGGAGGATGCTACTTCAGGTGAGGTAGTAGCTGCTACTGTTTATCGACAGCTTGTGGGTTCACTTATGTATCTAGTGAACACACAACAAGACTTATGCTTTGCGGTGAACCAACTGAGTCAAGCTATGGTTCAGCCTACCAAGCTGTTTTGGAAGGCAACAAAGCATGTGCTGAGATACCTCAGAGGAATATCTCAGTATGGATTATGGTACAGAGGGAGTGAAGCTTCAGGGCTTCACAGATGCAGATTGGGCAAGGAGTCCGTTAGAACAGAAGAGCACTTCTAGAGGAATCTGCAACCTTGGTTCAACTGCAGTTTCCTGGTACAAAAGGAAACAGAGGTCAGTTGCACTTAGCTCAGCAGAGGCTGAATACATGGCTGCCAGTTAGGCAACATGCGAGGCCATTTGGATGCGGAAGATTCTAGTGGGATTGTTTGGTCAGAGGATGGATCCAACTGTGATCTACTGCGATAATAAGAGTTGTATCAAACTCTCTGAGAATCCAGTTTTTCATGACATGTCCAAGCACATTGATTTCCAGTATCATCATCTTTGAGACTGTGTCGTCAAGAGGATCATGTTGTTGCTGTATGTTTTGACTGAGGAACAAGATGTAGATATTTTGACTAAGGCATTGTCAAAATGCAAGTTCGAGTTCCATAGAGACAGGATTGGGGTTACTAATAATCCCTTTCTTGTTGAGAGGGAGTGTTGAAAATACCAACAAGAAATGCTAAAAATAGAAGTGCTAAAATTAGCACTACTATAAATAGCATTTCGAGATACATTCCAATTTTAGATAGTCCCTAAACTAACATTGAGAATTAAAATTCGAATTTGATCTTAGCAGTTGTTTGTAAAATAATTAATTAATTCATCTTGAGTTAATTAGTTGTAGAAAATCAAACATGAAATCTATGTGAAGACATGCAACAGTTTCTCCATTGATTGAGGAAGTTATCCCTTAATTAAAGGAGATCAGGATGAGTTGTACTTTGAGTTGTAATTAGTTAGCTCAGTTAACTGATCTAAGTCCAGTTAGATTAGTTCAAATAGTTTGTTGAACTAATTGTGAGTTCAGTTAGTTAATGCATGCATGCATGTAACTGCTGCACTTCAGATAACTGAATATTCTCTCATAAATAACTCATGCATGTTAGTTCAGACAGAGAACCAATTGAGATCAGATGATGGGATAGTGTATTATCAGTTGCAGGAATATTCCATGGAGGATATCTCTTGCATGCAGAAGGAATTCATTCCTTGGAGATTGCACAGTTACTTTTGGGTTTGATGAGTGTGTGATGAGGCCAATTCACACAGCTGGAAACATTGGACGCCAAGGAAAAATGCGCAAGGAAATAGGAGGCTTAGAGGGCTGAGGGAAGGCATATCTTGTGTCTATTCAGTCTGTGAGCTGTATTGTTGGATTGTACTAAGAGCAGGATAGCTTGTGAGCTGATTTTTTTGTGTAAACTGAACATATTTCCACTTGTATGATAATACAGAGATCGGGGTTTTTAGCTGAGGCTTTCCCCAGAGTATTATTCTTTGTTCATGTGTGATTGATTTCTCATTCTCAGTTATATGTGTTCTATTTGATCTTGCTCAAATTCGTTTAAGCTTCTACAAATTTATTGTAGAAGTAGATCTTGTATTTTGCTTTAATATATTGCATAATCTGTTGATCGACAGTGGGAATTTTTACACAGAGAAGGTCTACAAGTGGGTATGTGTTTAACTTATTTGAAGCAACAATCAATTGGATGAGCAAGAGACAGTCTGTAGTGGCACTTTCAACTACAAAGGAAAAATACATGGCAATGACTCATGCAAGCAAGGAAGCGGTTTGGTTGCAGAGATTGTGTTCAAGTATAGGGTTAGTGCAACGAGATATAAGGATAGACTGTGACAACCAAAGTGCAATTTGATTAGCAAAGAACCTTGCTTATCATTCAAAGGCAAAGCACATTGATGTTCAGTATCACTTTATGAGGGATATGGTTGAGGAAAAAAGGTGTTGCTGGTAAATGTGGACACTTTGAAGAATGTCGCAAATGTACTAACAAAGTTTGTGAGCAATGCAAATTTTTCTTGGTGTAGAGAAACAATGGGCATTGCAGGGCTAGGCCAATGACTAAGTTCTCATATGCCCCCTATGTGGAAAAGAAAACAACAAGTGGGAGAATGTTAGGTGTGTGTATATTCTTTCCATGACTAGTTGCACAGGCGAGGGGGTTTCAAGGGGGCGGTAGCCCCCCCTGTACGGGGTTTGGGACAGTGCCCCAGGACAATTTTTTTGGACCCTATATTAGGTTGGTGGACCTACCTATGGTGATGCCAAAAAATAGTGATTCCAATAGGGGGAGCATGGGAATAAAAAATCTTTAGTAGGACTAGACTTCACGACCCACCGGAGGAGATAGAGTTCCTCACTAATAATATCTCAGAATTACTAATGAACAAACCAAACACAATTACCTATCAATGCCTCTTGGAGTTTCTATCTTTTGGAGGTGGCTTGCCAAGGAGGGAAGAGATCTTGTAGGAAATTGTTTGCTTCAACATGACCCCATTCTCATGAAACCATTATAGATATTCCCATCCAAATAGATCTAACTTTTCAAAATCACTAGGGAGGTTGAGGAAAAAAGTTGGAACGAAACTAATGTGCACTAGAATCTCCCAGAAGTGGACTTCAAAATTCCCAAGCACCTCCACAGAATGCATGATGAGGAGATGATGCCAATGACTCTCTTCCTTTGGCAACCTAGGAAGAGGAGATTCCATGTGCGTAGTTAACACAATGTGTTCATCCCCAAGGAGGTGTCCCATAATTGATCTGAATGCCAAACAAAATAGTTAATTTCCAACTCCATGAGTGTAGTGTTAACTTGAATGCATGCCCCCTTCCGCCAATTATTATTTTCCCTGGTGTGAAATCTTGAAGTGACATGCTTACCTTGCAACCTAGTACACCTCCCATTCAATTTATTTGGTCCATTCGTATCCTCTACCATGTTCATCAACATCCCTTGCTCACACAAATTAATTGTCAATCACACTGATCTAGGTGGATCTTGGTGGCCACCTGCCAAGTCCACCTGGACCCCCACCATTGTTTTTCTTAGCATTTTCAGTTTCCTTAATTGTAGCACAACTTACTATTTTTAGCAGTTTTTCGGGTCCTGAACTTCCGGAGTTGTTTTGAGGCCCTAAACGACATTTTTTGGGAAATCTAGGGGCAACATGGGTCCCTTCCCAAAGTGGTAGTGCTTGGATAGATCTTTCTAACGAGCTATTGCATGCGTCAAATGGAGATCGTATGCCAAAGTTACGACCCCGGGAAGTTGATGTACCAATTTACCCAAACGGGGCCCATAGTTTGGCGTTTCATCTTCTAGGGTTAGGTTTTGGAATGTTAAGGGTTTTCCATTGTTTCTCAACAATAAATAGGCCTTCGAGCCTCATTGTAAGATAGTTCAGAGGCATGTAGCCACCACATCTCTTCTCAGAGATAAGCTACCATCGCCCTAGCTGGTTTATTTCCATTACTGTTTGTAAGCATATTTCAGTATTTTACATTAATGAAGTAAAGTATTATTTCTGCTGCATATCTATGTTTATGGTTATCTCTGTGTTTTATTGCGTTCCTGTTTAAATCGGGATCAGTGGTATCAGAGCGGTCTACTTTTTCTCTGTTTTTCTTTGCATGTCCCCAACGAGGTCGGGATATAAGAAGTTAGGGCTTGAACTGGTTGAACCTTTGCAAGACAAGCCTCGCAAATCCCAACGGCCTCCTATGGAAGACGAGAAGAAAGACGAGGGGGCAGGAGATCCTATCAAAATCTTGCTCGGAGAAGCCTTCGAGCGACAACGAAACGCGATGATGGACAGTTTTGCCCAAATCCTTCAGCGGCTACCCAGAAGCGACGCATCAGCTTCCAGAAGCTACTCTGGAAACACCACACCCTTTAAGATACAAGTTAATTTTGAAATCCCCATATTTGAGGGTCAAATAGATGTAGATGTCGTAGATAAATGGTTAAATCTGCTGGAGGGTTATTTTTCTGTTCATGAATTTTCAAGTCGGGAAAAGATTGTTTTCGCTCTTCTCAAAGCAGCCCCCCACGTCAAGGACTGGTGGGAAACCTACTGCGAGCAGAAGGATGGAAATATTGGCTCACTATTTTTTGTTGCACCTACCTGGAATTCATTCCGTGATGCCATCAAGGAGCAGTACTACCCTGTCAGAAGCTATGAGGATGAATACATAAAATGGACCACACTACGGCAGGGAAGGGACCAAGGCGTGCCGGAGTTCACCAATCTTTTCCATACCCTTCGCACAAAGTTGGGTAGCATTTGATACTCAAATACCGCGGCTGCCTACACAAGTACATCCAAGAAGAAATACAATTCCTGAACATCTCCTCGCTCGGCACAGTGTACCGATATGCCGTCAAGGTCGAGCAGAAGTTTAAACAAAAGAAGCGAGACTTTGGATCTGCGAATCTGAAGCAAGGGAAATGTGCCCCTAAAACACAGAACAAAGGACAAAGCCAAGGCGGGGCAGCCCAAGACAACCCGCCAAAGCTGCAGGCAAAGAACAACGCCGCAAAGATGAAAAAGGACATGGGAAAGTGGTGTGAGTTCCATAAGAGCTCCACTCACAACACCAGTGAGTGTCGGGCCAAGAAGTCACTGGTAGCCAAGCTAAAGGTTCCAGAATCAGATGCATGTTCCGACTCTGAGTCAGAACCCGACAAGGGGAATGAAAAAGGGAAGCAGATCATTGACGCGGATCCCAATGCCATTGTTGCTACCACCAAGATCCAGAAAAATGAACCTGAAGATCCAGAGGAGGAGGAGCGTCTCTTCCACTCCCAGATGTGGGTAAAGGGCTCCCCGCTACAGTTCATTTTCGATAGCGGGAGCCAAAAGAACCTCATTTCGGCAGAGGTCGTGAAGCGGTTGGGCTTACCGACTGTTTAGTCAATTTAGTGTTGTCTAAATTGCTATCATAAATTGTCAACCCGGGGCTCGTAAGCTGATGAAGTGAAGGTGTACAATATATACTTAAGTAACCTCTTAGATCTTTTTGTCGTTTGGGGGTGTTGTGGTCAATTTAACTTCCTAAGATGGAGTGATGATTTTATAGACAAATGAGTGATTTGTGTGTGTATGGTGGTTTCTAAATGAGTGAGTGTGTGTAACTGGTGGTTTCTAACTACCTTCTAAACTTGCAAAGAAAGAGCTTGAAAGAAATAACTTGAAATGAAACTGAAAGCAAAGCATAAAAACCACTTTCTAATGGCACTAGTCACTACTCATGCTGCTGCAATAAAAAGGTAAGAAAAACCACTTTAAAGACCAATTATAATGTTCATCTCTTCCTAACACTCTGCTTCCAACATATAGTACTATGTGAAACACGATTAAGAAGTAGTTAGATATAAGTCTAAAAAGTAATCAAGCTCTAAGATGACAAATTATAACACCACTGTGCCTCTCTCCAACATTCTGCTTCCAACATACATTGTAATGTGTAACAAGTGAAGAAAGAGTTAGTGATATAAGTGAAAAACTACTCAAAGTAAGCTGTAATTTATTAGTATTCTGATCTCTTAAAGATGAACAACTTATGATAAGGAGACCATCAATATGTTAGCATACAACTTGAGAAACTAAACTAGAAATCAAGCTAGAAAAACAGAATAAAGGCAGCAACTATGAATATGACAACTGAAAATACCATTAGAGATAAAGCAAATACAACAAAGACACACAATCCCGGGCTAACACCTGCAGAAAACAATCTTGATCAGTTAAAGTAAATGCTGGAAATGAAATGACAGTGAAAGTAAATCAAAACTGTACATGTATTAAAGAAAAGGAAAATTGTTGAATTCAAAAGAAGGAAATGGCAAGAACATAAAGGTAAATTTACTGTACAAAGGTTGTTATGAATGGGGGCCCTCCATCCACAAAACCCAAGGAAAGATCAGCTACTTGAGAGAGTCAAAACAGCACAGTCTTCTATTAACTCATATGCAGAAATTACAGTAAAAAGTGCTGAAACAACAACTTCAAAACAGAGTTTCTGTACACACTAAAATTGTAGCAATTACGTAAACAAAGCAACTAAAAACTAATCCTTAAGCGTGCGCAGACGCTGGATTTTATAGGCGTATGAACAACTGCCTACTGCGTAAAACATGAAACTAGAAATTAACTGACAGTCATGCTAATTAAATGGTACAGCAACACGTAAACAGGTCCGTGTGTTATCTGGAGGGTACGGTCGTCATGGAGGTTGAATCCAAGGTTGGATCCTGTCTCCCATAACCTGCGTAGCGTGGAGGAATCGCCATCTGGAGTGATGTGACCTTTCAGCTCACGCAGCACCGTTTGAGCTGGCTTTGTTGATCGAAGTTTGATCCACGTTGACCGGAGGTGTGCGTGGCGTTGCTGACCGAACCAATAGCATAGGAACCTTTAACACCTTCATTCCCACGTGCCCATGTGATTCGTTTTTCAAAATGACACGTGGAACATAGAGATCAATGAAAAGGCTGCGGAATGACTAGATAGCTGCGGAATTGCTGAATGGCTGCGGAATTGCCAGACAGCTGCGGAATCTCTGTGCATATGTCAAAAATCTAGACAAACGGTCAAACATTAGCAAAGTTAACCAATCATGCTTAAAGACATCAAATGTAATGATCTGGATAGGTTTATGAGGAAAATAGGGCAAAAGAGAGGGATAAGTGAGGAAAAGCTGTAGGTAATGATAGATAATTAGGTGCAAGTTAGAGGCTCTACACCGACCACAGCACATCCACAACCATACACCATCGGGTGGCTTCACCAAGGACGGGATCTTCGCGTGAGCCAGCAATGTCGCCTTCCGTACAACATCAAGCCCTTCACGGATGAGGTATTTTGTGACATTGCTCCCCTTGAAGTTTGTGATGTATTATTAGGACAACCATACTTGTGGAAGCGACATGTTGTGTATGAATCAAGGCCCCAGGCTGTTATTGTTACATTGGGGAATAAGTTGTACAGGATACCAGAGGTAGCACCGCCTACCACCATCTCTTTGATTACTGCAAAACAATGTAGTAAGCTCATTTCCAAGACTGGGAAATTTTTTTTCCTGATGATACGCCCTCAAGGAAAGAAGAAGATGGTGGCCACGACCTCCAGATAGGACCCCTCCGCACGACAACTACAGATGGATAAGGTTGTGAAGGAGTACGAGGACATCTTCACCTCCCCTGCAGGGGTTCCTCTGCACTGTCAGGTCAATCACTACATCGATCTAACCCCAGGTGCGCCGCTACCCAATGGACCAATTTATCGGCGCTCTGTTCTAGAGAACGATGAAATCAAGAGGCAGATTCAGGAGCTGCTGCAGAAAGGTCACATCCGTCCGAGTTCATCACCTTGTGGGAGCCTGATCGTGTTGGTACAGAAGAAGGATGGGACTTGGAGACTCTGTATTGACTATCAGGTGCTGAACAAGATCACTATCCGTAATAGGTACCCGATCCCACGGATTGATGATCTCTTGGACCAACTAAAGGGGGAAAAATATTTCAGCAAGATCGATCTGAAGTCAGGATATCACCAGGTACCCATCGAACCCTCTGATGTGTGGAAGACTGCCTTCAAAGCCAAGGAGGGCCTCTTCGAATGGTTGGTTATGCCTTTCGGATTTTTGGAATGCTCCTGCAACCTTCATGAGGCTAATGGATGACATCTTGCGGCCATTCACCAACTCATTTGTAGTGGTATACTTGGATGACATTCTGATCTTCAGCCAGAGTTGGGAAGAGCACCTCCACCACATCCGACATGTTCTTCAAACACTGTGGCAACACAAGCTATGTGCCAATTTGGAGAAATGCACTTTTGGCATGACCCAGGTTTAGTATCTAGGATACATTATTGATGAACAGGGGGTGCATGTGGATCCGGCCAAGATCCAAGTAATTCGGGATTGGCCATCTCCGACCACTCTGACAGAGCTCTGCAGCTTTCTAGGTCTTGCCAACTTCTATCGCAGGTTCGTGTTGGGGTTTTCTCATATCACTTGACCCTTGAGTCAAGTCACCAAGGGAGGAGCGAAAGCGAAATTCTTTTGGTGTGAATCTCAACAGAAGGCATTCATAGAGTTGAAAGATCGCCTCTGCACAGCACCAGTGCTCGCGTTACCAGATTCACAACAACCATTTGAGGTCGAGACAGATGCCTCTGACTATGCTATTGGGGTAGTCCTTACTCAACACGGGCATCCAGTGGCATATCATAGTGAAACACTTTCAGACACAGTCAGGAAGTATCCCACTTATGATAAAGAGATGTATTCCATTGTGCAGGCCTGCCGACAATGGAAGCATTACATTTTGGGGAAGGAAACGGTCATCCACACAGACCACCGACCCCTGCAGTTCATACAGACCCAAGGGAAATTGCAGAATGATCGCCATCAGAAGTGGTCTACATATCTACAACAGTTCAATCTTAATATCAAGTATAAGAAGGGTAGCACCAATAATGTTGCAGATTGCCTCAGTCGACCACCAATCATGGCGTTAACCACTGTGCTCAACTCTTGTGGGCACGAGACTTCTGATTGGCCACTTCTCTACAAAAGTGACCTAGAATTTGGCCACACATACCAGACACTCTTGGGGGGTCAGCATGTTCAAGATTTTCACCTCCAAGGTGCCCTGTTATGCCACCTGGGTCACCTTTGTGTTCCTTCAAGCGAGTGTGCCAAGATGATTTGGGAAGCACACTACAGTCGAGCTACTGGGCATTTCGGGGTTGAGAAAATAGTGGCAGTACTACAAAAGTATTTCTATTGGCCAAATCTTCGACAGGATGTTGGAAAGTACATCAGATCATGTACTACCTGTGCCATTGCCAAACCAACCATCAAGAAGCAAGGCCTCTATACCCTGTTGCCTACCCCTAGTCGACCTTGGGAATCCATCTCCATGGATTACATGTCAGGGCTTCCTTCCACTAAGCATGGAAATGATTGTGTTTTTGTGGTCGTCGACAGGTTCTCGAAGATGGCCATTATGGCGGCCTGCAAGAAGAATATCACAGCAGAAGCCACTGCTAAACTCTTCTTTGAACGAGTGTGGGTGCACTTTGGGATCCCACAGTCTATCATCTCAGATCGGGACAGTCGGTTCCTCAGTACATTTTGGTCCAGTCTCTGGTCAATGCTGGACACCAAACTCACTAAGTCCACAGCCTTCCATCCTCAAACTGATGGCCAGACAGAGGTTGTCAATCGGATGATTGTACACATTCTACGCATGTACAACTCAAAGCATCCACGCACATGGGATGAGAGCCTCCCCTATGTTCAGCACAGCTACAACCGAGCTCTTCACAACTCGACTGGCCACAGCCCTTTTCAGGTGGGCTTGGGATTCCAGCCACTATGCCCCATTGATGTGGCCATGCCACTTGCAGCTACTCACACAGATTCGGCTCATGTCCAGTCCGAAACAGATAAGGCAACCAGCTTCATTGAGCACATCCAACATATTCGCCAGCAGGTCCATGACATTCTGGAGAAATCAAATTCCAAGTACAAGCAGCGACATGATCAACATCGGGTGCCACACAAGTTTCTGGTGGGCGACAAAGTCTGGTTGCATCTGCAAAAGGAACGCCTTACTAGAGCCTATTGGAAACTGAGACCACTCTGATATGGTCCTTACACCATTACTAAGGCTGTGGGGGACAATTCATTTGAGCTCAGCATTCCCCCATTCCTTGGCCTACACCCAATGTTCAATGTGGACCGCCTTCGGCCATACTTTCCACCATTGCTAGATACATCTGACATTGCAGAACAGCTCACACCCACAAAATTAAATCCAGATTGCATGGAACAGACTGCAACTGATCGGATCATGGACACACAGATCAAGAACACTCACCAAGAGAATATCCAACTGTATCGAGTTGTCAAAGCAGGCCAATTCCTTCACCACGGCAAGTGGCTCACCAGGGACCAAGTTCAGCAAAAGTTTCCTCATCTCATGAAGGAACTCAATGCAATGCGGACCATTGCTTCCTAAGGGGGGAGGAATGATCCAGGTGGATCTTGGTGGCCACCTGCCAAGTCCACCTGGACCCCCACCATTGTTTTTCTCAGCATTTTCAGTTTCCTTAATTGTAGCACAACTTACTATTTTTAGCAGTTTTTCGGGTCCTGAACTTCCGGAGCCGTTTTGAGGCCCTAAACAACGTTTTTTGGGAAATCTGGGGGCAACATGGGTCCATGGACCCATGTTTCCCTTCCCAAAGTGGTAGTGCTTGGATAGATCTTTCTAACAAGCTATTGTATGCGTCAAACGGAGATCGTATGCCAAAGTTACAACCCCGGGAAGTTGATGTACCAATTTACCCAAATGGGGCCCATAGTTTGGCGTTTCATCTTCTAGGGTTAGGTTTTGGAATGTTAAGGGTTTTCCATTGTTTCTCAACAATAAATAGGCCTTCGAGCCTCATTGTAAGACAGTTCAGAGGCATGTAGCCACCACATCTCTTCTCAGAGATAAGCTACCATCGCCCTAGCTGGTTTATTTCCATTACTGTTTGTAAGCATATTTCAGTATTTTACATTAATGAAGTGAAGTATTATTTCCGCTGCATATCTATGTTTATGGTTATCTCTGTGTTTTATTGCGTTCCTGTTTAAATCTGGATCACACACAGAGTATAAAAACTGAGTGTAGCTTCCTGTGCTTTGGATTGATATGAATGATGACTTAATGGGGTGTTTTGGTATCTCCCTTAGGTGTGTAAGCTTGTGGGAAGGATAAAACACACCTCCACAACTTTTGCATCCCTACCACTCCATTTGGGGACTTTATAAAGCTAATTGTTAATCTTAATCCCACTATGTAGAAAAGGAGATGGAGGGACAAGAAAATAGTCACTATTAAGTTGCCATTTGTAAATGGCCATATTCTAAGGTAAAAAAACAAGAGGAAATGTAGTCTTTAATAAGATAAATATATTGCAACCATTTTTGTATGCTCATAATTTCATTCCCATAAGCTAAGGAGTGTAAATATACCATTTCTTTTTTTTGTTTTCTATGGATAAATTTAAGGTAAGTCTTTATGAAATATTGGAATGACTAAGCAAACACTAAATTTATAGATTAAGATATGTGAAAAACTAGTGTGTCTTCTTATTCCTAGGTGACATAAGGAATGAGCTAACCCAAACAAGTCGTAATCAAGAGCGTCAAGTTTAAAGATTAAGATATATGAAAAACCCATATGCCTTCTTATTCTTTAGCAAAAGAAAGAATAAGCTAACATAGACAAGTCATAATTAAGAGTTTAATTGCTTGCTCCATGACTAGGTTTAACAACCCTGTGAAAAACTAGTATGTCTTCTTAAGAAAGAGTGAGCTAACTTAGTCAAGTCACAATCAATAATTTAATTGATTGCTCCATGACTAGGTTTAACAACCTCGATTCTTACCTAACACATAATAAACAAAACAAAATAATGCAAGACGGTCTCATTCGATATATAATTTATTCAAAATCTATTGTTGGCAATGCACAATAATATTTAAATATCAATAATTGGATATGGAATTATTCAAAATTTATTTTTGGCAAAGTAGATGGGAAACCATTTGATGCAGGAGCATCCAGCTCCGAGGAAGACGCATGACCGTTGACTGGCTCACAGGAAAAGAACATAAACAGGACGAAGAATTCGGGCGTGGATGGACGGGTCATCAAGTTGGTTGTTGTCTTTTTCTTCTCTTCAAATTACTGTTTACTTCATTTCAATTCAGAGCATTTTTAATTACAAAGTTGTTTAGCTTAGGAGATAAATAGTGTTTAATTAAAACTTTGTTAAAAGAAATAGATGACAGTTACAGCATTCAGGTTGAAACAGTTCAACTGTAACGGGGAGGCAGTTATGCTCTCGATGTATTTTTTAAAAACAGAAAAAAGACGAGAACAAAAGGTTCCCCTTTTCCAGAACGAGAGTAAGAGACAACAAGAGAAGACAAGAAAGAAACCCCTGTAACAGAGTTGTATTTTTTTTTCCACAAATGAAATAATCTACTGCTACTATTTTCTCTATGTTATATACAACCTTTACTGTGCATTTTAAAATTGAATTCGGAACAGAAAGACATTAAACTGTAACAGGAACTGAAGAACGTTCGACAATCATTATTGTACAAATAATCGATACATGAAGCAAGGAAAAACACTGTGGACGCATAACTCCAGCAACCGATACAACGAAACTTCACAAAGATAACAGGTACCAAACAAACATATCACTGCTCTCATTTTCTTTTGAAAAAAATATTACAAACACTGTATACAGAAAAGTAATGTCCGAATGCACAAAAGAAATCCACCACGGGATTTGTGGACTGATACGGTATTAAACCATTTACAAACCCTTACACCTATCAAAGGGCCGACGTCTTTCCAAGACCAAAACTACGAAGTTATTGCAGGAAAAAACAGAGCCATAGAAATCTCAAGCGTCGGAAGGGCACGACAGAGTCCATACAACACCACAGGCAAACACTACGACTGTCAAAACCCTCCACAATCTACAGTAACGCTAAAGAAATCTACAGCTACACTAAAGATGGCGCAAACCCTACCGGTTTACGAAGAGAGGCAGGGTTGAGCAAAGCCGGAGGACGAACGAACCCTAAACCCTCGACAGCTAGCCACCAGTTCAACCTGCATTCAGAGCAAAGCTGGGTTAGATAGAACAAAATAACAGATTAGGGTTATAATAAAACCAGATAGCTAAGAGTAGAAGACGTGCAACATAATGGAGTCAAAAACTTACCAGTAAGTCGACAAGGAGACCGCCGAAACGACATTCCATAACCCTAACTGAACAAGGCACGAAGAACTGTAAGTGTTCGTCGCAGGAGTCAGAGTGAAATGAATCAGGGAATGATAAGTTACCTGTGAGAGCGAGGAAGAAGCCAGTAAAGTGGGAGCGCCGACATTGCAAACCACCTGTACAGAAATCATACCTGAGTAGTGGAAGCCGAAAGAATCAAACGTTAAAGAGTTCACACCAAGACCAGAATCTTACCATTGAATACAAGAGAAGAACAACAGAATCATGCGCGTCCAAGCAGCTCGTTAAACCAGCGAAAATAACCCGGAGCCACAGCCTATTACCAGAAGCCGCAACAGGGTAAGACCCCAGGTTTGGATAGAGGGTAAGGTCCATCGGAAGACCAAAGAGCGGACCTGGTTCAAGCTCGGGAAGCAACGGTGAGAAGAAGGAGAAACAGAGTAACCCCCAGCTGAACGACAGAGCAAAATGACCCGAGAACATCGCAACTAGGGTTTAACAAGGGCGGGAAGTGTATTGACCGCGTGAACCGGCAAGTGTCCATTCCAACCGGCAAGAAAGGTGTGATCATTTAATTGCAAATTGAAAGCGGATTTGACCGTAGCGCCAACAGTGACAGCGAGGGCCTGTAGAGTGATCACGTGGAACTTTGTCCACGTCACCATAGGGCTGGGCCGTCAAAAGTGGTATCAGAGCAGGTTTTGAGTAAAAGAAAATGGAGGTTGGCAGAAGAGGAAGAGGAAGAGGAAGAGTCCGGAGGGTAGCAGAAGAGGGACTCCGAGAGGAGATCCGTGTCTTGCGAGAATGATTGGAAGCAGTAGAAGCTGGGGGAAGAAGAAACCCAGCAGATGACAGTGATGAAGATGTGGCAGAACCAGAGGATGAATTGGAGGGGGTGACACCAGAATTCAGACTGTTGAAGTCGGTTTTGCTGTCAAGTCATAAACCAAAACATGAGCTGTCAACTTATGACGGAAGCCTGTCCGCAGACGTGTTATTGGATTGGCTAAGTGAAGTCAACAAATATTTCGAGTTTGAGGAAACTAGTGAAGATAAACAGGTGAAGTTCGCCGCCACCAAGCTGAAAGGACATGCGTCCTTGTGGTGGGACAGCATTCAGGCGGAGAGGAGGAGGCTTAACAAACAGCCTATAAAGAAATGGTCCCGAATGGAGGCCAAACTGAAGGAAAAATTCCTGCCGAAGGATTACCAGATTATGTTGTACAGGCAGGTACAGAACTTGAAACAAAGGGGAATGACTGTTAAAGAATTTACAGAGGAGTTCTATAAGTTGAATTTACGAGCAGGATATGTGGAAGACACCCCGGAGAAAACAGCCAGATTTGTGAATGGCTTGAGGGGGGAAATCCTGGATGAAATCGGTATCCTTTCACCCCGGACATTGGATGAAGCCTATCAGTTTGCACTAAAGGCAGAGGAGAAAATTAACCGGAAGCAGAGTGCCAGGAGAGGAGGTGGAACTGGCAGGGGGAAAGGTAAAATGTTTGGAAGAGGCCGAGGTACAGGTTCAAGTGAAGAAGGCAGCAGCTCTAAGTCTGCTGGAACAACAGAAAAGGACAATAGCACCAGAGGAGGACGACCACCTCAGCGTGGGCGAGGGTATCGTCGGGGCAGGGGAACTGTCCAGTGCTATCGCTGCCACAAATTAGGACACAAGTCGTATGACTGTCCTGAAGGTGAACCAGCAGGTGGAAGAGGAGCTTATGTTGCTCAACCAGAGGATGCTGAAGCAACACCTCAGGAAGCAGAAAACGCACCAGAGACAGGTGAAGCTTTGGTGTTGAATAAAGTGCTGTTGAAACCAGCAAAGGAGGTTGCAGAACCAGGTCAAAGAAAAGCTTTGTTCCGCACGGTCTGCAAGTCACAGGGTAAATGCTGTAAACTGATCATTGACAGTGGGAGTACCGACAATTTAGTGGCTGTGGAAATGGTAGAAAAGCTGGGATTAAAAAAATTAAAGCACCCTACTCCTTACAAAGTGTCATGGCTGCAGAAAGGACATCAGCTGTTAGTTGACGAACAATGTGAGGTGGAATTTCAGATTGGCAGATACAAGGATAAGATCCTTTGTGATGTCATGCCAATGGATGTCTGTCACTTACTATTGGGACGACCTTGGCAGTTTGATAGAAGCGCAATCCATGACGGGAAAACGAATTGTTATAAGTTTGTTAAAGATGGGATCAAGCACACGCTTGTACCCATCAAGGAGGAAAATACAGCAGAAGCCAGTGGAGTGAAGGCATTGTTGTTGGGCGGAAAGGAGTTTGTGAAACAGATTGAGGACAACGAAATCAATTTTGATGTCATAAGGAGACCAAAGGCAGTGGTATTACATACACAGATATCATATTTGCCTGAAGAAGTTCAGAAGTTGCTGCAAGAATTTGGGGACATTGTGGTGGATGACCTTCCCGATGAATTACCACCAAAGAGGGGTATTAGTCACTGTATTGACTTTATACCAGGGGCAAGCCTGCCAAATAAAGCAGCTTACCGTATGAGTCCCAAAGACCATGAGGAAATTAGGAAGCAAGTTCAGGAATTACTTGATAAAGGGTTGATTCGAGAAAGTATGAGCCCTTGTGCAGTACCGACCGTTTTGGCTCCAAAGAAGGGAGGAGAATGGCGAATGTGCACAGACTCCAGAGCCATAAACAAGATTACCGTTAGGTACATGTTTCCCTTGCCAAGGATGGACGATATGATGGATTGTTTGAGCGGGGCAGCCTATTTCTCAAAAATTGACCTGAAGAGTGGATATCACCAGATTCGAATTCGAGAAGGCGACGAGTGGAAGACAACTTTCAAGACAAATGAAGGCTTATATGAGTGGCTGGTGATGCCATTTGGGTTGAGCAACGCTCCCAGCACATTCATGCGTTTGATGAATGAGGTACTGAAGGAATTTAATGGTAAGTTTGTGATAGTTTACCTTGATGACATTTTGATTTTTAGCAGGACTAAAGAGGAACATTTCAGGCATTTGCAGAGCGTGTTGAGGAAGCTGCAGCAAAACAAGCTGCTGATTAATCTGAAAAAGTGTACCTTTTTTCAACGAGAATTAGTGTATTTGGGATTTGTCATTGCAGAAAATGAATTAAAAATGGATCCGGAAAAGGTGGCAGCTATAGTTAGCTGGCCTTCTCCGAAAAGTTTATTTGAAGTCCGAAGTTTCCATGGACTAGCCAGTTTTTACACGAAGTTTATCAGAAATTTCAGCGAGATTTGCGCACCTATGTTGGATACGATCAAGAAGGTAAATCAGCCTTTTCACTGGACTGAAGCAGCGGAAAGTAGTTTTCAAATTTTGAAAAAGAAGATTACTGAAAGACCGATATTGAGGCTGCTTGACTTCAACAAACTTTTTCAAGTTCGTTGCGATGCCAGTGGGACAGCCATTGGGGCAGTCCTTAGTCAGGAGGACAGACCGGTCGCTTTCTTCAGTGAAAAGCTAAACGAGAGTAGGCATAAATACTCAACCTACGACAAAGAATTTTACGCAATCGTACAAGCTTTGAAGCATTGGCGGCATTATTTGCTGGGAAATGAGTTTGTGTTATTTACAAATAATTCTGCGTTGCAGTACATTATGCAGCAACATAAATTGAACCACAAACATGCAGCTTGGGTGGAGTATCTGCAGAATTTTACGTTCGTACTAAAGCACATTAGTGGGCAAGCAAACAAGGTGGCAGATGCGCTGAGTAGAAGAACGTTGCTTCTACAGGAAAGCACAATGCAGGTCTTGGGTTTTGAGCATTTGAAGGAGCTGTATCAGACTGATACCGAATTTAGGGAGGCATATGAAGCTTGCCAAAACCCTCTGTTAAGGAATAACAGCATGTGGTTAGACTATAACCTACAAGAAGGACTGCTGTTTAAAGGAGGACAGCTGTGTATACCCAACTGTTCTATGCGGGAAAATATCATACATGAGAAACATAGTGGAGGACTGGCTGGACACTTTGGTAACGACAAGACGGTTGCTCAGGTACGACATTTCTATTTTTGACCGAAACTGCAGCGAGATGTGCAGAGATACGTGAGTAGATGCAAGGTTTGTCAGCTAGCAAAGGGTCACAGTCAAAACAATGGTCTTTATTTGCCATTGCCGATTCCGAATCGACCATGGGATTCAGTGAGCATGGACTTCGTTCTGGGTTTGCCGAAGACACAACGAGGTTTCGATTCAGTAATGGTTGTAGTTGACCGATTTTCAAAAATGGCACATTTTGTACCTTGCAAGAAAACCAGCGATGCCACTTATATAGCACACCTTTTCTTTACTGAGATCGTTCGGCTGCATGGACTTCCAAGATCCATTATCTTTGACAGGGATGTCAAGTTTACTGGTCATTTTTGGAGAACTCTGTGGAAAAAGCTGAATACCCAGTTGCAGTTCAGCTCCGCCTATCATCCACAGACTGATGGACAGACGGAAGTAGTCAACAGAAGTCTGGGAAACTTACTTCGAAGTTTAACAGGTGAAAATTCCCGGACATGGGACCGTGTACTTGCTCAGGCAGAATTCGCATACAACGATTCCCCTAACCGCAGCACTGGTTACAGTCCGTTCCAGATTTTATACGGAATGCATCCGCGAGGAGTGCATGAATTACGAGATTTGGGGAAACTTGAGAAACGAAGCGCTGATGGGGAAGACTTCGCTCAAGCGATGAGCAATTTACACGAGCAAGTCAAGCTGAAGCTGCAAGACAGTAGTCAAAGGTATAAACAGCGAGCTGATACAAGGCGTCGAGAGGTTCAGTTTAACGTCGGGGATGAAGTCCTTGCGTATTTACGTAAGGAAAGGTTTCCAAAACGGGAATACAACAAATTAAAATTCAAGAAGATCGGTCCCTGCAAAATCATCCGAAAATTTTCTGCAAACGCTTATGAGTTACAGCTGCCACCCGGGATTGGTATTTCTCCCATTTTTAACGTGGCAGATCTGTTCCCCTACGTCGCTGATTCAGAAAGTGATGCAGCAGCCACAACACCGCGGGACACCAGCTATGAAGAAAATTCATGGACGAGACAGTTGCCAACGGCACCACCCCTTGAGATTGAACGGATTCTGGATACACAGGTAGCTAGGCGCACACGCCAGAAGGAATATCTGCGGTATTTGGTCAAGTGGAAGAACCGTCCAATAGAGGACAGTTCTTGGCTCAACGCCACGCAGATACAAAGAGCGGGCTACTCTGTTGACGACCTCATGGAACGGAGCCATGACTTTTTACCACCCTGGGAGCCTGATGCAGGAGCATCCAGCTCCGAGGAAGACGCATGACCGTTGACTGGCTCACAGGGAAAGAACAGAAACAGGACGAAGAATTCGGGCGTGGATGGACGGGTCATCAAGTTGGTTGTTGTCTTTTTCTTCTCTTTAAATTATTGTTTACTTCATTTCAATTCAGAGCATTTTTAATTACAAAGTTGTTTAGCTTAGGAGATAAATAGTGTTTAATTAAATCTTTGTTAAAAGAAATAGATGACAGTTACAGCATTCAGGTTGAAACAGTTCAACTGTAATGGGGAGGCAGTTATGCTCTCGATGTAATTTTTAAAAACAAAAAAAAGACGAGAACAAAAGGTTCCCCTTTTCCAGAACGAGAGTAAGAGACAGCAAGAGAAGACAAGAAAGAAACCCCTGTAACAGAGTTGTATTTTTTTTCCACAAATGAAATAATCTACTGCTACTATTTTCTCTATGTTATATACAACCTTTACTGTGCATTTTAAAATTGAATTCGGAACAGAAAGACATTAAACTGTAACAGGAACTGAAGAATGTTCGACAATCAGTATTGTACAAATAATCGATACATGAAGCAAGGAAAAAAACTATGGACGCATAACTCCAGCAACCGGTACAACGGAACTTCACAAAGATAACAGGTACCAAACAAACATATCACTGCTCTCATTTTCTTTTGAAAAAAATATTACAAACATTGTATACAGAAAAGTAATGTCCGACTGCACAAAAGAAATCCACCACGGGATTTGTGGACTGATACGGTATTAAACCATTTACAAACACTTACACCTATCAAAGGGCCGACGTCTTTCCAAGACCAAAACTACGAAGTTATTGCAGGAAAAAACAGAGCCATAGAAATCTCAAGCACCGGAAGGGCACGACAGAGTCCATACAACACCACAGGCAAACACTACGACTGTCAAAACCCTCCACAATCTACAGTAAAGCTAAAGAAATCTACAGCTACACTAACGATGGCGCAAACCCTACCGGTTTACGAAGAGAGGCAGGGTTGAGCAAAGCCGGAGGACGAACGAACCCTAAACCCTCGACAGCTAGCCACCAGTTCAACCTGCATTCAGAGCAAAGCTGGGTTAGATAGAACAAAATAACAGATTAGGGTTATAATAAAACCAGATAGCTAAGAGTAGAAGACGTGCAGCATAATGGAGTCAAAAACTTACCAGTAAGTCGACAAGGAGACCGCCGAAACGACATTCCATAACCCTAACTGAACAAGGCACGAAGAACTGTAAGTGTTCATCGCAGGAGTCGGAGTGAAATGAATCAGGGAATGATAAGTTACCTGTGAGAGCGAGGAAGAAGCCAGTAAAGTGGGAGCGCCGACATTGCAAACCACCTGTACAGAAATCATACCTGAGTAGTGGAAGCCGAAAGAATCAAACGTTAAAGAGTTCACACCAAGACCAGAATCTTACCATTGAATACAAGAGAAGAACAACAGAATCATGCGCGTCCAAGCAGCTCGTTAAACCAGCGAAAAGAACCCGGAGCCACAGCCTATTACCAGAAGCCACAACAGGGTAAGACCCCAGGTTTGGATAGAGGGTAAGGTCCATCGGAAGACCAAAGAGCGGACCTGGTTCAAGCTCGGGAAGCAACGGTGAGAAGAAGGAGAAACAGAGTAACCCCCAGCTGAACGACAGAGCAAAATGACCCGAGAACATCGCAAATAGGGTTTAACAAGGGCGGGAAGTGTATTGACCGCGTGAACCGGCAAGTGTCCATTCCAACCGGCAGGAAAGGTGTGATCATTTAATTGCAGATTGAAAGCGGATTTGACCGTAGCGCCAACAGTGACAGCGAGGGCCTGTAGAGTGATCACGTGGAACTTTGTCCACGTCACCATAGGGCTGGGCCGTCACCATTTAGTTAATTGTGCATAATAATATTCAAATATTAATAATGTAGGTAGTAGCAATGGAAGGGCCAACCATTGGACTCTAAAAGTATGGTTGAATGATGATAAAACCTTGTTGATGGAAATGATAGGTATTGAACTAATTAGAGGCATAAACTAACAATTATAAGAAAAAAGAAAATGTTAATAGACAAATTTAATTTCTTTAATACTAGCGTGATTGACATGGTGAGAAAAACTCAAGAATTCTAATAAAAACTCATGTCCACAACTATAGTGGGAGTAGATGCGTAGCCAAAAGGTACATGGAAGTGAGCATGATGCCAAAAAGTCTAAGTCCCATTACAAATCAGAAATAAAAGGTGCAAAGCTAGTTAGAAATATTTTAAGCAACATAAATTTAAAATTTTATAAGTTTAGCATTTTACAATTACACCAATTAAAATTTAACATGATGTTTTTAGAACACTCTAGTATAGGAATAACATGATGTTTTAGAACATGCTAGTATAGGGTTTCGTAGACAACCATATATTTATAAAGAATAAAAAGAGTAAAGATAATTAAGTATATGAAGAAAACCTTATTTGAGAATAAAAAAAGAATAAAGATAATTGAGTATAAGAAGAAAACCCTAATCAGGAATAAAAAGGGTAAAGATATTTAAGTATAAGAAGAAAACCCTAATCATATAAATAGAAATAATAGGGGAAGAGGAAGAAGAAGAAGAAGAGGTACCTCTTTCTGATTCTCAGGGGAAAGATGCAGAGCTTGATGATGTTCTTAGAACAATTCCCAACTCGGAAAAAGAGTAGTTGTATAAAGCTAAATGCATTATTTCTCCTAACATTCAAGGCCGAGAAAAGAATGAATGCAAAGAATATATGAGGGACTGCGAAAACAACTCCTCCTCCCCAAGTTGAAGGTAAATTATTGAGAAGAAATTGCTCTGTAGAGTAACATATGTATATTGTGATTGTGATTTGGATTTACATTTTATCTTGACAATTGAAAACATAAAAGTCTAAATAAAAAACATTGTAATGAACTTTAGATCTATACATTCTTAGCTCAGATCGATACATTAGCTCAGATCTATACATTATTAGATAAACTCTAAAATCTATTTTTAAATCTATATGTATATCACATATAGAAATTCATTGAGTCAACATATATATTTGTCGATTTTGGACACACCCACCATCAATTCTTCCCATAAATTTGTACCTGAAACCTAATAAAAATTAAACCACATATGAATTACACCTCATAAATTTAAACTGCTCTTATCTACTCTATTAAGTCTATAAGTTATTAGATCTAACGCGAGAAAACCTCATTCAACCCCACTGATAAATATTGTTCATTATAAAAGCAAAAAATATCATTGATAAGAAACGAAAAGGGTTTCAAACCCGTCGATCCCTCCCGGTGTTGAATCCCCTGCGATGCTCGGGAAACAAACATCATGACTGCGCTTGTCCCTTACAGGTTTGTTCGTAAACCCCTCTCAGTTAGGAGGTCAGTCAGTTGAGTTTCCATATTGATTAATTATTTTCTATATCTAGATCTCTTCCCTTCTGGAACCATTCTGCATATTCAAAAGCCTTAACTGTAAGCAGTTAAGGCATTTCAGCTTTTTAATTTGTAATTTAAATATTTAAAACTAATAATGTAGTGTAGTTTGCTCATTTAATCATTCATATATATATATATATATCGTCAGATCTACTGGTATTTATATGTATCTGATTGCATGTAGTTAAATGATGTGCAGATGTGATATCTACAATGAATACGATTAGTATTTTCACAGTAATTCTAATTTATATATCTGATTACAATGAATTCTAATTTATATATTCATTTTCCCTGTCATGGAGCAGGTACCTCATCACATAATTCTGTGCTCGAGGGGGAAAGTGCACCACCCAAATAAAAATTAAGATGGATTCCAAAACCGGAACAGATCCGGATCCTGGAAACTATATTAATTTCTGGTAGTGTCAACCCCCTAGAGAAGGAATCAAAACCATCAGAGCGGTTTGGAGATGTCCAGGATGAAAAGTATATTAGTGGTTCCAGAACAGAGAAAATACAAAACAAAAAGAAGGCAACGGCAACTGGATGAAAAAGTATATTTTTGGTACTGTCAACTCCCAGAGAAGAAATCAAAATCATCAGAGCTCAGCTACAGCAGTTTGCAGATGTCCAGGATGAAAACGTATATTACTGGTTCCAGAACAGAAAATACAAAACAAAATAAATAATTAATAATAGAATTCTTGTATTTTTTTTTACAATAATTTTCTAAATGTCATGATCTTGTTGACTGTCTGCTTTAAATGAAGTATTAGCTGTTGTTTTTTTGTTCTCTATCTCCATTGTTAAAATATTGTTGTGGTGGAAGATGCTTATATCACCTTTGAATCTGTTCTCTATCTCCATTGTTAAAATATTGTTGTGGTGGAAGATGCTTATACCACCTTTGATTCAATGATCATAACATGAGATATTTTTGAATATTTGGTATTTTATTTAGCTTTCAAGTTTTTTTGATTTATATGTGGATTTAGAATATTGTTGAAGTGGAAGATGCTTTCATCATTTCTGTTTCAATGGCCATGGATCATAACATGAGATATTTTTGAATATTTGGTATTTTATTTGGTTTTAAAGTCTTTTTGCTTTATATGTGAAATCAAGCACTAGCAAGGATATTTTGTCGTGTAAATCAAGCTCAAGTAAGAATACAGAAAACTAGATTATTTGCAAACTAAATGCATGAACTTTGCTAGTGTTTAGGATTTGTAATACTACACTTATTATTTGTTAGGATGAAAAAGCCTACAACCAATTGACTACGATTTTTGTGGTTGCTAAGGGAAAGTAAGAATATAATGGAACATATATTGCTTATGTAAGAAAGTGGCATTAACATAATTGCTTTGAAAAAATAAGTCATAGCATTATGTGTTAAGTGTATAGCTAGAGTAAGTTAGACGAAGAATGCTAGAAAATATTAATGAGACAGAGCATCAATATAGGCCAAAGAATTGCAACAAGGATGTTAAAATCCTTAGCTATAGCTTGTCAACTTCAAGATGTACTTATGAGGCATTGTACACTATATGTGAAAATTACAAAAAGACACCTATCTACTTAAAAAAGAGACCAGTGAATTCTATCATGATGTAAGGTCTACTTAGCTAAGAGAAGTTGAAAAATACTAAAGCAATAATCAAAAGCAAGGTGAAAAACCACAGGAGGAAAAAGGCTTTAAAAGGAAAACCAAAAAAAGAAAAAGACTTTAAAACAAAACTTGAAATCAAAGTTTGAGTATACTTATCCCGAATGAAATTTGAGATAAAATATTGCAAGCTCAAGTAAATTGTTATACTATAGTGTTAAATATTAATAATATTTAACACTATTAATATGATTATTTTCAATTTATTTATATTTAAATTGGAGCTCTTTCCAAAATGACTTACAATTATTTTTTTCCCCACAAATAATGAGTTTTTCCTTGTTCAAAACATGAAATCAACACTTTCTTTCTTAAAACCTGCTTGTAAACTTTAATGTTTAAGTTATTTTAAAATATAATATCACACTTAAATAAATCAGACATTTCTTTACTAGTATCACAGTTTAAGTCATTTAATTAATTTTATGTACAAATTTCAAGGAGTTTTTGACTCATGTTCCCCATTTCAGGCATTTGAACTGGAAAACAGAACCTTTACAAAGCTTGAACGGCGATTCCAAGGCAAGGGAACGAAGAGTCAGGAAGCACCTAAAAAGTAAAAAAGAAAACTGTTAAAAAGCTCCCGGAGAGGTTTCGTAAAAAATGGATAACGGAGCTAAGATACCGAGAATCTGGCGCGACAGCAGGGTCAAAGCATAAGGTATATTTTTAGCGTTCAATAAGGCGTACGCTTGTAGTGCTTTGTAAAGGTCATAATGGATAAAATATGTCTCATTTTTATTTACACCAATAAAATGGTTGTTTAATGTAGTATTATGTCCAAAAATCTACCGGCTCTCGATTCCGGTCTCTGCTGGTGAGAAACCAAAGCCGAAGTCTAGGTCGCTGGGAAGTCAGAAATATGAAGCATCTGCTGCTCCACCGTCAACAAATTCATTGATTTTTAAGACTCCTGATTTAAATTCTCATCCCCAAAGAGTGCCGGAATTGGAATATGCGAATTCTCTTTCCAAATCAAAACAACAACGTCCTTCTTCAGGTATTGTCCCAAATCTAGCGAACGTTGGATCTGTTCTTATCAATGTGAGATATTCTTCTGTTTTCTGCAATCTTAAAGAACTTTTTTTTTTTTTTGGCTTCAGCTTATGGCTTGCTACTTCTTACATGTGTAGATGCTGCGTGTCAATATATATTAGTATTTAGGATTATCTTGACAAGATGTTCATGTTTAAAAAAAATGCTTGTTTAAGATATCTGAAACTAGGCTGAAAATTGAGCACTTTGCATGGAGAGATTTTGAATTTAGTCACCAACTGGATTTTGGTTATTAATAAAAGCAGTGCAATTCAATTCAAGATTGAGAAATATGAAGTATACGAGCTTTTGGGTGAATTTTGATCTTCTATATTGACATTAGGTTTCTGGGACGACTCTTCACATTTCGGTTTGAGCTGCAAAATTAGTTTGAGCTGCAAAATTATAATCAATCCATCTTGACTTTAGCAAGGAATCGCCTATAACAAGGAATGGCCTATAACAAGGAATTGCCTAATACTTGTAAAGAGACTTTCAAAACAATAATGCACTCGGGCAACTCTTATTTTAGACGCAAAAAGCTCTCACATGGCAAGGATCAATAATCTCCAATTCACGATGAGGAGTCGTCGAGAATTGACTGAAGCACAAGGACCTGAAACGGATGAGATGATAGCGACATTTCTGGTTGTGTTCCCATGGCTTTCTTTTGATCAAGCACAGCCTCAGCTTTTGAAGACCCAGGGACAATTAATAACGAGCAGTAGAACTGTTGGTGGGCCACAAAGTCTGTGGAGGTGAAACCGGTTGATTTTTCAGTGTCTTCTTATGTGATAGTTACTTCTAGTGATATTCATTCACTTGTATTCACATTTATCATTAAGCAATTACCTAGAAGATCTTCAATAGTAGAACAGTAGAATCATAAAGAGATAGCCAAACAAGAACATAAGATTTTTACCCTCGGAAAACCCACTCAAGGAAAAACCCAAAAACCTTTTTTAGAGAAATTGTTCAAGTCAACAGAGATACATCTAAGTCAAACAAAAGTCAAACTTACAGCCCTGGTCACACTTAGTCAAACTGCCTACTAGACAAGACGATCTGCTGCTCAACAAATTCGACCTTCTTCTTCTCTTAGGAAAGACGCGGTTTTGTTGCCCAGGGAAGTTCATAAACTCTGCCGCAAATTCGTTCTTTTATTTGCCTCAGATTTATCTTCTTTTCTTGCCTCATATTTGACTTCTAAGCCTCGGATGCGACTTCTTCTTTGCCTCAAATTTGACTTCTTGTTGCTTAGAAAGTCCCAGTTACTTGCTTAAGGAGGAGGACGAAATGGCGTATATATTGTGTCTTGAGAGGTCGAATGGGTGCCTCTAGAAGCTAGGCCAACATGTCTTGTACGACGGCCAACTAGGTCATTTTCGGGCCAAAAATTCAAATGTGAAATTCAAAACTTTTCTCTTTTAAAACCAACATGAAGAGCATGTCGTATATTTTCTCTTTTGACAATAACATGAAGAGCATGCTTTATATTTATCGTTACATAATACAAATACATCAAAGACTAAAATATTAATTATGAACACTGACCATAGCTACAAAATTCAACACTCCCTCTTAGCTGGGTAGGTATTCATAATGACTATCTAGATGTTCTCATGTTGACAATTTTCTCTAAGAAAAAAGTTATAACAATTCATCATTAGCATCATCAACATCATTTCATTTACCATAATCATGGTCAACAACTATGATACGTGGTAAATCGTTAGCATCAACAGGGTACCATAATTCTCGTTGGTACCTCTGACCTATGGTATATCCTCACCATAATTCTGGTCAATACTCTTGACACATGGTACATCATTAGCATCAACAAGTCACCATGATTCTGGTCGGCGATTTTGGCCCATGGTACACTGACTAGTCTTGGTTCACCATCATCCTGGTCAGTGTCTTTGACTCGTGGTGAAACTCCAAAGGAAACACTCAACCTGAGTAATTCTGGGCCTGATGTTAAATGGGCTCACTCTGTTGAAAAGTGTAACTAGGTTCGGTCTTCATAATGTCTAATGTAATCATGATTTTATGTATTTGAAATTTTGATGAAAAGAGAAAAACAAATTTTATTTTATTATTTTGTAGCATGGGTTTCATGCTCAAGATTATTTTATTTGTAGGTCAAGCACCCATTGAGTGCTTCTAGGTTTTTATTGAGCTAATGAACTCAATTGAGTCATTGTAATATGTATAAGACCCATTTAGGCATCATGTATAAAGTAAAAAAAAAAAAGTGAGTCAAAAGACCCCCTCCAAGACAAGTTAACCTTCATGAAGAGAAGTTGGCATACATGAAGGAACTAGTTGGCCTCATGAAGGGCTATTTGACCACCTTGTGAAGCATATATATAAGAAGAACTTAACCTCACCAAAGACACTCATCAAGTTCAATGAAGCATCAATGGGTGCTTGACCTCTAAATAAAATGACCTTGAACATGAAATCCATGCTAAAAAAATAACAATAATAATTTTTCTTTCATTTTACAATATACAAGACTCAAAAGTACATTTCATATTTATGAAGACTGAACCTAGTTACACATTTTTCAACACTCCCTCTTAACTAGGGAAGTATTCATAAATGGTACATGGACATTCTCAAACTGAAGAGATCTCATAAGTCTTGATTTGGGGTAGCATCAGATGTGCTCTAGCCATGAAAATTAGTGGGGAGGCTAAAGCACATGAGATCTCCAAGGCCCAGAAATGGTTTGGGCATATTCTACCCGGTTTGGGAGATATTAAAATAATTAATATTTTTAATGGAGTTCCTAAGTCTAAACTTAGGAAAAATAAAATATTAATGGGTATTAATATAAAACTGGGTTAGAAGGTTCCAAAAGACATGGATCAAACCAAATCTAATCTTAGCCATTGATTAGAGATGTAATCTCGGCTGTTGAAGGACCAACAGGAAAAGTATAAGAGGAGGTTTGAGGGTCAATTGGAGAATACACTAGAGTGATCAGTCATTCGATTTTCTAGAGCGGGGTTTGCTAACAAAAGTCAAATCAGTGATCAGTTTGCAGCGAGGGGCAGTGAGTATTGGACAGAGAGGCAGAGATAGTGTCGAGAGACTAATGCAGAGGCAGAGAGGCAGATGCAGAAGCCAGAGCAGGCCACATAGAGGCTAGCTGAGACAGCGTAGAGGCCAAAGGGCCCGCGCATCCACGTAGAGGGCAACAAGAGTGACGTAGAAGGTCGTAGAGGTTGCGCAGTGCCTCAGAGGGTTGGCACAGAGGGTTTTGATGCTGATGCAGAGGCTAGGAGGGTTGATGCTGTGCTTCAATTGTGCTGGAGAGGATTTCATGGGGTAGATTTTCTGAATTTCTGCTTCAGAATAGAGAGGTATTACTGCCAGTTATTTTTCTCTGTCGGGTGAGCCAGGTTGGCACCTAGTTGTACTCAAGAATATATTGCATAATAAATAACCCTCAGAATTGCTGCATCGATTTTCCTAAGTTGGGTTTTTCCGGGGACAAGCTGTCCAAAAATAACGATGTCACTTTTGTGTTTTCTATTTCTTTTAGCTGTTGATTTGTAGATGGTTGAGACTGTATTGTGCTTATTTCGATGTTTATATGTTTAAATAACTTGTTTGTAATTAACAAGTAGGAGAAATAAACTAGAAGAATACAGATAAAATTTCTAACGGTTAGACTTAGAAATTTCAACAATAAGAAGGTCAAATTGGTAAGCCATCTCTTTGCATCATACCAACCAACATTGTCACATAGCAAGGCCTTGACTAACAACTCTATCTCTCCACAAGATTAGAGCACAATGCTGGTGAGACCATTGACTGATAGACACCATCATCATTGTCTCTCAAGGCACATACCCCACTCTAGTATGCACAGGGTTTGTCCTTTTAGAACAATTCCTATCTTGGAATAACAATCTTCAAGGAGTTTCCTCTTCGATTGCTCTTATCTTGGATGCCCTACCTCATCCTCAAAGAGTATTGGATGCCAGATGCTTACCCAATCCTCCATTCTTTCTTCACGAAGTGAAGACAATAATGATGTGTCTATCTCTCGCTCTCAACTAGGGAGGATATATCAACCAATCCACACTTGTATCTCAAATACACAAGCTTCTTGAGGAAGAGATTTTGTCAAGATGTCAACTACCTGTTCATCAATGGAGATATATTGTAGCTGCAACACTCCATCTTGTACCATCTTTGGAATGTAGTGATACTTGTTATTTATGTGCTTTGTCTTTCCATGAAACATTGGGTCTTCAAACAACCTTATATAGTTGGTGTTGCCACAATGTATCATTGTAGGGTCCATTAGTCCTTCAAACAGGTTGAACAACAACTTCCTCAACTAAACAACTTCTCTGCTTACTTCACAGGATGCAATATATCTAGCCTTGGCACTACTCGAAGCTATCGATTCGTCCTTTCTACTCATCTAGGATATCATGGAGGATCCCAAACTAAAACATCCTCCATTAGTGCTTCTCCTATCCATCTCACTGCCACCCCAGTCAGAATTTGTATATTCAATCAAGTGGATATCATTCCTCTTATCATACTTCAGGAAGTAGTGGATTGTTTCTTGCAGATATCTCATTATATGCTTGGTTGCTATCTAATGATCATGCTTGGGCTCAACTTGAAATTGACTGAGAATATTCATTGCAAAACAAATGTCTGGTCGAGTATTTACCAAATACATCAGTGATCCAATCAATTGTCTATACTTTGTCGAATCCACCAAGATTGATTCAAAACTTCTTTGCCTTTCAAGTTTGTGATCTTAGGGGTTGTCATAGGTTTGCAATCCATCATGTCAAACCTTTTTAGCATCTCAATCACATACTTTGCTTGACCTAGATAAATCTCATCAGGTCCTTGCCAAACTTCCAACCCAAAATAATAGTGCATCAGCCCTAGATCCTTCATATCAAATTCTGCTGCCAGTTGCTTCTTGCACTCTTGAATACGACCTTCCACAATTGTCATGAGAAGATCATCCACATATAGAAGAATGATTACGGGCTCATCCTTCACAACCTTGATGTAGAGATTTGGATCAACAAAACTCTTTGAGAAGCCTAATCTTTGTAGGTATGCATCCTTCCTTGCATACCATGCCCTTGCTGCTTGCTTGAGGCCATACAGTGCCTTCTTCAACCTGTAGATATAATTCTCTCTGTCTTTTTCTTCGAATCCCAAGGGTTCTTCTATATAGAATTCTTCATCAATAGTATCATTTAGGAATGTTGTCTTGACATCCATTTGATGAATGTTCCATCCCATCGGTGTTGCCAAAGAGACCAACAAACGTATAGTTGTATACCTTGTTGTAGGTGAAAATGTCTCTTCATAATTGATGCCTTCCTATTGGGAGAAGCCCCTAGCCACAAATCTTTCCTTATATTTATCTATACTTCCATCTGGTGCATGTTTAATCTTGTAGAGCCGCTTAGAAGTCACCATAGATTTGTCTTCAGGCCTAGGTACAATTTCCCAAACTCCTTTTCATGGCATCTTTCCATTCTTGATGTTTGACAACCTCTTCAAAGGTGGATGGGTCTGCTTCTATTAACTTCATCATATAGGCTGCAAATCCTGAATATCTTTTGGGCTTCTTACTTTCCCTGAATGTGCCTTTGGCAACTCCATGTCCCTTGACATCTAGGAGAGTAGACTTTAACCAATTAGTTCTCTTTCTATTTTCAGGGATGATGACTTGTTGCACAGGTTCAGTGGGCCCTATCTCTTTATGATTTGAATCTTCTTCCTCCCTTGTGCACTCTTCTTCAAATATTGGAAGTTCTTCATCATTAGGGTCAATCAGGAGATTCTTTGATTTCTTGAATGCAATACTTTCATCAAAGATCACATCTCGACTTACTTATATTCGGTGTCCTTCCTTTATGTCGATCCTATATGCTTTTGAAGTATTACTATAGCCAACAAATATTACCTTCATGCTTGTAGGATCCAACTTCTTTCTCTTATCTTTTAGAATGTGAGTATAGACAGGAGAACCAAATATTCAGAGATGGTCCACGCTTGGTTTCTTCCCAGTGAATGCTTCTTCAGAAGTTATGTTGTCTAGTGATATGTGAGGACTTCGATTTTGAACATATACAATAGTCTGTGTTGCTTCACCCCATAGAAATTTTGTCAAGTCTTCATCATGTAACATGGCTTTGTCACTTTCTTCAATTGATTGATTCTTTCGTTCAAAAACTCCCTTTTGTTCACAATTATATGGGACTATCAGCTCCCTTTAGTCCTAGCCTCCTTACAAAAAGCTAAGAGTTCCTTTGAAGTTCCATTGTCAGATCTTAGTATCTTTATCCTCCTTTCTGTAAGGTTCTCTACTTCAGCTTTAAATTCTTGAAATTTGTTGAATACTTCATCCTTGGACTTCAACAAATAGATCCAAGTTTTCCTTGAGTGGTCATCAATGAATGCTACATAATTTAGATGACCTCCAAGAGACTTTGTAGACATAGGACCACAAAAATCAGAATGAATGAGATCCAGCGTTTCTTTTTGACCTTGAAGCACTGCTTCCAAATGGCCTCTTAACATTTTTATCCAATGCACATCCCTTGCAGACTCCTTCATTATCCTCCTTGAGTTCAGGGATGCCATTCACTATTGAATTTAGAGTTGTTGGTAAGATTTTGTATTGAAGGTGACCAAACCTTCTATGCCAAAGTTCACATGGACTTACTTTAATGTGAACCAAAGCTTGATAGAGGGGAGTCAACAGTCTGTAGAGTCTTCCTTCACGAATCCCAATGACCTTTGCATTTTTGATGTTAGAGCTTTTATCCCATACTACAACCTTTCCATCTATAAAAGTGACTCTATCTCCCTTATCTTCTAAACATTAAATAGAAAGTAGATTCTTTTGCAAACCTAGAACAAATAGGATGTTGTTGAAATAAATATTTCCTCCATTCTCTAGCTCTAGTGAGGTTGATCCAAATCCTCTTACATGATATCTCTTCTTGTCACCAAGTTTAATGGAGTAGGAAGATTTTCCTCTTGATAAGGTCTTTAATTGCTTGTGTTCACCTGTCATATGTCTTGATGCTCCACTGTCGATTACCCAAATATTCTCATCTTCAAATGTGCCTATAAGTGCTGAGAATAACCCTTCGTCCTTTGTAAAAGTCTTGGTTATATTATTCTTGATGGATAATAGGAGATTCCACAATGCCTTGATACCTTTTTTGAGATGACTTGCTATCATAGAACACTTCTTCAAAAACTTCTTTAAGGATGTAGTGATCTTCATTATGCCTTTTGCCAACCTTATCTTTGATACCATGTTGAGAAATCTATAGGGGTACAATTAGGATGGTTTCTCTTAAACTTGATAACTGCTTGTGATGTCCTTTTACTTTTCTTATTTATTAGCTTCTTCTCTTCTTATTATGTTATTCTTATCATCAAACAATTACCAAAACAAGAAGATCAACAATACACATGAACACAGGTTATAGGCTGCAAGCCAGGGCCAAAACCTCTCCACTTGAGAGGAAAACCCACAAATCCCTTCTCTTCTTATAGATTCTTCAAATGATGAATTCCAAGACCAATATCCTTCCAAGACCAAGTATGACCTTATTGATGATGTGCTTCCTTTGTCCAACTAAAATGTTGTTAGATCTCTTCCAGCTGCACAACTTCGACCCCCAGTTACAAAATTTCAGCTTCTACTGCAGGTCTGAAATATTCAGCCCCTACAACAGTTGCTGCCTCCACACGTGTGAGCAAATTTAGGGTTTCCAAGGCTTCCTTCGACCTTTGCTTGAGTTTCTCCTTCTTCTAGGGCTTGAGGATGACCTAATAGACATTCCTTCAACCTTATTTTTGCAATTTCTCCAAGTTCGATCTTGCAACAACAAAACCCTAGCCTCCTTCCTTCGCACGTGTGAAAAGAGAGAGAGAAATAGCCCAAACACTGAACGATGTCCATAGGAGGTCGAGTTCCCTCCTATATATAGGCTTCCAAGAAAGATGAAATGCCATAATTGAGGTTGACTTCTTAGCTACCAGGGCAACTTGGTCTTGGAGGATATTTTGACACTTTTAAATACAAAAATAATTCTTTTTACAAGTTACGATGTGCCCGATGGGGTCTTCTTCATATGACAATGACTCTTTTGACTTCTTGACCCTAGGACATACCCTAGAAGCACTCATTGGGTGCTTGACCTCTAAATAAAATGACCTTGAACATGAATTCCATGCTACAAAAATAACAATAATAAATTTTCTTTCATTTTACAATATACAAGACTCAAAAGTACATTTCATATTTATGAACACTGAATGTAGTCACACGTTTTTCAACACATCTTGCAAATTGAGTTCCAAAGGAAGAAGTAGCTACCCAAGCGAAGAAAGAAAATGATACGTTTCACCATCTTATACTCACACGTGCCAATCTAGGGTTTCTACAGTAAGGCAGAGTTGCAGTCTAAAAGTGTTGGAGAAGTTGTTGCTGTAAGTTGTGTAAGGAAAACTATTCAAGAAGGAAGGTTGACTTGGTCTTGAAGGGGTCTTTCTCAAGGGTCATAGGTCTTGGAATTTGTCATCTGAACATTCTATAAGAAGAGAAGAATTATTGTGGGTTTTCCTCTCAAGAGGAGAGGTTTTAACCTTGACTAGCAGCCTACATTTTGTGTCCTCTTGTCTCATTGTTCTTTATTGTTTAGTAGCTGTTTGATGATCAAAGCACACAATAGTAATCACGTAAAGAAGAACTAACTACAAGTACATCAATTTAAGTAAAAGAACATCACAAGCAATTATCAAAGTGTGAGAAATCCCCTAATCTAGCTACCCCTAGATTTCTCAACATGGTATCAGAGCTAAGGTGATTACAACAAGAAGAAGAGGCAGCCTGAAGATCACATCATTAAAGAAGGATACATGAGGGTTGAGCACAAGGAAATCATTAAGGAGGACTAAAAAGCACCAAGGTGGAGCACTCATCTTAAAAATCACATCATCAGAAGGAGAAGAAGACCTCAAGGACCCTACCTCCACTCAAAGAAAGAAGGAATACACATTTGAAGCATCTTGAAGTCTCCATATTCTACGTTTCTACATCCAAAGGAAGCAAGAAGAAGCATTTCCATCATCATCAAAGAAATCAAGGTGATCTTCTTCACATTGAAGCAAATATTACATCTCAAACATCCTTGAAGAAGATCATCAAGGAAGCAACATCATCAAGTTGAAGATATCTTCATCTAGGAGCATCTTCACTTGACAAGTAAGTATCTTTATATTTATGTCTGGATTTAGTATCAACATGACTCCATTCTGCAGAGAGAGCAACAAACTGGTTGGGTCATCAAATTTCCTTTCATGGAAAAAGAGGATTGATTTGACCCTCGTAGAGAATGAAGTTATTGAATATGTTAAGGGTTCAATCTCCAAACCATCTCAAGGACAATCTCAAGCACTATCGAAGTATATGGAAAGGAAAATAAGGGCTCAATGAATCCTCATAGAAACAATCAAGGATTTCCTAATCCCTTATGTAGCAAAGTTGGTAGAATTGTTTTCCGTTAGCACTGCAGGAACTGAATTATGCAAAATGAAGGTATCTAAGGATGAAGGGATAGCCGCATACCTTATGAGGGTATTTCAAATAAGATATCAACTACAAGAATTAGGAGAAATAATGTCTGATAAAGAAATGACCACGGTTGTGCTCAATGCACTACCTGATGAATGGGCCAACCTTATATAAAGTATCTATGGAAAGAAGGAAGCCACTCCATTTAGTGAACTTTGGTCATTATGTAAGATTGAAGAAACTAGGTTGAAGGCAAAGTGCAATGTTGGATCAAATGAACAAATTCAAGCATATGCTGCCATGGCCAGGAGAAAATGAAAGTTTGGAAAGTCTGATCCTCGGAAAAAGAAGAAGATCGATATGTTAAAGATACAATGCTATGAGTGTAATGAATATGGTCACTTTAAAAGGAATTGTCCCAAACTCAAGAAGGACAACAAGAAGAGAAATGAAAGAAATGAAGCACGTGTTACTGAAGAAGTGGAAGAATCAAAACAAAAGAAATTAAAGAAGGAGGAAGTGAAAGATCTCTATTATAACTGAGATAACCTCCTTCACTTAGTTCTTTTCTGTTATAGAAGAGAATGGAAAGCATCACAAGAATGATAGGATGCATTATAGTTGAGATAGAGATGACATCATCATAATGACATGGAAGGTCAGTCAAAGTAGAAGTCTATATGGCTGAAGCAGTCATCTCACATGAATGAAAGGAAGTAGCTCATGGCATCATCATTAGAATCATAGAAGGACAACCAAAGTAGCAATCTATATGGTTGGAGAAAGTCATCTAGTAAGATAGAATATAAGGAGATCGTCATACATCATCATCATTAGAAGGGAGCATTTGTAGAATGAGGATCATTAAGATCCTCCATTGGAATCTTTGTTAGAAGATTTACCTCTACTTAAGAATAAGCAAGTGTCTTGCGGATGGTCTACATTTCATCTTATGTGGTATCTACAGGTCAAAGGGATGATGATATGATGACAAAGACGTGCAACATGACAAGTTCGTTGAAGTACTTTCATCTTCAAGCAAGGAAAGGACGCTGCTAGAAGGTAGTCTAGATGACCAAAAGAAGGAAGAGGTATGTATATATTTGATAAATAAAGTCATGTCATCATATAGTTGCAGAAAGAATGGTTGAATGCTCTATCTCATGAGCATGATACTCTTCCATTAGAATAATGCATGAAGACATGTAGACAATGTGCCTTAAACTCTTCTACATATTGATAAGATGAAATTAACATAATATGGCCTCATATGGAATATGAGGTGGTTGACAATGATGGTTCCTATGTTGAAAGAACCATGTAAAGAAGATCCCGAGGAAAGCAATATGTGAAGAAAGGAAGAAGAGTTCGTGAAAGTATAGTCACACAAGATAAGATAAGTAATCAACATCCGATAACTAGAAGAATTAGCTAAGACATCTCCATGGAAGAAAAAGGTATGAAGACCATGATATGTACACTACAAAAGAATAATCTTGGTAATGAATTTCTTGGAGATGGATTCATACATGTGTAGGGTGTTGATGTTGCAAGAAGCTGATGTCATGCCGAAAGACCTGTTGAAGGAAATGTAACTAGGTTTGGTCTTCATAAATGTACTTTTGATATTTGTATTTATTCAAAAAAGGAAATATTATTTTTATAATATATGTCAATGAGTTTCTTGCTCATTGAAATAGGTCTAGCACTAGTTTAAGTGCTATAGGTGAGTCAAATAGTCGAAATGAAATGTTGAAGGCCTTAAGGGCATGTTACACCATGTTTAAATATATATTAAAGTCAAAGAGAAAACCTCCAAGCAAAGTCAAGTCTACTACTATGCAAAGGCACCATCAAGAAGCTCCTACGAGCATGCTACACCACCATAGAAACTATTTGAAGTCTGCTCAACAAATCGGCCTCCAAACAGCCCTCAAAGTCGGCCTAAATGGAGGGACAATCCTCTATATATAGAGGCTGTCCACTCCTCTATAACGCATTCAAGCATCTCTGAAATAAGCGAAGACAAGGCGCCAAGATAAGAGTGAAACAAGCCGAAGATAAAGAGCCTCTAGTGCAGCGAAAGAGGAAAAGTCTAAGCGAAGGTTGAATGACTGTTTCTAGGACTAAACACAGTCACACGTGCGAGAAAAGGAGGGCTTTCTATGGACATATCATCAACAATATAACAGTCCCATAATTCTCATTGTTTGGGCTTGAAACTTAGGCCTATAAGGCCTCTCATTAGAAGAGACTCTCACATACAAAGGAGAAAGGAACAAAATACACCACGAAATCTCCCACATGTGCGAGAATTTAGGGGTGCAGTGCTACCACATCAAGTCTGCAATGTTACATGAAGAAGAAGTTGAATTGGTGAAGAGAAGAAAAACATCATCCTATGTGAGAAGGTGCACATAGGATCAAGGAGAAACATCTCTTCTAGAACTAGCATAAGAGAGCCTACCACCAAGGAGTAGGAGAACGAAGTCCCGGAAGGAGGAAAAAGTGTCGGAGAACAAAGTGCTGGAAGAAGTGCCGAGGAATAAGGTGCAGAAAGAAGGAAGGACTTGCCTTGTGCTTGGAGAATACTCTTGTCAGGGGTCTAGGGGTTTGGCATTGACCAATAGAAGCTTCAATAAGAGAAATTCGCTAAAGGGTTTTCCTCTCAAGAGGAGAGATTTTGGCCCTAGCAGAGAGCCAATATCTTGTGTTCTTGTTCTTATGTTTTGGTAGCAGTTTGATGAAGTACACTCATATGCACTAATAATAAGAAGAAGATTAAGTTAAGAAGGAAAAGTAAAAATGCTCCACAAATTATTATCAAGTAACGAAGAATCACTCTACACTACTTTTCCCTAGATTCTTCAACAAGACCATCATTAAAAAAGGTAACTTTGATATGATGTTCGTTTTTATTTTTGAAAAAATCTGGTTGGGTTAAAACAAGGCTACCGAAAGAGGCTTGTAGAAGTCACCTACAACTAGTACTCATGAGATCAAATGGAAGACCTTGAAAGAAACATGACTTGGAAGAGGTAGTTGTATGAAGGATAACCAAATGTGGACTAGACGATCACTTTCCGATGAAGAGAAGGACGACATGACTATTGATCAACACTATGGTTCGTTGAAGGAAAATGATGGAGAAGATGGTCGATGTGCTACAAAGAATATCTAGAAGATGAAGGCTCCATGATGAAGAAGTTGAAGTTCATGACATCAAAAGGAGGAGCCCTTCTAGCCACTGATAGTACCATGATCTCCACCAAAGAGTTGATGGCTAATGTTGGAAACAAGTCCCTAGTTAAGAGGGAGCTTGGGCAAGTTCCTAGGTAAGAAGGAACTTTGGTATATTCCTTTTATAAGAATGAGTATATCCTCCCTAGTTGAGAGGGAGAGATATATACATCATTCTTGTCTTCATGTTATGAAGAAAGAATGGAGGATTGGGTAAGCATTTGAGATTGATTCTGATACTCTTTGAGGATGTGGTAGGGCATCCAATAAGAAAGATTAGTCAAAGAGGAAATTCCTTGAGGATGTGTTATTCCAAGATAGGAATGGTCCTAAAAGGACATACCTTGTGAACATCCAGATGGGGTATGTGGCTTAAGAGACAATGATGATGGTGTCTATCAGTCATTTTCTCGCCAACATTGTGCTCTAATCTTGTGGAGAGATAGAGTTGTTAGTCAAGGCCTTGCTATGTGACAATGTTGGTTGGTATGATGAGATGTACTCATATAAGCTGAGTAAATGGCTTACCAATCTGACTCTTCTTATGAGAATTCTTTAGTATGAGAATGTCCAAGTACCTTGTATGGATTATGAATACCTCCCTAGTGAAGAGGGAGTGTTGAAAAGTGTAAGTAGGATTGGTCTTCATAATGTCTAATGTAATCATCATTTTATGAAAAGAGAAAAGGAAATTTTATTATTATTATTTTGTAGCATGGATTTCATACTCAAGATTATTTTATTTGTAGGTCAAGCACCCATTGAGTGCTTCTAGGTTTTTATTGAGTCAATGAAGTCAATTGAGTCATTGTAATATGTATAAGACCGATTTGGGCATCATGTATAAAGTCAAAAGATTTTTTGTGAGTCAAAAGACCCCATCCAAGACAAGTTGGCCTTCATGAAGAGAAGTCACCCTACATGAAAGAACTAGTCGGCCTCATGAAGGGCTATTCGACCACCTTATGAAGCACATATATTAGAAGAACTCAATCTCACCAAAGGCACTCGTCAAGTTCGATGAAGCACAAAAAGAAGCCTCATACCTAGTGAAGAAAAGTAGAGACAAAAGGGAGCAAAAACGGAATTAGAAAGGGGTTGTTTTAGGGCCAGATTTCCCACACATGCGAAAGGATTAGGGCAACAATTATTGCAACAAGGCCGAAAATTACAATCACACTACAGGGTCGAATTCAAGGAGAAAAGGGATCATCTTGTAGATTGAGTTCCAAAGGAAGAAGTTGCTACCCAAGTGAAGGAAGAAAAGGATATGTTTCACCATCTTATACTTACACGTGCCAATCTAGGGTTTCTGCAGTAAGGCCAAGTTGCAATCTAAAACTGCTAGAGAACTTGTTGGGGCCGAATATTTTGTTGTAAGATATGTAAGGAAATCTCTTCAAGAAGGAAGGTTGACTTGGTCTTGTAGGGGTCTTTGCCAAGGGTCATAGATCTTGGAATTTGTCATCTGAACATTCTATAAGAAGAGAAGAATTCTTGTGGGTTTTCCTCTCAAGAGGAGAGGTTTTGGCCCTCGCTAGTAGCCTACATTTTGTGTCCTCTTGTCTCATTGTTCTTTATTGTTTGGTATTTGTTAAACACACAATAATAGTCAAGTAAAGAAGAACTAACTACAAGTACATCAAGTTAAGTAAAAGAACATCACAAGCAGTTATCAAAGTGAGAGAAATCACCTAATCTAACTGCCCCTATATTTCTCGACACACTCAACCTATCTGGAGAGTAATTTGAGCCTAATGCTAAAAGGCACCCACTCAACTGAGTGATTGGAGGCCTCTGGGACCATTTTTTCGTAATTCTGGTCAACATACTTGACACAGGAAGAATGATTGTCCTTTGTTAGACCATTCTCCATATTTTGGTCATATTTGACAAAGGGAGAATGTTTGTCCCTGATGCTATCACTTTGGACCATTTTCCTTGATCCTAATCAACTTGACCTTGGGAAAATGACTGTCTTGGATGTTGCAATTTCATCACTCCCTCTCGTTGAGAGAAACATGCTCAATCACTTCAAGCTTGTCCTCAAAGTATATATGCTTCATGTTGGGATAGAGTTTTTGTTAGCAATCTGCTTGACTAAAGAATAGTACTGAAGCCATACTACTTCCTTCTGTACCATGTCTCAGTACTAGATCTCACTATACTTCGACTTGTCATCATGGTCGTCACCTACACCTGATCAAGGCAATCCTGCAAGTAGCCTCTGAAGCCATACTGCTTCTCAACTTGCCAACCAAGCTGTAATATACTCGACCTCTGCATTATGGAGTTGCTACAAATGTCTACATCTTGCTCATCCAAGAGATCATAATAGAGTCCAAACTGAAGCAACTTCTTGATGAACTCTTTTTGTACTCTCGGCCCAATAGGAATCCGTGAATCTTTGTAGTTGTACTTCACTATTTAAGACATATCTCAAATTATAACTGATTGTGCCATGACCAACTGTACCATGTTGGTACTCCAACACATGTTGAGATACATGCCTTGTATCAACCATAAACTGATATGCTTCCCTTCGCTAGATCCATCACCACAATTGCTTTCCTATCACCTTGATTGGGTGCTCCCTCTCACACTGAAACATATCTTGTTGTGGTAATCCTAGCTGCACCCTTAGCCTGGTAGACCATCATCTCAAACTCAGAGGTCAACTCCCTTTGAAGCTAAAACAAGGCTCTCTGACTACTCCCTCTATTATAGAAGCAATTCTTTCCGCCACAGTTGCTCCCTCTGACGCATGAGTCCTTCTACTTCCGTCAAAGACAAATCAAATGGGATCAACCTTGATCCATCAATCCAAATATACCAAGCCTAATGAGTATGCTTGTGATCGTACAAAGCCTTCTTCAATCATGAGACTTCTTCTCATGTACCTTAAAGCCCTAAGGTAGCTCTATGTACACTTCTCCCTCTTCGATTATTCTATTGAGAAAAAACAATCTTTGCACCCACCTGGTGTAATTTTTTAAGGCGATGATAATATTTATAATAGAAGTGTACCTCACAATTGGAGCAAACATCTTGTCATGCTCCTCTCCCTCATTTTGGGAGAACATTCTATTCTGAACTCTCGCTTTGTACTTGTCTATACCAATTGTTGCATGCTAGATTTTGTAAATCCATTTGGAAGTCACCATTGACTTCCCTTCGACACAATCAAGGTATACATTAAACTTGTTGATTTGCTTGCTCCCTCTGAGCTCGGATCTCATCTAGTACAATATCTCTCAACACAAATCATGATTCTGGGAAAGTCCTCTTGTCACATGCTTTGCTTCGTTCTTCCACTAGTTCCATTTGCTGCCAGATCCTTGGCAACCTTCATTATGCATCTACAATCCTCACTAGGAGGTCATAGAAGAGTGATTACAACTCAACAAAAGAAACAAAGACAAGAGGCTAATAGTAAAACAGAAACAACAATAATAATCAAAGAAGAGAGATATAAAGTACTTATAATTTTGAGGAAAATGCTAGCCCCCTCTTGATCTTAGCCTTCTTGCATCCCATCAGCATGATGTCATTCCTTCATGAGCTAGGGTTTCTTCTTTCAACGAAAACGTCGATCTAGGTCCAACCCTAGTTATTTCACATCTAAGGCTTCCAAACTTCTAGGGTTTGCAAGCCTATTGTTGCAGCTACAACCACCCTCCAAAATTTTGTCTGAGCTTCGTTTTGGAGCCTCCCTACCAACCATCCTTAGCAGCATGTCTTGCACTGTCAAGTACAAAGGCTTCAACTAAGTTTCGGTGGCCTGCCAGCCTGGGCATGTCAACTTGTTTGTCTCCCACCCACAGGTTGTCATTCCAAAGTTGGACAATTTTTTGGCTGAGATGCTCCCCCTGAAAATTGCACAATTCTGGAGGAGAACTAGCCTTCCCTCCAGAAATTGCGCAATCCTGCTGGGCTTTAGAATTGCGCAATCCAGCTAGGGAGCCTTCCCTCCAGAAATTGCGCAATCCAGACCAACACTGGGTTTCAGCTTAGAAATTGCGGAGTTCTGGGAGGCAGTGACTTGCTGGCCCCAAAAATTGCGTAATGCCTGAGGAACAACCAACCTTGCTTAGCCCAGAAACTGCGCAAATTTCATCCCAAGGCTTGCAAACTGCTACATGTGACTTCAGCTTGACCGGTTCCCTTCGGGACTGAGCAACCCTGATTTGCATGCATGGCTTGCTTTTCTTGAAAAGGCAAAAAGCAACATGCAAAAAGCATCCCTAGATTTTAGGGATCTATTTTTAGTAGCTGGAGGTTACATGCAAGGATCGTTTTTGAAACTTCCCGCTAAGTGTCACTTTTTCCTAGATTTGTGGCATGCACGTCATAACCTCGATCTTTTCAAAACTCATTCGCCGGACGCTGCAGAGCTCATTCCTCACATTTATCTTGCAGCTCTGACATCCCACATCGCATCTAGGAGTCTTTGACACATTCAACCCAACTTTTTGAGGGTAAGTCTGCTTCTCATGTCTTGTGCCACATTTCTGTCGCTTTTTGTATTTCGCTTTTTGTAAGTGTTGTCTGCTTGGTTTCAATGAACGCTTGTTGTCGTTTTGATGTGTGTTAGCTTGTAGAAGCACTGTTTCAGTTTTTCATTGCATCTCACTATTGTCGCATGCATGATACTGTTTCTGCACTTACGCTCGTCATTACGGCGACTCGCTTCACACACATGCTTGTTTTCCCGTTTTCTGAATCCTGCACTCACTATTTGCATGCATGATCATTCACTCTTGTTTGTACTCAACTTTGCCATGCATTCAGACTTCTCATGTTTCCAATCGCCTGTCAGCAGGTTTGGGCTGCCTTGGCCCAGACCTTGCTTTGCCCGGCTAGCAAATGCACATTTCTGGAAGTGAAGGCTCTACCTTCCCTCCAGAAATTGCGTAAATCTGGCCCAACACTGGCCTCCAGGCTTGCATTGCGCAATTTTGGGAGGTAGTGCCTTGCTGGCCCCAGAAACTGCGCAATGCAATTTGCTAGTTTGCATGTCACTTTTGAGTGAAATTGCGCATTGCGCAGTTTCATTCCTCAGCAGGCCAGGATGGACTATGCACTGTGTAGTTCCAGCAGTCAGTCAGTCTCTTGACAGCCCGGACTGTGCCTTGCGCAGTTTTGGCAGTCAGTCTCCCAGCCTCCCGGTGAAAATTGCGCAATCTTCACAGACAGTCACACAAGTATGTTGCATGTCAGTCCTCTATTTTGTTTTGGTTTTCAACTGACAGATTGCTTGCCATGAGTGTTGCTATGTCTCCAGGTATCATAAGTGTTCGTCTGCCTCTCAGCAATACAGGTACATGGCTTCCCAGGGAGCAGGGTCAAAGGACACAATTGAGAGCGCAACTGGAGATGCAGTTGAGCGAGTGTCTATGAGCTTGCCTATCTATGAAGACACCAAGTTATTCATAGACAAGGATATCAAGATGAAATGGTCGTGGCATCGCAGAGAGCAACACCATCAACAGCAGCAGAGGGTAGCAGACCTGCGCTTGACCAAGGCAAGAGGAAGGTTGTTGACAGCACAAAGGCAGAGCAAAGTTGCAAGTTCAAATCAGATCCACTTGTGATGAAAGCAGCTTTGGAGATTGAGGCCAAGAGGCGACAGCGAGACAAGAGGACACACAAAGAGGTTCGAGGAAGCAAAGGAGTTGCAGGAGTTGAAGCGACCACTCAAGGGAAAACAAGCATTGTGCAGCAGAGAGAAGGAAGCGCAGCAGGAGCAGGTACAACAGAAGGTGCAACATGCACAGACTGATGAAATTGCACTCATACAGGATATAGACCCATCCGAGTAGTTGGCACAGAGCAGACAGGATGAGCAGTGTTGTCGATCGCATGCATGGGTGTTCAGGAGCATGGATGTCATTGTGCACACACATGCAATCCCATCCATTAGCACACTCACTGAGGCGGAGACAAAGAACCAAGTTCGACTGGAGTTGGACATGTACTTCGATGAGTTGATCTGCATAGCCACCAACACAGACATGGAGATCAACGCAAACACTATGCATCAGTGTGTTGCTGCTCCGGATGCACTCAAGACTATGATGAGCATATTATTAGACGAGTTGGACAGAGGAGCCAAATCAGTGTACCCAGATGCAACGGAGGCAAGAGTTCGCTTTCAGCAAGATGTCACCATTGAGCACGCGAACACCATCATGAACTACCAAGCTTGGCATCAGTTTGCCACCGTCGACCATTGCAAGGATGTCAAAGAGTTGATCTTCCCACAACTGTCTGAGTCTTAGTGATGTCTTGCATGGCTTGCTCAAGCCTATTTTGTCTCACATGGGTACATGTGCAAATTGTAATGTAACATCTTGTAAAAGTGAAAGAACAAGTGTCGATAGTAGAATGTAACAGTCATGTAGTAGTTGAAGAGTCATGAGGGTAGGTGAAGAGTCACAAAGGGGAATGTCAAGGGTCACCCAACCCTTTGCTATTTATAGAACCTCATAACTCATTGTACAGGCTTTTGGGGAGCCAAGCTTCCTATAGGTGTATCTTAGAGAAAGCTTGGAGTGTATTGTAACGAGCCTTGGCTTCTCCACAGTGCAGAGCTAGTATATCTCTTTAGAGGAGCAGCGGCAGTGACTGTAACGTTCCGTTGTCGGGACTAGTAGTTGGACATGGTTGTATTGTATGATTGGATCTTTCACTCTTAATATAACAGAGCCAACATGTTTCATGCATATGTTGTTATTGTATTTCAACTATCTTGGTTACTCTAATGATATATGTAGATGTTTGCTTACACATGTATGTATGGACTCTTTCTATATATGTATGCATGAATCTTACTGAGTTGTCTTCTTGGTTTAACCATCACTTTGGATCGTTGGTTTCCCTGCCTTCTAGCTTGTGATGTATCTTTGCTTGTGTGTTCCCTTTCAAGCTGCGTGTTTCCACAGGTTTCTAAGGGGCACACTCATTCCCCTTTCCGTGTGTTAGAACCCTTCATACACCTTCCTTGGCTTGCTATGCTGGTCACACCCTTGCTACCAACAAGGACATCCTGCTTGCCTCTGCGCACAACCACGGTCAAGCCGATACCATACGACCCACTGCTGGGACTCCTACACCAAACGGTCTGAGGTTTAGTTGGGACTTCTTACCAGGGAGATCCCCTAACATGTTGGCGGGTCCAACACTGTCAACAAAGCCCTAGAATTACAATACTCATTTTACATCTTTTACAAGACCAACATACTTTGTTATATGTTGATTGTCTTTTTTATAAAAAACCATAGAGTTTTCTGTGATGTCATCAATCAAGGACAAGTATGACATCTTGCATCATTTTACTTGCTCCACAAACCAACTCTTAAGTGGTTTAGGCTTTCTTCATGAGAGAGGCATCGACAAGCTCTTTGACAGATCTCAGATGATTACACTTGGTACTTCCAAATAACTCGACTTCTAGAAATAACTTCTTGTTTGATCTTTTGCAAGAGAAATTTCGGTCTTTCAAGGACACTTATTCAAAACAGATATTTTACAACTACTAGGGTTCTACAAAACCCTAGGTATATCAACTCCTACTAGAGAGGGTTTATATGTTATTACAAGTGATGTTTACATGATAGAGCCTTTCTTCTCAGGTCCCTCTGGCTCTAGAGTAACTCTTTGTTTGGGAAAAAATACAAATCAAGGATTTTGCACAAGTGTAGAACAAAGTCGAGGGATTTGTCCACCCACAATCCTTCAATGCACAACCAAATCACTCTTAATCAAGCAGGCCAGTGGATAAGAGACATGGTGTTCATGTTGGAGCTGAGATCACAAGACTTTTGTATAGTAGATCGCTTCTTCTCAACAGAACTTTGACATTAGATATCATTTTTGGGATTCAACTGCGTTAAGTAAGTCATTCACGTATTACCATTTCCATGAGAGGTAGTCGTAAGTGACTAATTTCTCATGATTTGAATAGTTCACTTAGCACTCATTGCATCGGGTGATGCTCACAGGGGTGAAGAAGTGGGATTGAAACTGGTGAAATAAATCACATAGCGTCAATCATCACTTCCGGGGCTTGCACCCGGTAACCAGGACTTCCCGGGAGGTCACCCATCCCAGATCTCCTCTAGCTCAAGCGCGCTTAACTGTGGAGTTTTCCCCACAATCAAGCCCACTTAGCTTGCTACCCCATTTGCAAAACCTTAGCAAGTATTGTGCCTCATGAACCATTCAAGTAGAGATCCCTTCACTCTTTTTGAATTTAAGTATAGGGGGTTTACGCAGTGCATTATATTAGATATCATTTTTGGGATTCAACTGCGTTAAGTAAGTCATTCACGTATGACCATTTCCATGAGAGGTAGTCGTAAGTGACTAATTTCTCATGATTTGAATAGTTCACTTAGCACTCATTGCATCGGGTGATGCTCACAGGGGTGAAGAAATGGGATTGAAACTGGTGAAATAAATCACATAGCGTCAATCATCACTTCCGGGGCTTGCACCCGGTAACCAGGACTTCCCGGGAGGTCACCCATCCCAGATCTCCTCTGGCTCAAGCGCGCTTAACTGTGGAGTTTTCCCCACAATCAAGCCCACTTAGCTTGCTACCCCATTTGCAAAACCTTAGCAAGTATTGTGCCTCATGAACCATTCAAGTAGAGATCCCTTCACTCTTTTTGAATTTAAGTATTGCTTTATATTAGATATCATTTTTGGGATTCAACTACGTTAAGTAAGTCATTCACGTATGACTATTTCCATGAGAGGTAGTCGTAAGTGACTAATTTCTCATGATTTGAATAGTTCACTTAGCACTCATTGCATCGGGTGATGCTCACAGGGGTGAAGAAGTGGGATTGAAATTGGTGAAATAAATCACATAGCGTCAATCATCACTTCCGGGGCTTGCACCCGGATGGGTGACTTCCCGAGAGGTCACCCATCCCAAATCTCCTCTGGCTCAAGCGCGCTTAACTTACGACTACCTCTCATGGAAATGGTCATACGTGAATGACTTACTTAACGCAGTTGAATCCCAAAAATGATATCTAATATAATGCACTGCATAAACCCCCTATACCTAGAACTTTGACATTTTAGTGCATATTTTTATTGCATATTGAACAAGCTTTTATCGAATGAAGTATTACTAACTGCACACTTGTTCTTAATTCATTCCATGCCATAATTTTAAATAGAATTCAAAGTCCCCAAGCCAAAAGCTTGGATAAGTCATACACACTGAAATATGGCAAAAATCAGTACATTATTACAAGATTGATACCTACAATTTCAAGGCTCCACTTTTGCAATTGCATCAGATTTGAACTAGCTTCTATGAGATCAAGTTTCTGTTCCTTTCTTAAATCGGTTTCCTCATTTTGAATATACATGGTCCATCCCTTTTAACCATCCAGATGGCTCTAACATTTTCTTATAGTTGCACAAACACACAATCCTTTGATCTTATTAAGGAGTAGTTTATAGAGTGGTTTAGTCTTTCATGGTGTGTTTTGCACAAATGAATTTCAAGGCATACTGAGATCAACCTTGCTTCATTGAACTAGATATCAATAACTTCAAAGGAAAGCCTTAATACAAACTTTTCAATCAAGCCTAAACTTGGTCTTCATTTGTCAAATGATCATAGTCAAGAGAACATTGATTTTAAACAAAATCTCTAAGAGCAATAGTACATACCTTGAAATACAAGCAAATTTTAGTAGACCCTTTTAACTGAAGACTCTTTTTGCTGCCTTTGTCACTGACTAAGGCATCTCGGACTACTGTGAATCACCTCCTAAGAATGGGTCTTCGTTAGGGCTGCGGGGGAGTGCCCCCTCTCGAATCCACTCTCGAAGCGCACTCTAAGCGCGAGCAAATTGGGAGCGCACTCCCGAAATTCGCTCCCCGCAAAAAAATTCACTCCTTGGCTTTCTTTGCAATTTATATTTTCGCAAAGATGTTCCAAATGCAATTTTTTTCAAAGAAACAAGAGTTCTTGAGTGGGGCAGCCTAATATTCAAGCTTATGGCCCTAATTTTTAAGTGACATTCTCCTTTATCTTTCATTTTCATCCTTTTACCTAAATTTTTAACATTACCATGAAATGACTCAGGATGTTTGATAGTGGTTCCGACCTCATTGGATTCCATATAGAGAAAGTAGAATTTTAGATCTCATTCAAAATGTAGCAGACTTATCAATTTTTCAGGATTGGACAGATTGTAATGTTTCCATTCGATTTTGTCATGTACTAGGGTATGGAACTCGTATTTAATCAAAATCACCAAGCCCTCTATGTACCTTGATGTTAGTGACATTGGTTCTCGAACTCCTCTATCATGGCCCTACTAAAAATGTGCCTATCACTCAAACAAAATCTTGACTTGACATGCTACGGTTTTTCTATCTTATGTTAACGCTTAGAGGGTGATTTTAATGACAAAGATCCCAAGATAGGCAATGATTTTGATGACATGTAGGTATTTGTTGTAGCATGATATTTTTGGATGTTAGAGGCCATCTAGAGCCTATTTGTTGATGTATTTTCAGTTCAGAGATGGATTGCACTCAATGCTATTTTGTTTATGTGCACCCTTACATGCTGTATAAATGAGAACTAGTCATTTTTGGACCTGCGGTTGATGATAATTATAACTACTAGATGAATGATGTTATATGGTTTAATTTATGTTTTTATGTTTTTTTATCACTAATTCATCATTCTACATTCTTTTGTTGACATATATGCATCAAAATATATAAAAATATATATTATATAAAATTCACTCCCAACCTAGGAGCTTTTGACAATGTCGCCCCCTATTCCCGCTCCCAAGCATTGTACAATTGCTCATCGCACAAGATGGTATTCAGAACAAAGAAAACATTCTAGAACACCATTCATTTAACAACAATATTGCCTCCTTGATTATTGTAGTATCTGTTCCATAGTCATGTGATCTGGTCACATACTACCATATTCGAGTTAGATAGTTCAAATCTGCAATATAAATGTGCCTTGATGGAGAATATTGTATCAGTCCTTGTTCAGAACATGATTTCAAAGAGAACTAAGTAGACTAATACACAAGGGGCGACTTCTTGTCTTTTTTGGAGATCTTCTTGCTACTGTCTGAGGTTCTCGAGATTGCTCGTTCCTTTGAAACATGCTCTGAGGCTTTTACGGGCCATTGCAATAGACTGAGTTTTTCCGGCCTTCTAGGACATTCTGAGGCCTTCTCAGCCTTCCTGAGACTACTTGAGGTAATTTGGTCACTTATTTTAGGTCTGAGGTATTCTCCTGCAGTCTTACTTAATTCGGCTTCGGCCTAGATCAATCTTGCACTTAGGGCTTCGTGCTTTATAATTAACCTTTGCCAGGACATACATATTTGCAAATAGAGAATTGGATATGGATTTATTCAAGGCTGCTCCTTTCGAACCAATCTCTAATACCATGTTGATTTTTCGTAGTGTTATTAACTGATAATTACTTCTAATGATATTCATTCACTTGTATTTACATTCATCATTACACAATTACACTGAAGATCTTCAACTGTAGAATATTAGAATCATAAAGAGACAGCCCAACAAGAACACAAGATTTTTACCCCGGGAAAACCCACTTGGGGGAAAAACCCAACAACCTTTTTCCTTAGAGAAATTGTTCAAGTCAACAAAGATACATCTAAACAAAACTCAAACTAATAGCCCTGGTCACACCTGGTCAAACTGCCTACTAGACAAGACAACCTGCCACTCAACAAATTCAGCCTTCTTCTTCTCTCAGGAAAGACTCGGTTCTGCTGGTCAACAAATTCAGCCTTCTTCTTCTCTCATGGAAGACTCGGTTCATTGTTGTGTGCAAATTTGGAAATACTTTTGGATCTCATGGAAATGTTGGTTACTTTCTGATGTTGTAGCTGGAGATGCCTCTTAGACATCTATGTCAAATGTAACTAGACATGAAGCTTGGACAGTGTTTGGAAATTTGCCTGAATATAATGTTGTTTCCTAGAATGCAATGGTTGCTAGATATTTGCTGAATGGGTATCCCAGATATTTGTAAAAGGTCTTTCAGGAAATGGCAGAACAGGATGTTGTCTCATGGAATGCAATGATTGTGGGATATGTGTGTTAGCCTCCTATTGCAATAGGTTTCATATTTCATGATTGACTGTTTTACATGCCAAATATGTCATCTTTTCATGCTGCAAGGTTCCATATTTCCAAGAAGTTCCATTTTGAAGAATCATACCATTTTTGAAGAGTGTTACAGTTAAGGGAAAACCAAACATCTTAATCTTGGCTTCCCTAGGTTTAAATTGCTTGTTTTAGAAGATAGAGAATGAATATCTGTCCAAACAGCTTAAGCTTGGCAGATGAATAGCTAGGTAGAGAAATGAAGGAGCCCAACTGCTTAATCTGGGCCCTTGGAAGAGATAAGGGTACATTTAGATAGGAGGGCAGTCAAAAGAAAAGAAGATAATCAGGGTCTGCAAGTCTAAGTGCACCCAGTCAAAAGGAAGAAAAAATGTTAGGTGTATTAGGCTGGGTAAGTAGTTTGAGGTTGTAGAAGCAAGGTTTTGATCAGTTTTGTCTTATCAAAGGAGAGCTCATCTCATCAATGACAGAAGTGTCAAAGCAGTTATCTTGATGGCAAAACTTTGGAAGAATGTCTAATTCCCCTTCTATTCCCCCATAAATCGCTCACTAACATCCCCTTGAGGACCTTGGGATCTGCCCAACCAGTCCTGTTATCACTTCATTTTTGTAAAATATCAAGTCAAGTTTTGACTTCCTTCAATGAAAAGAAGCCACATTTCTTGTGTAAAATCACTCCTCCACATTCCTTTCTATTCTTATGCCTAAGTTTCAGTTCACAAACTTAGCCTCTCCCCTACACTTCACCTCACAAATTCATATTAACTCCTAATTCTATTATGTAGCTCCCTAACTACTTTCCCATCCCTATTGCTACAAAAACTATGTAAAAAAACCCCAAAATATATCTGATATCCCACCTTATAGCATTATAGCTATGTACATATGGTTTTGGGAAATGATAGTCCATCTGGGACTATTATGAACCCATCCGCGTCCTAACCCTGGAATTAACCTGACCTCTGGTTAGGTTAATAGCCTATACCTACCCCTCTACCCTTGTATTTTTCCCATTTTATCCCTCCCCTTTCGTTTTATATAATTGGTGTCTAAAGGCTTTGTTAGACATTAAAATATTTTTCTATGTCCGTGCAGAAACCCACAATTCTGTGTTAACCAAAGTTCGAAAGTCCCCGTCGCGCAATATTAATTTAATATTTGGGCAGGCCCCTGTGTCGCAAAGAACCCGTATGTTAGCATCTCGCCAGCTCACAGTTTCGTCCACCGTCGGATCGGGCCCTCCCCATCCAACGGCCCTCGGCAATTTCAGAGCCACCCAGACGTTCAACAGTTAGCGTCTGATGGCACGGCGGTTTTGCCTTCGTACAAAGGACGTGTGTCTGCCTTTGATTGTATCGGGCGGGCTTTGACAAATACCGCCCCCGTACAGAAGGCGGTCTGATAAAACCACAAACCGCCTTCTGTCTCTCCGCCCCTAACGTCAGCGCCACGTCGCCGCTCACGTCACTCTGTCGTACTACCACGTCATCCGCCACATGTCCTCCGCTGACGTCGCTGCCACGTTACCCTGTCGTACCCAGGACCTGCCGATGACATCAGGCTGATGTCATCACAGAAAAGGCGCAAAGGGCGAAAATCGCGCATCGCTAAGAAAAATTGCTCAAAATGGAGAGCTTCCTATTGCTCGGCTACCTGCAAAACCCAAAAATTCGCGGGAGGTAATAGGATTTCTTCATGTATGTTCATATTCAATCGGCCAGCGCCGATAGCATTCTAGAGGCCACGAAAAGCATTTGCAGCAGTAATTTTTGCCTTTAAAGGGCAGAAAAGGGGTGATTTGACAGTTTCAAGCATATCAAGGGAGAGAAAGTGGCCCGATTCAAGTGTCAAAGAGTATCAGAGGAAAGATAAAGCCCAGATTCAATTAAAGAGTATGAGTGAAGCGGCAAAGAGTATCAGATCAGCAATATCAAAGCAGGAGAATATTAAAGGCCTCCATCCAAGTCAAAGAAGCAGTAAAGGCCATTCAAAGCTCATCAGATCGAGATTAGTGCACATTAAAGCCACCTAAAAGCAGCAGAACCGCCTTAGAGGTGCAGATAAGAGATTAAAGGCACAGTTATAGAGAAACACTGCACCGAGCCACCAAGGACACCATATTAACTCATTTTGATGCAGCTGCCTCCAGCGCAGCTCAAATAGATATCTTCTTGCATTAATTTCAGGACAAGATTAGATTAAAGAACTCATTTCCCTCAGATCTGTTTAAGATCTGCTGTAATAGATATTTTTGGATATTTTCTCTATATAAACCACCCTGATTCATTGTTTAAAGGGTTGGTTGGTTGATAATCCTCATTCTAGACTTGCGCTGTATACTTTGAGAGCTCTATAATCAAAGACTGCTGGAATGCTTTGGATGAAGAACTGTATGTTGTGTTATTTAATGGCTGAAGAGTGACTGTGGAATTCCTGTGCTACTACATGGCTCAATAAGTGTTTTCTTACCTCTGTTTACAGTTTGTGTTACCATCTAGATAGCAAGAAAGAAGAATAGCTTAGGCTTTGCTTGACTGCACTCTACGCTCAGTTCTTGTTATTTCTATATGTTTTCTTCAGAAATGGTTATGAATATGCATACTTAAATGATCATGTTTACCCTGTTTCTTTCACATGTGACTGTTATTTAGGAATTCTTGACTGCTCCTAGACAAACTTTCATTCACCTTCCCTCTCGGTTAGCTAACGAAACATTCTTAGTTGCCTTTCATCTCTGACCTTCATTCCATCTTTATTCCAGCTTGATATTGTTCTATGTGTAGCTATCGTGCTCTGTATTCCTCTTGTGACCAAGAAAACGCAACAGCAAGCCCTAATCCATGACTCCATGCCCAATGGTTTGAATTTCTCACACTATGCATCCCAACTCTGCTTGAAAACATCATCCTTCCCACCAAAATCAAAACAAAAACCATGTACACCATAACTAGCCTAAAATCAACCCAAAACGAAGCTAAATTTTAAAGAGAGAGCCCTCTCTGACTACAGGTAAGCTTGGACCTGCAGCCCAAAGATTGGTTTGTGGTTACCTCGGTCGTATCCCTTAAGGAGCCAAGGGACAACCTAAGTGATAACATCATTGGCGACTCCGCTGGGGAACATATTCAGAAAATTCCCAAAAAACAAGTTAGAAGCTGGCTCCCAAGAAGAAAACACGTAATACTAGGTCAAATCCAGACCCAAATCTACCAACTGTTTTTGAAAATCCCAATTTAATCTCTAGAAACCTTAGCAAACAAAAACAAGAAGAGTTTGCTGATTCTAGTCCCGAAACAGTTCAGCAAAGTTGTTTTCCAACCCCTGTTAAAGTTTTGTTTCGTTCAACCCCTACTTCCCCTTGTTCGTCATCCACTTCTCCAAGCACCTTTTCCACACCTCCATTCGTTGCGCATACTACCACTACCACCACTGTTATTACAGCTGTTCCAGTCGTTCCACTTATCCCTGTAAATATGGCTAACAGAGATGCACCTTTACAGTTACCTGCAAATCCAGGGGCTATGCCTCAAGATTACCAGACCAAAATAACTTATTTTGATGGTATTGGTTCTGGCACAACCCTGCAACATACCAAGAAAATGCAGGACTATTTTGAGAGTTATGAAATAGATGATGATAGTGTAAGAATGAAGATTTTTGTCCAAAGTTTAACAGGAGATGTAAGGCCCTGGTTTAGAGCTCTTCCTGCAAATTCCATAGTTGACCCAGAGGCCCTTTACCAATCATTTCTTAACAGATGGGAGAAGAAGGACCCTCTGCACATATTATCCGAGTATGACACTATGAAAAGAGGCCCTCAAGAAGCTGTCTTAGACTATTGTGCCGGGTTTAACAATGTTTACAACGCTATTCCACAAAACCTTAGACCTCCACCTGATCTTGCTTTATACAAATTCCCTGATGGATTTGATTCAGACATGGCTTATCAGTTAAGGGAAAGAGCCCCTCAAACCTTAGCAGACATGCAAAATGTAGCTGTTAGTGTGGAGGCAAATCTGATTGCCAAGCGAAATAGAGCAAGAGCTGAGAGAAGAACCACTTTTAAAGATGAACCTTCAGCCTTTGAGCAAAAATTGGACACAATCATCAAAGGTATGGACAACTTTGAAAATAGAATGGGAACTATTGAAAGAAAAGCCTCATGGGAAGGACAACAAAACAATCCTATCAGAAATCCAAACTTTAGAAAAAATCAGAACCCAAACGTTGGAAGGGCAAGTCCTGACCATGATATAAGACCTCCTTTTCATGAAAACTATGCTGAAGTATCTACATCTAGATAGAGGACACTCACATAAACTTGATGGGTTTGAAGAGTGAACAACAAGTATTTCTAACTCAAGAAGACCAAGATGACCATGATATAAAGCAATTTCAGACCAAGTCTGGAGAGTCATTTGACTTCAAACAAGGCTATGATTCAGTTGTCTACGAAGTCCATAAACAATACAAATTGAGAACAAGAACCATTGATGTGTCTGATCCCATCAAGCCAAAGGATGCCAAGCAGCCTAAGAAAGTAAAAGACAAGGCCGTTATCACAGAACCTGCTAATAAAACAGACCCAAAATTAAAAGAAATGACCATAGAGGATATATCTGACATGCAGCCCTCTAATAACTAGCGTTTTGTATCCTTTCCCTCAAAAGACAATGTAAATAGCACTCCTCAAAGCCTTCCCAAAACAGAACAATCTCAAGAAAGCACTGATAATCAAGAGAAGATCACTGAAGACACAATTGAAAAGGGAAAAACTGCCAGTCACAATACTAAAACACAGTCAGAAAAAACCTTTTGATTTAGAAGCAGAAATTGGTAAATTAAAGATATCTATTCCTCTCTCTGAGCTTGCCAAACATGATGTGTACAGACAACAAATCAAAAGATCACTGCAAATGCCAGAGAACAGGGATGATGTTAATGTCTTAGATAATCAACCTGAGTTACTTTTTGGTCCTGAAGTCAATGGTAAATCAGGACATGGAGCTGTTCTACCCTTTTATGTCAGTTTGCACATTCATGATAAAGTGTTGCATAATGCTATGTTTGATTCAGGTGCTTCACACAATCTAATGCCCAAAGCTGTAATGGAGAAGCTAAAACTTGATGTCACTAGACCTTACAAAGACTTATTCTCATTTGATTCTAGTCAGGTCAAGTGTTTAGGCTTAATCAAAGACTTTTGTGTGTCTTTAGTCCAATTTCCCAACAAAACAATCCTAATGGACGTGGTGGTTGCCGACATTCCACCAAAGTATGGCATGCTCTTATCAAGATCTTGGGGAGCAAAACTCCAAGGATCTCTCCAACTAGACCTCTCCTATGCCACTATTTCAGTCTTTGGGCAACCAAAGACACTATATAGAGAAACACTGATGAAGTATGTGGTAAGTAGTGAGGAAAAACCCCAAAACTTTCCCATTTACTCAATCCATTCTGATATGGATTCCTTTATATTGTTCAATGATGATAGCTGCCCTCCCACTGATGAGAAGCCTTTGCCTTTAGAACAAGAAACATGCATCAATCAAGAGTCGGTTGCCCATACCTATGAAACTGTTAAAACAATTAGTGCAACCAGCATACAAGAAGAATCACATGAAGCACAAAACCTAGGTCCGCCCAATCCTAAAATGTCTGAAACTCTTAATACTAACCACAAGCAAGAAATCACATGGTATTTAGAGTTTGATGGTTCTGTTAATAAGCTAGGAGCAGGGGCAGGAATATGGATTCACAATACACATAACAGCTATGCAGAGGATCATGCTTACAGACTAAACTTCAAATGTACCAACAACATGGCAGAGTATGAGGCTCTCCTTTTAGGCCTTAAACTGCTCAAAGCTCTAGGAGCTACAAAAGTGTCCATTCTAGGTGACTCCGATTTGATCATTCAACAGATGAAAGGTAACTTTGTTATTAATGACAATAGGCTAAGAGCTTATAGGTCGACTGCCACAAAAATACTCAATTCCTTCACCGAATCCAAGCTTGCTAAGATTTCTAGAAGCCATAACATGCATGCTCATAGTCTAGCTACTTTTGCTAGCACTTGCAAGCTACCCTTTAAGCCCAATCACCACTTTACTGCTGAGATAAAGCACAGGCCTACTGTCCCTAACAATATCAAAGATTGGCAAGTGTTTGAGGATGATGCTCAAATCAACAATTTTCTTACCTTACAACAAGAATTCTCAAGCTTAAACATTGATGAAGATGCCATGGATGACCCACAACAGCAAATGAGCCAAAATGAGCAAACTATAACAGCTGAAGCAGCAAATCAAATGCTGCACCCAACCATTTTTTATGAGAAAAACATGCAAGAGCTGAAGCAAATGCATTTAGATGAAATAGCTGAAGCAAAGGCCGAAGTGATTGATTTAAAAGACAATTTTCTACCTGCTGGCCTCACTCCATTAGAAGACATATTTGATTCAAACGATGTCCCCAAAAAGCCAAAGATGCAGCCCTTAAACGCTGCTGTGGAAGACTGTAATATTGGGACAGCAGAGAAGCCCAAAATGATTAAACTGTCCAAGTCTTTGCCTCCCGATCAAAAACCAAAATATGTTGATTTATTTAAAGAGTTTCAAGATGTATTTGCATGGAGTTATGAGGACCTTAAGTCCTATGACACCTCTGTTATTCAACATACCATTCCCTTAAAGCCAAATCAAAAGCCCTTCAAACAGAAACTAAGGAGAATCAATCCTGTGCTTCTCCCTTTGATTGAGAAAGAAGTGAAAAGAATGTTTGAGGCTGGTATCATAGCACCCATTAGATTTTCAGAATGGGTATCCAATCTTGTTCCCACAAGGAAGAAAACAGGGGAGATTAGACTATGTGTGGACTTAAGAAATCTGAACTAAGTCTCCCTTAAAGATCACTACCCACCAGTGTTGATAATATCGGTATCGGGAAAATATCGGCGAGGGTCCGGAAAATATCTTATCGGAAATATCGGCGAAAATATCGGCAAATATCGGCAAGCATAAAAAATGCATAATATATTCATTTTTTTCAGATTTCTAAACATATAAAGCAATAACAACATGAACTAAACACATTGGCACATAAATATCATAACTCATTTCACACTACACCTATTTATATGACATTTTTTCTAAGATTAATTAATTTAATTAAAAATATTGAAAAAACATAATTACTTTTGAAATAAATCTCAACATTTAATCTATGAGTGCCATTATAAATATTCTAAAACATTTAATAAAGAATAAATCTTCCAATATATCTATCAATTATTAGTAATTAACTTAAAATTCTAAAAAACCTTATTCTAAAATATATAGGCCTATTAACCTAATTATGTTATAAAAAATAATAATAACAATATAACTATTTTCTATAAAAAAAAATCATAAACGTTCTGCGTAGCTAAAATAAACATCAACCGAGTATATTTTTCCAAACAACATATTTATCATTATGATTATGAGATTCTATCATTACTAGAGTGAGGCTAAGTTGCTCACTAAATTGATTCGGGGCAATTTTGCTTGCTAACATTTACATTACATATCAAACGAACAATATTTCTATATAATATTTACAGACATATCAAGCGAACAATATATCTATCTAATCTCATCCCAGCCATATCTCATGTATTAATCTTACCATTGGGTTTTGCAGCAAGCATGAATGCAATTTGTAGATCCCTTGGGTGTAGCATCATTCTACACTACTCGACAGTGGTCTAACTTAAACCCTTACTGGTAATCAAATTGAATACGCAACATAGATTCACAACCCTTGCCACTAACTTATCAAGGTTGATCACCGATAACTCTTTACCTATAGCCAACCTCATCAACGAATTCTTCACAAGGCCGTTGTCTTCAGCCACATATATACAGAGCACCGTCTCCGTCTCACTCTCCAGCTCTCACGAAAACAAAATGACGTGCATCGAAAACTGAAAAACCATTTTATAATTCGTCGATACAACCTAACCGGCGATATTTACCGTCGTCTCGCGATTTTTACCAAAATATCGCCGAAATTTCGTATTTCTCGCGCGAAATTCAAAACTTGAAAATATCGCGATTTTTCGGGGGCGATATTTCGGCCCGCCGAAAATATCGCGATATTTGCGAATATCGCCGATATTTCGGCGATATTATCAACACTGCTACCCACTGCCAAAAATGGACCACATTCTACAAAGAGTAGTGGGGTCTTCAAGAATTTCTTTGCTAGATGGCCTTTCATGTTTTAATCAAATACTTGTTCACCCAGATGACCAAGACAAGACAGCCTTTACAACACTGTGGGGAACCTTTAAATATGTGAAAATGCCTTTTGGACTAAAGAATGCAGGTGCTACCTTTCAAAGGGCCATGGACATTGCATTTGCCAAGGAAATCCATGATTTCCTAGTGGTTTACCTTGATGACCTTACTCTTTTCTCAAAATCTAATCAAGAGCACCTTAAACACCTAAGGCAAGTGTTCCTAACCTGTAGGAAATATGGCATTTCCTTAAATCCTAAGAAATCTCTCTTCGGCCTAGAAGAAGGCAAATTGCTAGGCCATATCATTTCAAAAGATGGAATTAGAATAGATCCAGAAAGAATCCAAGCCATTTTGCAAATCCCTTATTCGAGAAACATCAAAGAATTGCAAGCATTCCTAGGAAAGATCAATTTCCTAAGGAGATTTATCCCAAACTTGGCCGAGCTGATAAGAATGCTAAATAACATGTTAAAGAAGGATTCCAAGGTAAAATGGACTTTAGAGGCCAAGCAAGCCTTTGAGGGCATAAAATCTGCCTTAACCCAAGCCCCAGTCCTCACAAGTCCTCAATTTGATAAGGATTTCATCATTTTTTCATTTGCATCTGAACACACCATTGCTGCTGTCCTTTTGCAGAAAGATGATCAGGGAAATGAAAAGCCAATTGCATTTTTTAGCCGAGCCCTTAGAGATGCACCCTTGAAGTACCAAATCATGGAGAAGCAAGCATATGCCCTTGTTAAAGCAATCAAAGATTTCAGAATTTACATTTTATATTCACATGTGATTGCTTATGTGCCAAATGTTGTTGTAAAAGACATATTAACTCAAGAGGGCATAGAAGGCAAAAGAGGCAAGTGGATTGCCAATATCCTTGAGTATGACATTGAGATAAAACCCACCAAGCTGATAAAGGGACAAGGTTTAGCCAAACTGATGTCCGAAACCAATTTTCAAGCCTTAGACATTAATCAACTGGACAATGAACAGGAGCTGGCGACTCCACAGATCAGTGAAGCTTTTTTGCAATCCCCATGGTATGCTGATATATGTTTTATATTGTTAAACCTGTGTGCTCCTCCAGGGTTGTCCAGAACCAAAAAGAGATTTTTAAAGATGAAAGCATCAAAGTTTTATGTCTTAGATAGTGCCCTGTTTTGGAAAAATCATGAAGGAATATTGCTAAATTGTCTAACTATGAATGAAACTGACAGTGTCATGAAAGAATTTCATGCAGGGGACTGTGGAGGGCACTTATATTGGAAGTCCACTGCTGATAAGATACTAAGGGTTGGTTTCTATTGGCCCTCTTTGTTTGCTGATGTGAGAAAGTTTGTTGTTTCATGCCACAAATGCCAAATCTTTGAAGGCAAAAGAAAGCTTCTGCCCTTGCCCCTTAAGCCCATTTCAACCGAGAAGCCTTTTCAACAATGGGGTCTTGACTTCATTGGAGAAATCCATCCATCCTCTTCTGGCCAGCATAAGTGGATTCTAACAGCCACTGATTACTTTACCAAGTGGATTGAAGCCATCCCATGTAGGTAAGCCAATGACTCCACCATCATCCAATTCCTTGAAACCAACATTTTGTCCAGATTTCGCTGTCCTGAGAAGATCATTACAGATAACGCTGTTGCCTTCAAATCCAAGAAAATGATCAATTTTTGCCACAAATTCCACATTACCTTAGGTCACTCCACAACCTATTAGCCTCAAGGTAATGGCTTGGCCGAATCATCCAACAAGAGTCTGATTAACATCATTAAGAAAGTCTTGGAGGAGAACAAGAAGAACTGACACAAAAAGCTTGTAAATGCCCTATGGGCAGACAGATTGTCAACCAAGAGATCCATTGGGATGAGCCCATATGACTTAGTCTATGGCATGGAGGCCAAGTTCCCCTCTTCTTTGGGAATCCCTGTTATCAAATTGCTGCAAGAGATTCAGGCAAAGCCAAATGATATCCAAAGAAGAATAAACCAAACCATCTATTTGCAGCAAACAAGAGAGCAAGTGTACGACAAAGCTCAGATTTTACAAGAGAAGCTCAAGAAAATGTTTCACAAAAGAACCAAGGCTGAAGATTTCTACATAGGCAACAAAGTCTTAAGATGGGATTCAAGAAGAGAGGACAAAGGAAAGCATGGCAAGTTTGATTTCCTGTGGAAAGGCCCCTTTATTATTTCTGTTGTTCAAGGCAACAACACATATTTTCTGAAGAGTTTGGATGGCAGCACAGCTGAAGAAGGCCCCGTCAATGGCCGAATGCTAAAGCACTATCATGATCCCTTTTGTTGAACGCAACACAGCTCTGTATACTATCTGTACATTAATATTTGTATTTTCAGCACTTTTTCTTATAGCAGGCCAATAAGAGGGAACAACGCAACAAATTTTGAAGGGAAGATCAAAGAAAGCTCTATTTCAGATCTCTGTTTTTTGAAATAATTCCAAAGAAGTGCTCAAGCAGATTTCAATATGTTTACAAGCACCCAAAAGGCAAGAAGCAGAGCTGTAATTTTTCTGCAATTCAGCTCAAAAGGATACTGCATATCAGCTTATAAGAATTCAGTCAAAGGCATTGAGAAGAAGGAGAATTTCAGTTTACAGCAACAATTGAAGATCAAGGCATTCTGACCTGCTGTTCTTGGCTTTTCATCTTGAAAAACCATCCCCAAGTGGAGCCACTGTTAGCCTCCTATTGCAATAGGTTTCATATTTCATGATTGACTGTTTTACATGCCAAATATGTCATCTTTTCATGCTGCAAGGTTCCATATTTCCAAGAAGTTCCATTTTGAAGAATCATACCATTTTTGAAGAGTGTTACAGTTAAGGGAAAACCAAACAGCTTAATCTTGGCTTCCCTAGGTTTAAATTGCTTGTTTTAGAAGATAGAGAATGAATATCTGTCCAAACAGCTTAAGCTTGGCATATAAGTAGCTAGGTAGAGAAATGAAGGAGCTCAACTGCTTAATCTGGGCCCTTGGAAGAGATAAGGGTACATTTAGATAGGAGGGCAGTCAAAAGAAAAGAAGATAATCAGGGTCTGCAAGTCTAAGTTCACCCAGTCAAAAGGAAGAAAAAATGTTAGGTGTATTAGGCTAGGTAGGTAGTTTGAGGTTGTAGAAGCAAGGTTTTGATCAGTTTTGTCTTATCAAAGGAGAGCTCATCTCATCAGTGATAGAAGTGTCAAAGCAGTTATCTTGATGGCAGAACTTTGGAAGAATGTCTAATTCCCCTTCTATTCCCCCATAAATCACTCACTAACATCCCCTTGAGGACCTTGGGATCTGCCCAACCAGTCCTGTTATCACTTCATTTTTGTAAAATATCAAGTCAAGTTTTGACTTCCTTCAATGAAAAGAAGCCACATTTCTTGTGTAAAATCACTCATCCACATTCCTTTTTATTCTTATGTCTAAGTTTCAGTTCACAAACTTAGCCTCTCCCCTACACTTCACCTCACAAATTCATATTAACTCCTAATTCTATTATGTAGCTCCCTAACTACTTTCCCATCCCTATTGCTACAAAACTATGTAAAAAAATCCCAAAATATATCTAATATCCCACCTTATAGCATTATAGCTATGTACATATGGTTTCGGGAAATGATAGTCCATCTGGGACTATTATGAACCCATCCGCGTCCTAACCCTGGAATTAACCTGACCTCTGGTTAGGTTAATAGCCTATACCTACCCCTCTACCCTTGTATTTTTCCCATTTTATCCCTCCCCTTTCATTTTATATAATTGGTGTCTAAAGGCTTTGTTAGACATTAAAATATTTTTCTATGTCCGCACAGAAACCCACAATTCTGCGTTAACCAAAGTTTGAAAGCCCCCGTCGCGCAATATTAATTTAATATTCAGGCGGGCCCCCGTGATGCAACAAGCCCGTATGTTAGCATCCCGCAGCTCACAGTTCCGTCCACCGTCAGATCGGGCCCTCCCCATTTGACGACTCTCGGCGATTTCGAAGCCACCCAAACGTTCGACAGTTAGCGTCTGATGGCACGGGGGTTTTGCCGTCATACAAAAGATGCGTGTCCGCCTTTGATTGTATCGGGCGGGCTCTGACAAATACCGCCCCCGTACAGAAAGCGGTCCGATAAAACCACAAACCACCTTCTGTCTCTCCGCCCCTGATGTCAGCGCCACGTCGTCGCTCACGTCACTCTGCCGTATTGCCACGTCATCCGCCACATGTCCTTCGCTGACGTCACTGCCACGTCACCCTGCCGTACCCGGGACCCGCCGATGACGTCAGGCTGACGTCATCACAGAAAAGGCGCAAAGGGCGAAAATCGCGCATCGCTAAGAAAAATTGCTCAAAATGGAGAGCTTCCTATTGCTCGGCTACCTGCAAAACCCAAAAATTCGCGGGAGGCAACAGGTTTTCTTCATGTATGTTCATATTCAATCGGCCAGCGCCGATAGCATTCTAGAGGCCACGAAAAGCATTTGCAGTAGTTATTTTTGCCTTGAAAGGGCAGAAAAGGGGCGATTTGACAGTTTCAAGCATATCAAGGGAGAGAAAGTGGCCCGATTCAAGTGTCAAAGAGTATCAGAGGAAAGATAAAGCCCAGATTCAATTAAAGAGTATGAATGAAGCGGCAAAGAGTATCAGATCGGCAATATCAAAGCAGGAGAACATTAAAGGCCTCCATCCAAGTCAAAGAAGCAGTAAAGGCCATTCAAAGCTCATCAGATCAAGATTAGTGCACATTAAAGCCATCTAAAAGCAGCAGAACGCCTTAGAGGTGCAGATAAGAGATTAAAGGCACAGTTATAGAGAAACACTGCACCGAGCCACCAAGGACACCATATTAACTCATTTTGATGCAGCTGCCTCCAGCGCAGCTCAAATAGATATCTTCTTGCATTAATTTCAGGACAAGATTAGATTAAAGAACTCATTTCCCTCAGATCTGCTGTAATAGATATTTTTGGATATTTTCTCTATATAAACCACCCCGATTCATTGTTTAAAGGGTTGGTTGGTTGATAATCCTCATTCTAGACTTGCGCTGTATACTTTGAGAGCTCTATAATCAAAGACTGCTGGAATGCTTTGGATGAAGAACTGTCTGTTGTGTTATTTAATGGCTGAAGAGTGACTGTGGAATTCCTGTGCTACTACATGGCTCAATAAGTGTTTTCTTACCTCTGTTTACAGTTTGTGTTACCATCTAGATAGCAAGAAAGAAGAATAGCTTAGGCTTTGCTTGACTGCACTCTACGCTCAGTTCTTGTTATTTCTATATGTTTTCTTCAGAAATGGTTATGAATATGCATACTTAAATGATCATGTTTACCCTGTTTCTTTCACATGTGACTGTTATTTAGGAATTCTTGACTGCTCCTAGACAAACTTTCATTCACCTTCCCTCTCGGTTAGCTAACGAAACATTCTTAGTTGCCTTTCATCTCTGACCTTCATTCCATCTTTATTCCAGCTTGATATTGTTCTATGTGTAGTTATCCTGCTCTGTATTCCTCTTGTGACCAAGAAAACGCAACATCAAGCCCTAATCCATGACTCCATGCCCAATGGTTTGAATTTCTCACACTATGCATCCCAACTCTGCTTGAAAACATCATCCTTCCCACCAAAATCAAAACAAAACCCATGTACACCATAACTAGCCTAAAATCAACCCAAAACAAAGCTAAATTTTAAAGAGAGAGCCCTCTATGACTGCAGGTAGGCTAGGACCTGCAGCCCAAAGATTGGTTTGTGGTTACCTCGGCCGTATCCCTTAAGGAGCCAAGGGACAACCTGAGTGATAACAATGCGTAGAGTTGGAAGCTCTGGCACTTTCTCAGAAATGTTATTGACAGACATGAAGCCATATGTAGACAGATTTTCATGTGTGCTTCTTGCATGTGTCAATCTGGTAGCTTCGAGACATGGAAATCTTTCCACGAATGTATAATTATTAATTAGATATGGATTTCAATCTGATGGCTTTGTGGTTGCTTTCCTTATAAACATGTCTGAAACGCAAGACCATAAATGATGCACGCCAGGTTTATAATAGAAGGCCTAGATGAGATGGGGTGTTATGAATGCAATGATCTTAGGATATGCAATGAATGGATTTGAAAAGTAGGCTCATAGGATATCCATATGCAATGAATGTATTTGAAAACTAGGCTCTTATTCGCTTGAAGAGATATTACATCATACTGGACAATGCTAAATTTGTGTGTATCTTGTCTTCTTATAGCCATGTAGGCTCGATGAAAAGTGGTTCGAAATACTTTCATTGCATGGCATGAGTCTGGATATCACATAGAACCACAACTGGAGCACCATGTGTGCATGGTTGATCTTCTTCACCATTCTGGGCACCTGAATCATCTTCTTTAAAGCTGAATGGATCCCCTATGATATAGGTTCTAGAGAGTAAGCCATCGAGGCCCTTCCTATAAACGTGTTGAGGATTAAAGCCGTGGGAGTGGATTAAACTTTAAAGAACAAAACTATCAGAACCAGCAGTCCCTTACAGAAGCAGAAGATAAACTAGAGGTCATACATGATGACCTAACAAATGTTATGTTCTGATACAAGTTGAGGAGGCTACAGGGAGTCTAGAAAAATATAGAAGCAAATTTCTAGCTTGGGAAGAGGCATTATGGAGAGAAAAAGCTAAGGCAGAGTGGTTGAAAGGAGGAGATTAAAACTATACTTTTTTTCACATGTAACTAGCAGACATCAATGGCATTGTTGATTCTGTCTTTCTTTAAAGATGTTGTTGAAGGTTGTGTGGATCGCTACAAGAAAATCTACAAGAAGCCAAATAAGTTGAATATTTCTGAAATTTTCCTATCCATCTCTCTTTTGAACAGATTGCTCTTAGATGAGCAAAATGATTCACTCAATGCCCATGTGAGTGAAGAGAATCTTTAAAAGGTAAAAATACTCTTTTCAAGTTGATAAATCCTTAGGCATAGATGGCTGGACCATTGAGCTTTTGGAAGGTTTGTTTAAATAGATAAGGGAATAATTGTCACTAGTTGTTGAAGAACCAAGATCCATGGGGAACGACTTTCATCCTTTCAACTCCACCTTCACTGTGAACACCCTCAATATCAATAAGCCCCTTCTCTTTGACACAAATCGGCCCATTTCATTAACGATTATGCAGATGTGTTTACAAAATTGTGCCAAAGTAATAGCCTGAAGGCTATCATGATCCATCTGTGATGAGCAGTTTGGTTTTCTTCCAGGAAGGCAGATTTTTTATATGGTGGGAATTTCCCAAGGTGCTCCACACTATTAAATCAAAGAATACTACCTTCTCCGTCATCAAGTTGAATCTTGCAAATGCATATGATAGAGTGGATTCAATTTTCTTAAGATTGTAATTGATGCTTCACATATGGTTTGATTATGATATCCACTTTGTCAATTGGATAGGTAAGTGCATATGTACAATATCATACATTGTCCAAATAAATGGGTCACCTTATTTTTTCCGGCCACAGAGGATTTTAGTCAAAATGCTCCCTGTCACTTTTACTCTTCTTATTAGTGGCAAAGGTTTTCAGTAGAATTTTGAAGAGTCTAAATGAAGGATGACAAATAAAAGTAATTCAAGTGACCAAAGAACTCACTATCACCCATATACTGTTTGTATATGATATTGTCCTGCATAGGAATGGTTCTTCCTGGGAGGCAAAAATAATAGGAAATGCTCTTATTCAATGCTGTATAGCTACATGAATAAAGACAAACCTTTAAAATTCAACCATAACCTTGCATCAGATTGATGGTCCAACTTCTATTAGAATTAATATTTTGTTTCTATCTAAAGTTACAGAATTTGAAGACACTACAAAGACTGGCTATGGCTATTTTAAAAGACAGAGAAAAGGGTCATTTTTTGATATAACAGGTGGATATTCATAAGAGGGAGCCTGAACCTTGTTAAAAGCATGTTTGAGGTCACACCTATTTATCAGAAGTCTTTTCCTTCAATACCCACAGATATGCTAAACAAGATAATGAAAATGTGCTCCAGGTATGTTTGGGCAGGAATGAGAGAATATGGTGGCATATTTTTAGTTAAATGGAAAACACCGTTAAGGCCTAAGAAGTAGTGAAGTTGGGGATTCAAAGTTTTCTCTCCATTTTTAGAATCGTTGGCTACAAAGGTAATGTGGAGAGTCCTCTTTATTGAAGTTTTGTGGCAGAGTGTGATGAAGTGGAAATATATTGAACAATCAAGCCTGGAGGATTGGATAAGATACCCTAGAAAATCAATTTCTGGAGGATCTATAGTATGGAAAGAGGTAGTAAAAGACTTCTCAATCATTGGTGATCGCCTTTCCTAGCTAATTGGAAATGGACAGAAGGTCCATATTGGAACTGATTCATGGATAGGAGGCCTCCATATGTCAAGCCTCTCACAACGTTTGATTGCTCTCTTACATTTCTTAAAATTGGTTTTATTTGGAAGCACTTTATGACAGGAACAATGAGGATGCAAGAATGCAACCCAAGTAGGACTCAACAAGGATTTGGCACTAGAGTGGAACCAATATGTCTCTGCCCCCTAGTTGGATTATATAAGATTAAGAGATCAACCAAGCAGTCTTGTATGGGTTGAAAATGAAAAAAGAAATGACTATAAGGTTAATATAAGATACCTTGCAGCTCTTAAAAGAAGGAGGAAAAGGATATTTCAAACTGGCAGCATATTTGAGAGCTTTAACCACCCTTAAAATCTCATGATTTCTCATGACTTTTCCTCAAAAAACAATAAAATCTTTGATCAGGGATATACTGCAAAAAGAAGCGGGCAGACTCCTGGGAGATGCCCATTATCTATGTAAAATTATGCAAGCATCAATCAGATTTCTGTTCAATGTTATTTTACTGAAGTGGTATGTAGTGCTATAAAATTTATCACTAGTGGCAAAGGGGTATGGGATGAAGACACAGAAGAAACATTAGAAATCTGGTTGGAATATCAAGAGGTAGGATCTGAAGCACATCAACCTCTTCCATGTTTTATTTTATGGGTATGGCTAACTAGGAATGAATTCCTATTCCAAGGAGCATATAAATAACCATGCAAAACCTTTTTCAAACTTAAACGAGCCTATCTACTCTTTGAGAAACCAAAAAAGGTGAAAAAGTATTGATTTGTTGTAGATCCAAGAATAGAGACATCAAGTATTCATGTGTATTTGAAGGCGCCTCAAAATATCGAGGTTCGCCTTTCTGACTCCCACATGTTGAAAAATCTAGGGCATACATAATTACAAGTGATTCTTCTTTATCTTGATAACAATTTGTGAAGTACTTAAACAATTTATCTTAGCTTGATATTCTATTCAGTATTAGTGTGTGTGTTTACTTCATCAAACTGCTACCAAAAACAAAAGAGACAAGAACACAAATATTTGGCTTACTGCCAGGACCAAAACCTCTCCCTCTTGGAGAGGAAAACCCACGCAAAATTCTTCTTATAGAGATTCCATTGACGAATACCAAGACCATGACCCTTGACACACTCTGCCTCTCCAAGACCAAGATCATCAATCGCATCCTTTGTTCACTGCTGAGGTCATCCTTATTACTGCTGCTGCAACTTCACTGAGATCATCCTTGCTCCTTTACTAAGATCATCATTGATGTACCATCAGTTAAGGTCACTATTGCTGCAACACTGCAAGACCTTCACACAAGTATACTACTGAGATATATGTCAACAAATACTTTGCTTATCTGGAATGTTAACAAGAAGTGTTAAACCCGTGATCATGAGAATGCCGAGTAGGATAACAACTATATGCTACTGTGATGTCATCGTGACCTGTAGGATCTTAGACCATTGAAATCCTTATCATAGCTTGTGACCCTTGTCACTCCTTCACATTATGCTGAGACTATAACAGAGACATCACTTGGATTATCTTCATCATGAGAATGCCAAGATGGTTATGGATCCGAGACTGATCATGTTAATATTGCGGCTTACCAGGATTATGGAGACATTCTTATGCCGAGGATAACCTTCCAATCGAGGTCCTGTCTGCTCCTCCATGTATCTGAAATCTACATGCCAGGACTACAAGTATACTACTGAGATATATGTCAACAAATACTTCGCTTATTTGGAATGTTAACAAGAAGCGTTACACCCGTGATCATGAGAATGCCAAGTAGGATAACAACTATATGCTGTTGTGATGTCATCGTGACCTGTAGGATCTTAGACCATTGAAACCCTTATCATAGCTTGTAACCCTTGTCACTGCTTCGCATTATGCTGAGACTATAACGGAGACATCACTTGGATTATCTTCATCATGAGAATGCGAAGATGGTTATGGATCCGAGACTGATCATGTTAATATTGCGGCTTAGCAGGATTATGGAGACATTCTTATGCCGAGGATAACCATCCAATCGAGGTCCTGTCTGCTCCTCCATGTATCCGAAATCTACATGCCAGGACTACCATGCGAGATCTATCCACACTACACCTTTGACCGAGATCTTCACTACTTCATTCATCTGAGATCCTCACTACTTCATTCGTTCGAGATCCTCACAGGTATGCCGAGATCAGATTAATCTAGGTTCTGCTGCTCCTTATACCCATCCAAGGAGATAGCTGAACCCTAGATCTATCCCATCGAAAATGCGGATCTTCTGCTCCTTAGTCACCTGAAAAATTCAGAGAGAAATATGCGAGATTTTTCCTTGTGTGTTTTGCGCTAACTCTTCATGGGTATTTATAGTGGTTAGTGTCATTTATTTGAGCTGACATGAACCATGAACCGACATGTCATTTAACCAAGCTGACATGACTTCCATTTATTTAATAATTTCCTTTTAATTCATTTTTGGAGCCGACATGAGGATTTTTTTGTTGCATAGCTTGCAGACTTTGCTTTTGAGGTATTGATCTTGGTCTTGGAGAGTTGTTACAGAACTTTGAAGACTTGTACACATTTACATAATCTCATGAAGAGTTTCTATACGCATGATATGACACTTTGATATATATAAATAAATCCTAAAGACATCAAGAAGAAGTCTTTCACCTAGTGACACTTTCTTGCTCATGAAACCCATGTAGCAAGATTACAAAAATAATTTATTTCCTTTTATTACATCATTTACAAAGATCATGTCATTATGAAGACTGAACCTAGTTACACTTTCTTCAACACCACAAAATCAGATTTGAGTGTGGTTTGTGCAGTGGCACAATCACCTATGAAGAAATCAAGGTCTTATCTATTTTGATGAAATTATCTTTGGAAGGAGGACTCAGGGTCATTGATATTTATGGATACTATTTACTGGTAGTGGAATGGCTAAGAGGAATTAGAATGCAAAGAAATATAGATGTATTTGATAGTCTTCAACATGTGAAAGAACTCAAATTAAGCTTCACTAAATCCACATTCGTCACATCTATTGAGAGCACAACCATGATCCAAACAAGCTTGTCGCAAAGATCCAAGCTCTCTCCTTGTAAGATTTTTTAAGATGGGGATGAGGAGATCCTCCCAACTTTGATGATTGCTTTATGAGAGGGTTGAAAAATCTATGTAATGGGTAGTTTTCATTTTTGATGATCTATTTTTGAGTTTTATGGAGGTTTTGTTCGTGAACTCTATAACTGAGCTTATGCACCTTAATTGTTATGTCAAACAATCAAATGTATTCTTTCTATTTTAAATAATGGAAGGGATTATGTTATATTTCTTGGAAAAGCACCATAAATATATACACTAGACATGAGTCATAAAGCTAGAGATCATGGATGGTACACTAAAATATGATAAAATAATATTAGGGGCATCAATTAACATGATAAAAGACACCACAATGATCCATTACATTGAATTTTATGATTCAACTGGCCTTGATGGACCCATAGGACCCATTATGTTGTGTTAAGGGAACAACATGCCCTCCCTCCTTAAGAGATTTGTCCTTTAAGCATTCATATGGTATGAAATAGTAAGAATTCCTCTTATTTTTTCTTAGTGCTTTCGATGCTTAATTATCTATCCATCCATTTGTAACTATTATTGGTGCCAATCCTTGATAATCTAACGCTACTAGGTTGTTTTCTTTTTATTCCATGTATTATCATCATTTTTCCAATTTTTTGTAGTTTTTAGTTTTATCATATACTTGTCCGTTGGCTTTTGACTCCATGAATTCCATTGATTCTTCCATTTATTTTCTTTGAACGAGGTTACTAATATGCACTTTCTTGTATTCATAATAGGCGTTCCTAGTAACGAGGATGTCAATGTTGTTCCACCTTTGAAGTTTTTTCTACATCATCCACAACATTATCATGAATCTTCATTTATAGTATAGTACCGTGCTCGAGGTTGTGTTCATGATCTTTGATTTTGGTCACTTTTGAGATAATACTATCATATTTTGTCTTTAACCATGGTCTCTACTTCAAGTTTAAGAAATTTGTGGCAACCTTGTTATCTCTTCTCTTCCTTCCCTTTTTGAAACCGAATTATTGTACCATCCATCAACTTTGTTTATCCATCTTCAAGTCCTTTTTGAATTTTTATTTGCCTTCATCTCTATTTAAGGCTATATCAACCTTATAACATATTCCCTCTTCAACCCTCTTGCTCATCTCATCAAGTATGAGATTTGGTTCGTTAACCTCAACAACCTTGTTAATTACTCCCTAGCAGATCAGATCTACTAAATAAAAAACATCGATGAGAATTTAACACTTCATAAAATTTAATGACGGAAGCAAAATGATTGCACCAATTTCATACACATGCACACATAATTTTTCCCTTCAAAATTTGTTGTTTCACTAATTTAACTCTACAACATACAAGGGATCTGTTCCTAGGATAATGGCCCTATGAGGAAAAATACTAATACAACAAGAACTTGGAATTAGTTCAATTGATCAAACATTTGTACTTCGATTTGCTGCCTGATTTGGACCCATCGCTTACTGCCCCTTGCACTCTTCCTCACACCCTGCACTCTTCCTCTCATTCCCTATTCCATCTCACTTATTTGTCACTTGCCACTCCCATTATAGGGATGTACCTTGGACATACTATCCCTTTTAAGGGATGAAACCACCTAATAAGGTACTTGGCTAACCCCCTTTAGAGCTTAGAGACGCTAGCATATGCCAAAGCCCACTACGGAAGGGCATGCCATTATAAAGTGCCCACTTTGTTATCCATGATTTGTAAGCTCTCTTATTCAATTATTTTAATGACTGGTTGTACTGGAAGCCTAGGGAATGCATTGGATCTTATGCAAGATTACAGGTGGTTTCCATTTGGGTTTGGTCTCCCTATATGGGATCCTAACCCCCAGAGGTCTACATTGGCACATGTAGGGTGTGCATAGAGAGCCATTGGCCTCCACAACAACAAACATCACTCCACGGATCTTCATGGATGCTTAGAGACTACTAGCGATCCACTTTTGGGATGATGGTGATGTGCTTAGTACATTTTGCCCAGCAGGCCCCACAGGAGCCCCACACTCTTGGCAGGTGTCCCAAGACTTTTACGATGTCATGGCAACATTCATTCCACCACTTGGACCCTTGCAAAGGGTCTACAGGCATCTCCAATTCATCTAGAAACCCATGGGGTCATCTATGTGCCCTCATACCCATTGGGAGCACCACAGGTCTACTACTTGGAGAACAAGGGGCACTAGTTCCTAAAAAGGGTGATCATTTTAACCTTCATTTTACTATTTTCCCCTTTTTCCCCAAGTCTAGTCCCATTAGGTCACCTAGGGCATCAATTTCACGGGAATTGACCCAAGGAAAAACTTCAATCTCCTATATGCTACTGTGATGGTGGGTCCCCTCCCTTTCCTCCGAATTTGAGGCAATTTTGATGGTAGAATCCCCGAGAATCCCAAGATGAAGATCTAGGGTCGAATTTTGCTTAGGCATCCCCAAGGCTAGACCTCAATAGGATCATTTCAACCTTTCGAAGTCAATATTCTTATTTGGTCCTTTCCCCTCACCTTGTCCAGGATAGGAACATCATTGGTTGTTGCTTTCCATCTCCGAACCTGGGCTGGGTCCACTTGACCCCGTGTGGTCCCACTTCTCAATAAAGACTATTTGTCAAGGATCATTTGGGAATCCAAGTCTCCAAGGATTATAGGGATTGAGAAACTCATTTATAAGCCTATCCTTTCTCCTTCAACCTTCCAATCCTCACCCCTTACCCCTGGTGGACCAAGTCCCTTGCTTAAAGAGAAAGCAAGTTCCATTCTTCACTCCATCCTTGGGAAAGGGTTTTCAGGGTCACTCCTCACCTATCCATTGACATCCTCTTTACAAAGTGATCCCACACTACCGAGACTCCTCCCATCATTGAAATTTCATAAAGAGTAGGGAGACTTAGTTGTGGTGATAGTGGGCGAATTTTCCCTTGTTTCCCCTAACCTAGTAATTGACCTCTTAAGAACCCCTTTTAGGTCCCCTGCTTGTTTGAGTGGTAACATTTCTGGTGTTGTTGTCGAGAAGGAAGCAAGTCTTCCTCCCTAGTGAATCATTAAGGAATTGATTCATTGACGACATTCTCATTATTCCTCTGGCAACTCCACTCATTGTCAAAACTACTAGTCTGCTTGAAGGAGAAAACATTCCACCTTTAACTAGGGCTGCTACAAGAAGGAACTGAGCACCATCACCTGTTGGGACCGCTCTCCTTCCTGAATTTGAAGAAGTTCGTGACTCCACTCCGAAAATGACTGATACTTCTGGCACTGACAATAACAAGATGACTAAAAGTCAAAGACATTTCGTTAGCGTATTTTCTCCCTTTAAGCTTGGTGATGATCCCAAACCATTACCTAAAAAATACAACTGATGGTTACCTAGGTTCAAGGGAGATGCCACCATGAGTGCCTGTGATTTCGTTGAAGAATTTTATTGGCAATTGTCCCCTAGGTTAATCTTCAATGAAGATAGGATCATGATGCTTTTTTCCTTATCACTTGAGGGACAAGCTAGAGAATGGTATCTTAGTATTCCTCCTGGCTGCATTGCTGATTTCGATGAATTTGAAGACCCATTCATGAAAAGGTGGTCTTGCAATGCCCAGGGAACCTTCAACATCGAAACGTTTTATCAGATTTCTAAGGGAAGACCTCTGGGAATTTATTCAAAAGTTTGATAGGGTTGTACGGGATATCCTTGATGAACTAAAGCCTTCCGATGCTAACATCCTTAATAAGTTTTCCAACGCTGTTGGGGGCCACTTAACCTATATGCCTTAAGAGACAAGAAACCTACCACATTGGTTGAAGCTAAGGAAATGGAAATTCAGGTTGAAAAATACCTTCGTATCTCAAAAATGAATATCGATGACCTCCCTAAAGGCTAAAATGAGACTAAGAAGGAGAAGTCAAAAGATCAACATGAAGAAACCATGTGGGCTATCCTCAAGAAAATTGACAAACTTAGTGAGGAATTTCACTCACGAGATCGAATTGTTATGAACAAGATCACCGCTTTGGAGAAAGCCCAAAAATCAAGTCTTGTTTCGAGAAAGCCTTTTCCAAGTAAGCAAGGAGAAGAGGATAAGCCTAGCTCATCTTAAGTCCCAAATACCTTGGCCCCAACCAATATTATGGACCAAGATTCATCCTCTGAAGATGAGCCTAGTGAGAGTGATGAGAGTGATGATGATGAAACAAACGAGCAAACTAACCTTGTAGAATCCGATATATTCAACATTCTACTTGGTGGTTCATACACACACCCTCCCATCAATCAGGTCATAACCAAAGATGAGAAAGAGGAGCCTATTCTAAACACTGATGAGCATAGTGGATGATTCAAAGGGGTTCAATATTCCTGAAGAGACAATAACAAAGACCCTGCAAACTCCAAAGATCCTGACAAAGAGGACTCTCTTCCCAAGCAAGATCATCCCAAAAATGTCCCCTCTAAAGAGCCTCCCAAAGAGAAATCCCTTTCAAGGAATCCTCTGAAAAAGGATTCCCAAACTAAATCTGAGCTAAAGAAGGGCCCTAGAAAGGGAGAAAACACCAAAAGGTATGAAAAGGGAAAACATGTTGGGCTTAACATTGACATGGATGCTGCTATTGGAAAGATGATTGTATTTGTCCCTCTGAAGGAAATTGTTAAACTTCCCGAGCAACAACAACAAATTAAGAAGTCCTTGGGTTTTGAAGAGGAAGAATTACCTGAAGACCTGCAAAACATTCACATTCCCGATCGTAACCCTGGACACGAATCTTTTATGCTCACTTTGGCTATCAATGACCTTTATCTCCATAATTGTATGCTCAACTCAGGGGCTTCCACAAACATCATGCCTTTAATTGTTATGAAGCAATTGGGTCTCAGCATCACCCGACCATACAAGGTGTGTGGATTTAACTCCAAACCAGTGGAAGTGGAGGGTCTCATTAAAGATCTTAAGGCATCTTTGGCTAGGAACCTCGACATATCCCTTCTCATGGACATTGTTGTCATTGATATTCGGGATGTGTGGGGAATGTTGTTATCTAATAAATGAGGAGCCACTGTTGGGGGTCATGTTCAAATGGATCTATCATATGCTACCATCCCTCAATCCGATGGGACCCCTTTCATTCTTCATAGAGAACCTAGCTACCCATCTCATGTAATTGAGTCTGGTCCCTATTATGAAGCACACAACACTGAGAAACCTTCTCCCATTCTCCCTTCACAAGAGGTCCATATACTTAAAAGACCAAACCACAAACCAAGCAAAAGGTGGAAACCAAAGAAAGAATACAAAGTAGGGGACTTGGTCTTGGTGGACAAAGGATTAGTTCCCGTTAGAATTCATGGAAAAGTTGGGGATGACTATTATTACATTGCCAAACTCAACGATGAACTTTGGCCTCAACTTGCCAAAATAAGTCGCATCACTCCTTTCCTTGACACCTAACTTTGTACTATATGCATGTTAGGATAGGATGCATTGCATAATGATTTTTGTATTAGAACTAACTGCATATGTTGTTTCTCATGATAAAGTAGATTGCATTTAGATATATATATATATATATATATATCTGTATATAGATATATATATATATATACATATATATATATATATATGTATATATATATATATATGTATATATATATACAGATATATATATATATATATATATATATATATATATTTCTTGTTGGTTTATGGGTTCACATTAAGCATGGGTGATCATCATATCATCAAACACTGTAAAAAGCATGTTGCCCTGTGGCTTTGATCTTTGACATGTCCAAAGAACAAGTTTACGGTGACCAAGAGATTACTGGAGTTCTCGTGACCTCCCGTTCGAGCAGCCTCGTCCACTTCGAGAGAGATCATGTCTCAGTTGGAGCCAGATGTTACACACCACTTTGTGGGTGATATCCCCAGGAGAATTTTTTCTATGATGAGCCTCAGTCGACAACCAACAACCCCTAGATGCCTCCTACTAGCTCGTTGTGCCATTTCTCTGCCACTTGAGCCAGCCATGTGGTCCCTCACCCACTTGTATTGATTGTATGTTTGAAGGTGTGCCTTCCCGAAGCTAAAGGTATGTCTTGTCATTTGGTAATTGAGTATTGGGTTTACTTATCATGGATACTTTTGGGCATGGATTAATGGGGGGATTTGGCGGAAAGAGGGGGCTTAGTTTGTACTCTTGTCTCCTTGATCTCTTTTGGTTGTTAGCCTTGAATCTTAATCCCATGGGATCTCCTTTATTGACTATTTGGTTCTAGGGTGGTACTACTTGGGAAACCTTGACTTTGGGTGTGTGGTCCTGCTCGTTTACCCACATATATTACGCCCTTTCCACTCACTAGACCCCATTCATCATTTCTCCCATCCTGGGTCCACATTCCCATTCTGGGTCCACATAGGGCAGGCCTCCCTATCCCCTTTCCCCCACCTTGGGTTAGGCCTAGAATGATGCCCCAGATGTTGAAGCAATTAAAAGAAGAAGAAAAAGCATAACTAGCCACATTTAACAGGAAATTGTACCACAAAATGAAAAAGATTGTCGGGACAAAAATAATTAGCACGTGGGCAAAAGTCAATACATGAGCTCTACCCCCATCCATGGCAATCACCCTAGTTCCATGGGCCCTAGATGAGCCCCCTTTATCATTCAGGAATCCATGATTGTCCCAACCCTTGGAGGGCAATGAACCACCTTGCCTTAAAGGGGGTAACCATTGCTATATCTTACACATCATGCTCTTGTCCTTTGAGCCCCGAGCAGTTAATCAAAGAAAATTCATAAAAGGAAAAAGGCATATAAAGAAGGGTGGAAAAATCAAGGTCGGGGCATCTCATGTACCACGTCTGCTCCCTCCTATACATTACATACCCAGGTGTGGGTTTCCCCTTATCTAACTAGCCCTATGCCCCACTATGTGGCCAAGGACTGCCCCTCTCATTCGCTATTCCATCTCACTTGTTTGTCACTTGCCACCCCCATTAGAGGGATGTACTTTGGACATACTATCCCCTCTAAGGACTGAAATCACCTAATAAGGTACTTGGCTAACCCCCTTTGGAGCTTGGAGACAGTAGCACATGCCAAAGCCCACTACGAAAGTGCATGCCATTATGAAGTGCCCACTTTGTTATCCATGATTTGTAAGCTCTCTTAATCGAATATTTTAATGATTGGTTGTACTAGAAGCCTAGGGGACGCACTGGATCTTATGCAAGATTACAGGTGGTTTCCATTTGGGTTTGGTCTCCCTATATGGGATCCTAACCCCCAGAGGTCTAAATTGGCACATGTAGGGTGTGCATAGAGATCCATGGGCCTCCACAACAACATACAACACTCCACGGATCTTCATGGATGCTCAGAGACTACTAGCGATCCACTTTTGGGATGATGGTGATGTGCTTGGTACATTTTGCCCAACAGATCCCACAGGAGCCCCACACTCTTGGCAGGTGTCTCAAGACTTGTACGATGTCATGGCAGCATTCATTCCACCACTTGGACCCTTGCAGAGGATCTACAAGCATCTCTGATTCATCTAGAAACCCATGGGGTCATTTATGTTCCCTCATAGCCACTGGGAGCACCACAGGTCTGCTACTTGGAGAACAAGGGGCCACCCCCCTTGTCCATCATATTCCGAGGAATTTATTCTTCAATATGGCACTTTAGGATATTATTGAGCCTTTAGAGGGCCCTAAAAATGCACATATTATTATTTAGCCCCTTGTGGGGCTTATTTTTACATTTGTGAGCTAGTTTGGTGGGCTTGTCACCAATAGGGGTCTTATTTGCACATTATTTTATCATTAGGGGCTAATGTAGGCCCATAGGATAATTCAAACTCCTTAGGAGGCTATATATTGATGTTAGATACACTCATATGTATCATCACTTGACTTGGGATCTCTCTAATCATAGAGAATTTCACATTTTTTCCTTGGTGGATATTTTTTGGAGATGGATGAATTTTGATTTATGGATTTGGGCTACTTCTCTTGTCTTGGAGCTTTATTGTGCAAATGAAATGTTGGTTGGACATACTCTATAACGTTGTAAGTAACTTTTTAATGCTATTATTCTTGTTGCTGCATACTGCTAAAATTAGGGCTAGTTGTTGCATTATTGAAATGTGGAATTGAGCATGTCTTACCTATTTTAATGTATGGGCCAATGTTATATGAATGAAATTTCCTAGAGATTGTTTATCTTGAAAAGCTTGCATCATTTGCTTTGAAGTGTAAATGCTTGAAGGTCACTTTTCTTTTCTTTCTCTCAACATTAGATGAAGTTGACTTTCCAGGACTCCATGATCAAGAAACCAAGTTCTTACTCATCACCATCCTTGACTCCATATCCCCAAGTGAATTAGGCACTTGTCCCTAGAAAGGGTGATCATTTTAACCTTCATTTTACCATTTTTCCATTTTTACCCATGTCTAGCCCCATTAGGTCACTTAGGGCATCAATTTCTTGGGAATTGACCCAAGGAAAAATTTTGATCTCCTATAAGCTACTGCGTTAGTCGACCCCCTCCCTCTCCTCCAAATTTTAGGCAATTATGAGAGTGGAATCCCTAGGAATCCCAAGCCCTAGCTCTAGGGTCGAATTTTTCCTAAGCATCCCCAAGGCTAGAACTCAATAGGATCATTTCAATCTTTCAAAGTAAATATTCTTTTTTGGTCCTTTCCCCTCACTTGTCCAGGATAGGAACATCATTGGTTGCTGCATTCCATCCTCGAGCTTGGGATGGGTCCACTTGGCCCCGTGTGATCCCACTTCTCAATAAAGACTATTTGTCAAGGACCATTTTGGAATTCAAGTCTTCAAGGATTATAGGGATTGAGAAACTCATCTATAAGCCTATCCTTTCTCCCTCAACCCTCCAATCCTCACCCCTTATCCCTAGTGGACCAAGTCCCTTGCTTAAAGGGCAGGGAAATTACATTCTTCACTACATCCTTGGAAAATGGTTTTTAGGATCACTCCTTACCTATCCTTTGACATCTACTTTACAAAGTGATCCCACACTACTGGGACTCTTCCCATCGGTGAAAGTTCGTAAAGAGTAGGGAGAATTAGTTGTGGTGACAATGGGCTAAGCCTCAACCGTTGCCCTTAACCTAGCAGTTTCCCTCTTATGAACCCCTTTTAGGTCCCCTGCTAGTTTGAGTGGTAACAGGGCCCAATTTGTTTTCCTTGGGAGGTTGATGCAACTAAAAGAAACAAAAAGAGCATTTCATGGCCACAACAAAACAAAAAAAGAAATATTAAACGCAAAAATATTGCCAGGGATAGAAGAATTAACGTGTGGTAAAAATCCTATCATGAACTCTACCTACCAAATATGTCTATCACCTAATTCTTGAGCACATGTTGCTCCATTTTATCATAAAGGAACCCTTGCATGTCCCAACCCCAATGAGCGATAAATTGACTCATCTTAAAGGGCTAATAAATTTGCTACATCATACAAAACAAGCTCTAACCCTTGAGCTATAAGTTGTAATACAAGGGAAAATAAAGAAGTAAAAGGCACACAAGAGGGGTGGAAAAACCAATGCTGAAATTGTAGCTCATGCATTTATGAATGCTCCCTCCTCACATCTATACACTCAGGACGTGGACACCCCCATCAACTGGCACCCTTGACCATGACACTTGTCAATGAAGTCTTATCCCCTCCGTTGCCACATTACTATTCACTAACACCTATTAATTGAGGGGTGGACTAGAGAAATGCTACTTTTCCTTAGGGATTGGAAGCACCTAATAGGGTTGACCTTTAACCACACCTACCTAGGGAGAAAATACCTTTGCAAGTTTAGGGTCTTGATTTTAGTAAGGGATCCTTGTTTGAAGTATTAAATTTCCCTTAACATTCAAGTTTGGTTCACTTATATGCATTATTGATCTTTGTCCCTAATGATTGGTTGCTTTCACTAGAATCAAGAGCCTCCTAGCAGCGTCATCATTGACACATGTCCCAGAGCACCCCAAGTGCCCAGGACATTTGTTGAATTTAACCTAGGTTTGAGGAATCTTAAGGATGACACAACTGGACCTAGCCTGCCCCCAGGATGGTCTTGACACAACTTGAAGGAAAACAATTGATTAAGATCCTAGATGAGGATGGTCTCACACTAAGAGACTAGGGATGGCTTGTTGTACCAAAGGAAGCCCTGATAATGGAGGAGGCCACTTCCAACAGTTGGAGACCCATGGAGACCACTTTGTGGCACCCCAGTTGGATCTTGGGACCCCACAGGTGGCAATGAATTGAATTTGAGGGCCAACCCTCAAATCATGGACTTCACAAGCATCTACACCTTCTTGGACTCCTCATCACCCTTGGACATGGCATTTGGAGCATTTACTATTGATGATGTTAGCATGAGAGGGCCTACAACTCACACGTGTGGACAAATTAGGGCACATTTGATATAGCTAGTCTGTTGGCTTGTAACCCAAGGAAATTTTAGCATCAAACTTGTTTTAGGGTCTTTGTTAGGCTTATTATTAGTCCTAATCCTCATATATATAGAGGATAGGCTCATTGCATTGGATCATCATCACTTGTGACTTATTTTGGCACTCTTAGAGATTTTCAGCCTTCTTGTTTTCTTGTGGAGATGTGACATTATAGTGTATTTTGCTATTTGGAGCTATTTCTTTGATCTCGAAGATGTCATTTTGGAGCAATAAAGGTTTGTTCGTGTATTCTATCTTGTAAGTGTACCTTGGATTTGACTAATCTTTTTTGTGTGCGTCTAATGTATGTAATGGTTGATTATCTAGGGTTTCTAATTTGTTAGTTATTGTTGAAAACCATTGTATTGAATCTAGATGATAGCATTGTATGCATTACTCACTCATGGAATGTGAATGACAATCCCATTGGTGAATCTTTAAACTAGCTCTCCCAATTGACTTTGCTCCCTCACAAAAGTGATAGCTAGGGTTTTATTATTCCCTTACTCCTTGCTAGAATTTAGCATATTTTACACTCCCATAGACTCCATCATCCCAAGGGCTAGGTCCTAGCCTTGATCACTTTGTTGATCACCTATAAAACTTCACTTAAATCACGTTATTTCTCTCTAAATCTGATTTTTGACCCCTTAAGGATAAGTTGCTAGGTAGCACTAGGAAATGAAATTTGACTAGGGTTGAAGACTTTGGTTTGTGGAAGGATTCAACTTTGGAAGGAGTGTTGGTTGCGTCAAAATTAGCCCCTTGTAGTAGCTAATCTATCCATTTCAAAATGGTGGCATACTTTTAGTTAAATGGAAAACACCATTAAGGCCTAAGAAGTAGCGAAGTTGGGGATTCAAAGTTTTCTCTCCATTTTTAGAATCGTTGGCTACAAAGGTAATGTGGAAAGTCCTCTTTATTGAAGTTTTGTGGCAGAGTGTGATGAAGTGGAAATATATTGAACCATCAATCCTGGAGGACTGGATAAGATACCCTAGAAAATCGATTTCTGGAGGATCTATAGTATGCAAAGAGGAAGTAAAAGACTTCTCAGTCAGTGCTGATCGTCTTTCCTAGCTAATTGGAAATGGACAGAACGTCCATATTGGAACTGATTCATGGATAGGAGGCCTCTATATGTGAAGCCTCTCACAACGTTTGATTGCTCTCTTACATTTCTTAAAATTGGTTTTATTTGGAAGCATTTTATGACAGGAACAATGAGGATGCAAGCATGCAAGCCAGGTAGGACTCAACAAGGATTTGGCACTAGAGTGGAACCGATATGTCTCTGCCCCCTAGTTGGATTATATAAGCTTAAGAGATTAACCAAACAGTCTTGTATGGGGTGAAAATGAAATAGGAAATGACTACAAGGTTAATCTAAGATACCTTGCAGCTCTAAAGAAAAGGAGGAAAAGGATATTTCAAACTGGCAGCATATTTGAAAGCTTTAACTGCCCTTAAAATCTCATGATTTCTTACGACTTTTCCTCAAAAAAACAACAAAATCTTTGATCTGGGATATACTGCAAAAAAAGCTGGCAGAGTCCTGGGAGATGCCCATTATCTATAGAAAATTATGCAGGTATCAATCAGATTTCTGTTCAATGTTATTTTACTGAAGTGGTATGTAGTGCTACAAAATCTATCACTAGTGGCAAAGGGTTATGGGATCAAGGCACAGAAGAAACATCAGAAATCTGGTTGGAATATCAAGAGTAAGATCTGAAGCACATCGACCTCTTCCATGTTTTATTTTATGGGTGGTATGGCTAACTAGGAATGAATTCCTATTCCAAGGAGCATGTAAATAACCATACAAAATATTTTGCAAACTTAAACGAGCCTATCTACTGTTTGAGAAACCAAAAAAGGTGAAAAAGTATTGAATTGTTGTTGATCCAAGAATAGAGACATCAAGTATTCATGTGTATTTGAAGGCGCCTCAAAATATCGAGGTTCACCTTTCTGACTTCCACAAAATCATATTTGAGTGTGTTTTGTGAAGTGGCACAATCACCTATGAAGAAATCAAGGTCTTATCTTTGTTGTTGAAATTATCCTCTTGGAAGGAGGACTTGGGGTCATTGATATTTATGGATACTAGTTACTGGTAGTGGAATGGTTAAGGGGAATTAGAATGCAAAGAAATATAGATGTATTTGATAGTTTTCAACGCGTGAAAGAAATCAAATTAAGCTTCACTAAAATCCACATTTGTCACATCTATTGAGAGCACAACCATGATCCAAACAAGCTTGTCGCAAAGATCCAAGCTCTCTCCTTGTAAGATTTTTTAAGATGGGGATTGCTTTGTGAGAGGTTTGAAAAATCTATGTAATGGGTAGTTTTCATTTTTGATGATCTATTTTGGAGTTTATGGAGGTTTTGTTTGTGAACTCTATAACTGAGCTTATGCACCTTAATTGTTTTGTCAAACAATCATATGTATTCCTTCTATTTTAAATAATGGAAGGGATTATGTTATATTTCTTGGAAAAGCACTATAAATATATACAATAGACATTAGTCATAAAGCTAGAAATCATGGATGGTACATTAAAATATGATAAAATAATATTAGGGGCATCAATTAACATGATAAAAGACACCACAATGATCCATTACATCGACTTTTACGATTCAACTGGCCTTGATGTACCCATAGGACCCATTTTGTTGTGTTAAGGGAAACATGCCCTCCCTCCTTAGGAGATTTGTCCTTTAAGCATTAAGATGATATCAAATAGTAAGAATTCCTCTTATTTTTTCTTAGTGCTTTCCATGCTTAATTATCTATCCATCCATTTGTAACTATTATTGGTGCCAATCCTTGATAATCTAATGCTACTAGGTTGTTTTCTTTTTATTCCATGTATTATCATCATTTTTCCAATTTGTTGTAGTTTTCAGTTTTATCATATACTTGTTCCTTGGCTTTTGAGTCCATGAATTCCATTGGTTCTTCCATTTATTTTCTTTGAACGAGGTTACTGATATGCATTTTCTTGTATTCATTATAGGCGTTCCTAGTAATGAGGATATCAATATTGTTCCACCTTTGAAGGTTTTTCTCCATCATCCACAATATTATCATTAATCTTCCTTTCTAGTATAGTATCGTGCCCTAGCTTGTGTTCTTGATCTTTGATTGTGGTCACTTGTGAGATAATACTATCATATTTTGTCTTTAACCATGATCTCTTATTCAAGTTTAAGAAATTTGTGGCAACCTTGTTATATCTTCTATTCCTTCCCCTTTTGAAACTGAATTATTGTACCATCCATCAACTTTGTTTATCCATCTTCAAGTACTTTTTGAATTTTTATTTGTCTTCATCTCTATTTAAGGCTTCATCAAACTTTATATCATATTCCCTCTTCAACTCTCTTGTTCATATCATCAAGTATGAGCTTTGGTTTGTTAACCTCAACAACCTTGATAATTACTCCCTAGAAGATTAGATCTACTAAATAAAAAACATGGATGAGAATTTAACACTTAATAAAACATAACGACAGAAGCAAACTGATCGCACCAATTTCAATATACATGCACACATAACTTTTCCCTTCAAAATCTGTTGTTTCACTAATTTAATTTCTACAATATACAAGGGCTCCCTTCTTGGGGTAATGGCCCTTTGAGGAAAAATACTAGTATGACAAGAACTTGGAATTAATTCAATTGATCAAACCCTTTGTACTTCGATTTGCTAGCTGATTTGGACCCATCGCTTACTGCCCCTTGCACTGTTCCTCACACCCTACGCACTTGAATGAATGCCCTTCACCCAGTCACTGAGTTATAACACTCACCGTCTTGTGTTCAAAGATGTGTATTCTCCCTTAACCTAGCCTTCTTTTTATAAGTTTGAGTTATTGATTGAATCCACAACCATAATCTCCAAAGTGATTGATGGTTGAGATTAGATCTCAACAACACTTTAGATCAATGATTGAGATTCATCTAATTGATTAATGTAAATAACCATTGTATTTCATTACATTAACTCGCTTTATCTTTTTAATTAATTAACTGCTAAGATTAAGGGTCAATTAGGTGACTTTCACATGCCTAAACACCTAGGCTTCTATGGAAGTACCTTCCCAAGCTATTCTTAACACTCCCTCTTAGTGAGGAAGGCAACCTCTCCTTCAGTAGCAAGGTAACCCTTGCCTTGCAAGGCAAGAAATTAGATGCTCCATCCAACCTATCCTCAAATCTAAGACTAGATTTTGTCATTTCTAGATTTGATAATAACTTTCTTGTGCTAAGTCATAGCACCCACAAGAAAAAATAATGCTACTGGTTTATAGATATGCTAATATTTCTTATGGTTATGTGTTTTGGTCATTTGAAAACCCCAACAAGAAAATATTTTATGTCAAACCTTCAACTGGTACGATCTCCCTTTGTCCCTTTGAAGGATGACCTCCACCAATTAGTATTGGTTGCATTGATAACTTTGTTGGCACTTATAGATCTTGTGCCCATGTACCCGTTGTACATTGTAGTTGTTGTCACCATGCTACTGCACTACATGTACAAACTAGTGTGAATTTACAGCCCAAACTTCTCCTCTATCAACTTCCACACATCCTTCGGCTTTTGTGGCTACTATATGGAACTCTGTGGCTATGTATAATAGTGTATGGTTCCCCCTGCATACTAACGACTTCATGCACATGATCTAATGGCTTCCAATGTTTGCATCCCTTAACTTCGCTGTTGTTGAGATCTTTTTACATGTCTCAGACTTGGTGACAATCCTTCCTGTTTTCTGCACGCGGATTGGCAGCTAGAAGTTGTCTTTATTTTACTTTTAGCTCGTGCTCTAGCCCATCACGACCTTTTTTTGTTAGTTTCACTTGATGCCTATGGCTACAATCCACTTTTTATGTTTCAAACTCATTTTTTTTCACCATTACAACCTTGGTGGAAGCTGGAAGCCCGCACCACCCACCCACCCCCTTTTTGTTTTTCTCAATCACTATATGGTTGGCCTTTACAACAAAGTTGGACAACTACCACTTTAATATCTCTTGTAGGCATTGTATGACATATGGCCAACCTTGAATGCAATTTTTTGCCTGGCTGCGTCTGCCTATGGCTTGATTCGTACAATCTCTAACTCCTGCACGAATGTCTCCTGTGTGTTAACTTCTGGTTGATTCTTTCTGTGCTTTGTGGTTCAATATTCTTGTGCAACTCTTATAGATTAGTCTTCAGAGGTTGTGCTTTGATAGCATGCTAATTTCTAACCCCAATGATTTGGTTAATTACTTCCCCATAGATCAGATCTATTGACCCAAAAAAATGTCTAAGATTTTCACATTTAAATAGAATATAACAATTGAAGAGAAATGATTACACCAATCTCATACACATGTACAAATAATTTCTTCCCTTTAAATTTGTTGTTTCATTAATTAAAGACTATAGAATACAAGGGCTTTGTTCCTAGGATAATGGCCCTGTGAAGAAAAATACATGTGACCCACCAAAATGGGTAACCCCATAGGAGAAAATTTTTGTCCTCCATTTGATAGCCAACCGGTCAGCTAGACAACCAACAACCCCTAAGAGCCACCATTAGCTGATGATATGCCATATATCTCCCCCACTTGCATTAGAGATGTGTTTCTTACCCATCTAGATTAGCATTTGGGCAAAGGTGGGCAATCACTCAAAAGTTATTTTGATCATTTTGCATTCGAGTGCTTATAGTTGTTTGTCTTTGGGCATTAGTATGGATTATGGGGTGATCTAGATGATTGGAAAACCTTGAATTCATTCTTGATCTCTCACCTTGCTTGAGGGGTTAATCTTTGATCCTAGTCCGTTGGGACTTCCCTTAAGGACCACTGGGTTATAGGAGGGGCACTACTTGGAAAGCCATGATTGAGATAACATGTTCCATCTTCCCTATGTCACACTTAACACCTTCCATCCTACACTACAAGTCCATGTCTCGCCTCCATTCTTTGGGTACAACTTGTCATTGGTTCTTGGGGACTTGGCACTCATATGTTCACATACCTTGAGTAGGGCCCAATTTTTTTTCCCTAGTAGGTTGATGCAACTAAAAGAAACAAAAAGAAATGTTAAAATGCAAAAGATGGCCAAGGGTAAAAGAATTTGCGTGTGGGAAAAACCCTAGCATGAACTCTACCTACCAAATATGTCTATCACCCAATTCCTGAGCACATGTTGCTCCATTTTATCATAAAGGAGCCCTTGCATGTCCCAACCACGATGAACGACAAATTGACTCATCTTAAAGGGCTAATAAAATTGCTACTTCATACAAAGCAAGCTCTAACCCTTGAGCTATAAGTGGTAATACAAGGAAAAATCAAGAGGTAAAGGGCGCACAAGAGGGGTGGAAAAACCAAGACTGAAATGGTAACTCATGCATTTACGAATGCTCCCTCTTCACATCTATACACTCAGGACGTGGACACCCCCATAATCTGGCACCCTTGACCATGACACTTGGCAATGAAGTCTTATCCCCTGTGTTGCCACATTACTATTCACTAACACCTATCAATTGAGGGATGGAATATGGAAATGCTACTTCCCCTTAGGGTCTGGAAGCACCTAATAGGGTTGACCTTTAGCCACCCCTACCTAGGGAAAATCCACCTTTGCAAGTTTAGGGCCCTGATTTTAATAAGGGATCATTGTTTGAAGTATTAAATTTCCCTTAACATTCAAGTTTGGTTCACTAAGATGCATTATTGATCTTTGTCCCTAATGACTAGTTTCTTTCACTAGAATCCATGTTGTTCTTGTTAGGTGTTCTATAGCCTAGGTGTTGGGCAACCACTCCACATGTACCCTGACCCTTTAGAGGAGTACATTGGCACAAACAAGTGAAGCATTGAGAGTCAGGAGCCTCCTAGCAACATCATCAATGACACATGTCCCAAGCACCCCCAGTGCCCAGGACATTGGTTGAATTTGAGCCAGGTTTGAGGATTCTTAAGGATGACACAATTGGACCTAACATGCCCCCAAGCTGGCCTCGACACAACTTGAAGAAAACAATTGATTAAGAGCCCAGATGAGGATGGTCTCAGACTAAGAGACTAAGGACGGCTTGTTGCACCAAAGGAAGCCCTAACATTGGAGGAGGCCACTTCCAACAATTGGAGACCCATGGAAACCACTTTCTGGCACCCCAACTGAATCTTAGGACCTCACAGGAGGTAATGAATTGAATTTGAGGGCCAACCCTCAAATCATGGACTTCACAGGTATCTACACCTTTCTTGGACACCTCATCACCCTTGGACATGGCATTTGGAGCATTTACTATTGATGATGTTAGCATGAGAGTGCCTACAACCCACATGTGTGGACAAATTAGGGCACATTTTGATATAGCTAGTTGGTTGGCTTGTAATCCAAGGACATTTTAGCATCAAACTTGTTTTAGGGTCTTTGTTAGGCTTATTATTAGTCCTAATCCTCATATAAATATAGGATAGGCTCATTGTATTGGATCATCATCACTTGTGACTTATTCTGGCCCTCTTAGAGATTTGACTTTATAGTGTATTTTTCTATTTGGAGCTATTTCTTTGGTCTCGAAGATGTCATTTTGGAGCAATAAAGGCTTGTTCATGCATTCTATCTTCTAAGTGTACCTTGGATTTGATAAATATTTTTTTGTGTCTAATATATGGAATGGTTAGTTATCTAGGTTTTCTAATTTGCTAGTTATTGTTGAAAATCATTGTATTGAATCTAGATGATAGCATTGTATGCATTACTCACTCATAGAATGTGAATGGCAATCCCATTGGTGAATCTTTAAACTAGCTCTGCCAATTGACTTTGCTCCCTCACAAAAGTGATGGCTAGGGTTTTGAAACCTAGGGTTTTATTATTCCCTTACTCCTTGCCAAAATTTAGCATATTTTACACTCCATAGACTCCATCATCCCAAGGGCTAGGCCCTAGCCTTGGTAACTTTGTTGATCACCTACAAAACTTCACCTAAATCACATTACGTCTCTCTAAATCTGATTTTTGAACCCTTAAGGATAAGTTGCTAGCTAGCGCTAGGCCATGAAATTTTACTAGGGTTGAAGACTTTGGCTTGTGGAAGGATTCAACATTGGAAGGAGTGTTGGTTGCATCAAAATTAGCCCCTTGTAGTAGCTAATCTATCCATTTCAAAGCTAAATTCTTTATGTCCTAGGTAAATCTTGCTCTAGAAAAACCCTAGTTTGCCCTTCTCGTTCCTTAATTTGAAGCTGTTGATTGTTTGGAAGCCTTTTCATGGCCTTGTGACTCTAGGTTGATCCTTTTGGCTTGCTATTTCTCAAGCCCTATATCATTCGTACCTTGAATAGGCCTCATTAGAGGAAGGGAATTGTCCCATCATGCTTGATGAGCCTTGTTCTTAGGAGGAGTTGTCCTCTGCAAGCCTATCTTGTCACCTTATCCCTTAGATTTAACATCTCTCATGGATGACCTAATAAGGGGAAGCCTCCCTAGTGTTGAAAGTACATAAACGAGCATGAGGTAGTGGCTATAGTGATAGTGGGCCACACCTCATTGTTGTCCCTTGGTCTAGTTTTTGCCTTGTGAGCCCCCCCTCACAAGACTTGCTACATTTTGAGGCAATGCCTTTGGTGTCGTTGCCGGGGAGTATATTAGTCAACCTCTTGGTGGGTTTAAAGATTAAACTTCACCTTTCTTTGAAGAGAAAAAGTCATAATGAAAAACTGGATCCTCTTCTAGTGACCCCAACAGAACTTGACCATGGAAGTAGCTACTTAAACCCCCTTAACTTATCATCGAAGAAATGGTGAGTCTCCTCGTATTCCTTTTATGGATAGGGTAAGCTGTGTCCACTATCCCCCTGAGGTGGCATTGAAGGTCAGTATTTGAGGGCATTTATTTCCCCTCAAATGACGTTTGATAACTTTTGGAGAATTGACCAATCCCTTTGCCCCCAGGATCATCACTCCTTACAAATTTGCAATTGGATATGTCTTTTGGCAATATACCATCACTTTTGTTGTTATTAGGGTTTGTAAACTTGTGTTTCTTATCCTTATTACACGTGTTTTTTATGCCTCTCTTTTGACTTTTATAATTTATCTTTTTTATTTAGCATTCCAAAGTATTTTAAGAATTATCTGAAGGATTAAAATGCATTGCTGTTGAAGACCATGTCAAAATAAGTCTTGAGAAGTGCTTCCCTATCTAACACTGATATATTATAGAACAAACTGTTCAAAGATCATTAAAGTATAAACTAGTTTGCACTTTTCTTTTCTAACTTCAGTGATTTGTCGAATCATGATTTTGATCTCTATTTTCTTGAACATTTTGATGCTTTAAAGCTTATTCGTGTTATTTGTTCAGACATATCTTTGACTGCTTGACTGTTGTGCATGTCTTTATTTAAACTTTCCTTAAAAGCTTATTCTGTGGAATTCTGAAATTTTAGGAAACACTCCTGATGTCTGTGAGTCATGATTTAGTCAAAATCATTTATTTATAGACCAAATTGCTGTTGTGTTATTATTTTCTTCTGTTTGGTAATTTATAGAAGATTCTCGAGTATTCTGGAATCTGAACATGATTTTGATGTATTGGGGTTTTTCCAGACAGGTCTAACCTGTAGAAAATCTGCTGGTAAATTCAAACCTTGTATTCATTTGGGTTATTTTGAACTAGAATCTTTTGTATGACCAACATGCTAGAAAATTCACTGGCATGAAATATTCACACTTGCTTTAACCATTTCTCCAACTATTTGTTATTTAAAATTTCATTTGCTTTTAAAAGAGAAATGGAAGTTTTTTTATTTGCACATGCAGTGGCAGTGTCCTATGTGCAAGGAGAATTATTCAGTGGATAGCATCATTAATTTTGTAAGTAACTTGTTGTGATTTTTTTATGGGAACAGGATGATGAAGGGAACCTCAAATTTATGTTAATTCCTAACATGTCAAAACTTTATGATTATCTAATATGGCAGATGAAAAACTACTCTAAGGACGTAACTGAAGTTGAGGTGAAACCAGATGCTTCTTGCTATCCAAAGGTTGAAGGTTATGCCAGTCTCCGTGAGCATTGGCACCAGCCAGATAGATCAATCATTATTTCAATTGGAAAAATTACACATCAACAGGGAAACTTGAACCAAGTTTTTTTTTTCTGAATTGAGACTAATTCTATTAAGAAAAGACATATGGTACATACAGAGCTTTCAAAGAAGCGAAGCTAAGGAGCATGGGAGCCGGAAATGATATGAGATCAACATCGGTCCCAAAGAGCAAACACGGCATGTGCATAAGAGAATAGAGAGAACAGAAAAAACGAGCTGGTCTAGGGAGTCTACCCAGCATGGGCAGAATCTTCCAATCTACATTTTTTCCCTTTCTTTTTACTGACTTTGACCCAACCATTTTGATCTGGCTGGACCGGAACAACTTGTAGACAGATCTGAGCTGAAGGAGGAGACTCCTTATCTGAATCAGAAGGCGAAGACTCATGAGTACGTTTCTGCGACAATAAGGGCGCAGAAGGATCCTTGGCGCAGGCAGAGGGAGAGTCCTCTGGGTGCTCTAAATTCTCCTCTTCCGCTTCAATGTCATCCTCATCAGAGCTAGAGGACTCTATGTCATCCATAGGGGGACGAGCACAAGGTTTCCAACTCTTGGATTTGGATTTGCGAGTGAGATTCTTCTTTTTGTCGAGGAACGCTGCACATGAGTTCTGGAGATGCCCCGTTTGATGGCAGTGGCGACACCTGAAGGCTGTATTCTCATAATCCAAAGTTTGCGTCCAATGGAAGTCCCCGACTTTGAGGATGATCTGATCCGGCAGCCCTTTGCTAATGTCTATTTCCGCACAAATTCTGCCGTAGGTATAAATTCCAGTCTCCCCCCTTGAAGTATCTGTTGCCAGGAAGCGGCCTAGGGTGTTCCCGATTCCTTGAAAGACAGCGAAGTGCCAAAGATGCGCAGGGAGATTTGGGAGCCTGACCCAGATAGGGAGCTTTGAGATGACTGCAGTGGAGGGGTCAAAGTCTGGGAACCATGGGGAGAGGAAAAGTCCCGCTGAGCCCCAGAACCACGGGCCCCCCGTTAAGGCTTTCTGGTAATCTTCATTGAAGGCTAAGACTACAATAAAGAAGCCTTTCGAGCAGAAGAAGACTTTGCAGTATTTGGTCCAGTTAGAATGGATCCACTGGTATAGATCAGCAGTGCGTGGCCAAAGGCCATTAAATCTGCAAATGAGGGCTGATTCTGCAAATGTCTGGTGTTGGTCATCCAGAGATGGATGATTGATTTCAATGGCAGGGGTTTCCTCCATTTTGTCCACCAAGAAAGGTTTGGGAGCCTCGGTAGATTGGGCAGATTCCTTGGCCGGCTGTGCATGTACTGCATCTTTGAAGGAGAAGCCCTTGGAAGCAGATGATTGCCCAACTGCACCTCCCCGAAGTCGGAGTGATAGGATCACTGTGGCATTTCTTTCAATATTATAAAAGGAAAGAGGCATATTGTTGTCAAGCTGCTTACCTACAAAGAGGAGCCGCAGAAGGGAGGAAGGGATCCCCAACCTCTGTTCAAGAATCTTTGAGAGCTGGCGCACTGTAAGAGATGGCTGGACCTCCAGGAGCAGGGTTTTGCCTGTTAGAAGAATTATTTGAATTTGAAAACTCGCTTGCTGGAGATTGACGCCTTCATTAATAAAAGCAGAGATAGCCGAGCCCTGTTTTGAGAGAGAGGGCTTCACTCTGACAGATGGCACATTCTGTGCTGGTTCCTTTGGTTCCTGTTCAGAAGGGCAAGCTGTAAATCTCTCAGAATTTTCCTTGCTTGAATGTGCAGCTCCCCTGCAGCGCACGTTTGTGAGATCTGGAGAAACATGCTCATGCAAATCCGCCCCTGAGCCGTGTGAGTTATGTCGGCGATTTGAAGCCTTTCCAGTACATTTCTTTTGGTCGGAGAAGGAGACCAGGACCCTGTTTTGATACAAATCTGGGGTAAGCATTTTGTCAAACACTTGCCCCTCATCCTTGGTGGTTCCAGATTGAAGAGGTTTTCGAGGTTGGTAATGGAGATCCAAACTCCAAAGGACCCCTACTCTCCAGTTCCTTTCTCTGTGAACCTTGATGGTTGCAGCAGCTACAAGGGCAGTTATAGTCGAAACTGAGAAGTTTTGAAGGCGTAGGTTTGCCCTTATGCGCGGGAAGGCTCTGCCCACAGACTCGCCAGCCCCTTCTGTCTTCTCCCTCATCGATACAAAGATCTTCAGGGGTTCCCCGCCTTGATCCGCAAAGGTTATCGCTGTCATCTCCTTCAAGCCTGCAAAAGCCTGAAAGTTAAAAGTGTCGGCGTACAGAGAGGAAGCTTGCGGCATCCTCCAAACGACGCCGTTGAAAACATTTCGGTGGCCAATGGACCAGTCATCAGAGCTTCTAGGGCGGGGGAGGGGGCCAACAGGCCTTGGATCTTCGGAAACCTGAGCGGATGCCCAGAGTGCAACAGATAGGAAAGGGGCGGCGGCCATGGTTGTCGAAACCCTAGGTTCAGAAAAATCGCCTCTCCTCTATCAAAATCAAATATCAGATCAAAATCGCCTTCTATGCTTTTGTTGAGAACATGAATGTCTGAATACCTCCGAAACTTGAACCAAGTTACATGTGAGAGTATTGCCTATTAAAATTGGAATAAGGAGGAATTGAGATGGTATCCAAAGCTTGAAGGTTATGCCAGGCTCCATGAGCATTGGCATCGGCCAGATAGATCAATCATTATTTCAATTGGAAAAATTACACATCAACAGGGAAACTTGAACCAGGTTAAAAGTGAGGGTATATTTGAAAGTCAGTTGCCTTTAAAAATTGGAATAAAGAGGAATTGAGATAGTTATTTGGGATTAGGTGGTGCTATCTTATCATCTACTGCAAATACTATGTCATGGATGGAAAAAGGGGAATATAAAAACTGTGCCAGCCATCAGCTACAGTGCGACTGATACAAATGGAGATGATGAAGATCCAAGTATCAATCAAGAAGGAAGTGAGGACCTTGTCAGGGAATATAAAAACTGTGCCAGCCATCATCTACAGCGCAACTGATACAAATGGAGATGATGAAGATCAAGTATCAATCAGGAAGGAAGTGGAAGTGAGAACCTTGACTTTTCAACAAATAATGATGCCAGGTTTTGACTCTTCATTCTTGGGACGTAATCAGACTTTACAGAGAATTTCCAAGCATGTTTGTTCTGAACTCCAAAAGGATTCTGAACTAATAGTTCTAAGTGATTCAGAGGAAGAGAATGCAAATGATGTAAACATTGGTTAATCTATTGTTTCAGTTTTTGCTATTTCGGATACTTCGTGTCAAGGTGTAGAATACCGTTGATTCCTTATGAAGGTTTGCAGGAGGAATCACAGTTTGATTGCATTGGTATTACCTAAACCTTCATTCATCCGCACTTATTGGATCCTTTTCTGAAGTGATTTTACTCCAGCATAGCATCAACGCTCCACTTACATCATCAATTTGTCAGATCAATTAGGCCTCGATTTTAAGTTTCTGTGGATTCAGATTCTAATTAGGTCGCAGCATTCAGCATCAACTCTGTCGCTGGTCTTGCATGCCCATCGAGGATTATGAGACCAGGATTTTATTTTATGATTTACGTAGAAAAATCACCCTTTCTTATGGTGTCTGTGTGCAAGGGGTAACCCAGTTTTAATGCAGTAGCAGGTGCTTAAGAACTCTTGTAGTAATGGATGTAAGCCTTTTGATGCCTAAAGATGCATGACTGACTCGATGCTACAATGATGCAAAGATGATGTTTTTTCTTGGTGAGTTTTGGCAAAGATGATGTTTAGATGCCTCTACGAGCATTGTGGAGAGGCGTCAGAAAATTCCTATTGTGCTTTGCTTAAATTCATAATGGAAGCATATTTTTATCCGGACAAATAATTTCCCTATGGACTGGACGTTGAACACAAAACCAACTCTCAACAAATAGGCCTTAATTGTGTTTTGTTTTCTTATTAATCATGCATGATGGATAAATCTGGAAAAGCTTATTGCCCCTTGGAGCGATGTTATCATGTAAGGTACATTAAACAAATTTAAAAAATATATGTAGAATATTTTATTAAAAATAAAGAATAATATTGAATATGTTGGTTTGATCAATTATTATTATTAATATCCAATTTTAAGATACCAAATTGGTGTATGAGACCCCCTTATTTGTGGGACAAGGGACTCACCTCTGTGTAGGGATTTCACTGCTAAGTCTACTAAGGCATACATACTCTAGCCCCCTTTATTTTTGAACCTGTGACCTCTTAGGAGGAAACACATGCTCTTAACACAATAACATTATGATAACAAATTCACCCAGCTATAAAACTTGTCAACACCTCATTCCAAAATCTTCAATTATGGTAACAAACTCACCCAACTATAAAACTTGTCAACACCTCATTCCTCAAAAATATTAGATTAGATTTTATCTATAATATAAAAATCATGTAAGGGTATTTGCCAAAACTTGAAAACACAATCAACTCTTACTACGTGTGAAATGTTGCATGAAATTGGAATAGTTACAAAACTAAAATATTGCCTACAAAAATTAAGTAAATTGACATCATGGTTAAATTTGTTTGTGTGAGGTAAATTTTATCAAAGTGAAAAGTAATTAGTATTATATATAAATTAATCAAATTAATATGATAGTTAAAAATATTTGTAAGTGAATTAAATTTTCTTAAAGTAAAACCAGTAAGTATTTCTGAAATATAAATCATGTAATTTGATATGACAGTTAAAATGCTCTCGTGTGAGATTAAATAAAATGTATCCAAGTAAAAATTAATTGGTATCTCATATATATAAATTATGTAAATTATAAATGTTTTTGTCTAAGTTAAAAGCAAATGTTTAATGATAATAATATTTTAAAGCGAAAACAATGCTTCAATAAATTGTGTAAGTAGATATTATTGTTGAAATGTATTTGTGTGAGATTTTTTTTATGAAAGTAAGAAATAATGAATATTTAAGAGATATAAAAAATTAAGATCATTGTTAGAAATATGAGTGTATAATATGGGTGCATAATTTAATTAAACTCAAACTATTCAAATTTGTAAATTATAATCCATTATAAGAAAATAGGAAAATTAATGAAGAATAATTTAAATGTAAAACAAAGTTACGTGATTTTAGATAATTGAAACCAACCTAGATCCATCTTAAATAGAGGATCAAATCTCTCGAGGTGAAAATCGCTTTTTGAGTGCAAAACTTGAGGAAATGTTTGCACCTCGAGAGATTTCATCCCTCTTGGCGCTTGATAGAGCTAGATTTAAAATGGATCTAGGCTATAAATAATCAAAACCAATTCCAATATCAAACAAATCTACTGTAATACTCTAGCTGCCCTATAGGAAATGGGTCTTACAACCAAGTTATATAGAACACTTATTTCATCAACAAGTTCAATATGTCACTAGACACAACATCCAAACATATCATAATTATTCTTGAGGTTGATATTAGTTATACCATCAGGGAATCCACCCATTGAAAGCCTTGAAATAGACCAAAGAAGCATAACTAGTTGAGGATTGGTGAGAAGAAAAACAACATCCCAACTATAAGCTCAATAACATAAACTGTGTTAAGCCAAATAAATCATTCAATGCAGATGCTTTTTGAGACAAAATTGTGCACAAAATTCCTTTGTACTTAGTCAATTTGAAGAAAATTGGTTTGTTTGATGATGTTGTAAGGTGGTTGGCACATTCCTAATGTTTACAGGTTAATACGAGTACATAGTTTGTCTATGTATCAATAATTTGTCCAAAGTGTACTTTCCCTTCAACTCATATATAAATCAAATTTCCATCCAATAGTATAGTCATAGAATCTAAAATTTTCCATAGATTGTTCCTCTAGAAACAAAGGCAACACTAAGAATACAAATGGTCCTGTTAATTAATGAAGCCAATATATATGTCACTGGAAGGTGTGATTTTATTTCATTCTTCAGATACTGGTTGCTTTTTATTTCTTTCTCCATATATTGTTTGTCTTGGAAGAGGTCTTAAAATGTGTTATACACAATCTTGTTCTTGCAAAACCTAAGTTTTCTTCTCCTCCTACACCTTGATAAATGTGCAATAGTTGCCTTCGTAAAGACAAAATAAGTGAAGTTGAAACATTACACTTTTGATTTATCTTTAAAAAAACTACAACCCACATAGAAGTTTAGCAATCTACATGGATTTAACATCTGGTTAATGTAACATCCTCATCCCACGTCTACCATGTAACCACCCAACCGGGGTAAATATGCGATGAGAGGCCACTATGATGGGATTCAACCTCCTAAGTCACCTTAAGGAAGTGGAATCGATGGAAACATGCGATATAGACCTTCCACATCAGCAACAAAACTACCAGGAGCCATCCCAACTACTCAGCTAACATGCCCCTGAGACCAACTGAAGTTTTAGTGCATCAAACCGCTGGACACTCCCTTGATATGGAAAAGGGTGCGTCTGGGAGGCTCGAGAAGCTCCCACAGCAAGGGCAAGGGAGCTTCCAGGGACTTTTTTTCCTAGTGGTGTGCTTGCAACTCTGAGATTTGTGCTACTTTTTCAGGCCTAGAGCTTAGGTCACTGCCCATAACTCAATAACACCTTTATAAATGAAATTTCACAGCAGAACAGAGATACATTTGCAAAAACATCAACAAAGACTAGATTGGACGCTTACTAGCCATGACATGAATTTCATCAAACATATCACAAATATGAAACTATAGGTCTTAATAACAAAGCTGAGCATAGGGGTCTCATACTTATATGAGATTTTCTATGAGGCATTGTTTCCTTATCACATTAACTGCATTATCATCTATTAGGACATAGATACATTGTTCATTCATTTACAAGTAAAAACATGAGGAGAGCCATATATAGCCATTGTCATAATTCATATTCATAACCAGTGTAACAACAACAAAAATACCAAGGAAGCAACAACCATATAATCCACATATAAACCAATATAATACTCATGAATTAACAAGGAGAAATAACCTCATATTAATGATGCAAATGCTAACCAGGTTCGGTACTTCAACGAACCACCCAACCGTAGACATGGTTGAGCCAAATCTCTCTTCAACCAGTCACCCCCATACCATATTCCAAGCATGAATGGGGATCTACCCAAGCCTTCTAGGGCTCCAAAGCGTTTGTTCCAACAAAGACTTCCAGGACCAGTAACTCAACCCACAGTTGTTGTTGGGCTTCCAAACTGCTTGTCCAACCAAAGCTTCCAGGATTAGTAACTCAACCCACCAAGGGCTTCCAGAGCATTTTTTCAACCAAGGCTTCTAGGTCTAGTAAGTCAACCCAATATGTTACAAGGCTTCCAGAGCGTTTGTCCAACCAAGGCTTCTAGGAACTAGTAATTCAACCCAAGCTAAAGGAAACATGAGAACCAACCATAAAAACAAAGAAATGAACCCACAACACCATGGCTATCCAAGAAATGACAAGGCTAGGAAAATCCATTGTCAATCCATGCAATCCTCCATGCCAATGACAGATCATGACCAATAAACCACATGCATGTGCCATGCATGTCAAACTAGTGAGGAAAACCTACATGCAACTTGGTACCTGCAAGAAAAACCCGTTGTAGCCGCTGATTTCGGTGTTCTCTTGCACTTTCCTGCTCTTCCTTACCTTCTTAATCCAAGAATAGAAGTATTCCACACTCTCCAAGAGTGCTCCAAGAAAACTCTAAGTGTCCAAGAGTATGAGAGAGAGAGAATAGAATGAGAGCTCAAAAACTAAACTCACAAAAGGCTCACACTGACCAAGCTTGAGTAAAAGCTTGAGCAAAATCTTACCAACTGATCCTTAGAAGCCTTTTTATCAATGAGGCCTCTATTTTCTTCATTTTCCATTATTTTCCTCAATTTCCTCATCACATGCAATATGTGACCTTTCACCTTCATTTTCGCCTAATTTCCTTTATTTTCATAAATAAAATGCCAATAAATGCCTCATGTCTTTCCAAAGCCTTTGCTAATTTCCTTAGCCATAATAAACTGAAGCGACACTCCATTAGGATTTTTGCCCAATATTCATCTTGGAATACGTGTCCCATGACCTTGGTCTTATATTTTTATATTTAGATGGAATTTTTTAACGAGGGTTGTTAAATAATCCTCGCCCTTGGGGGAACACCGTCCTCGGTGTTCAATGACACCTATAACCAACAAGACCACTAAAAACAAAACATACTACCCATGGAGCTTTATAACATAGCTTGTTGTAGTATTTACAATGACCATTTGCTAAAACATGACAATCATACCGTTCACTGGATATTTATAATACAACTCATTACAATATTTATAATAATAACCACATATACACACATACAGATTTTCATCACCCAAAAAATACTCATGATGTCTATGGAGCAGCTCGATACAATATTTGCAATAATACACACATATACACATATGCGCATTTGCTCAACCAACAAATAAAAGGGTACAATGTCTGCATCTGCAACAAGGGAATCTAGAGGCTCACACCTCCACCATCAAAGTAATACTAGGATTCACCTCCTTCCTAGGAAGTCCAAAATCCACAGCAAGGTCGAATTTGCATCTAGTGTCCAGCACTATAATCCTGCGCCACTTATCTTCTCAGTGAACAATTACCGACTCATTATTCCATGGCACACTCCCAATGTGCATTTGATTCCATCTGGCAATGTGTTGACGTTGTTGGACCCGCCAACATGTTAGGGGATCTCCCCGGTAAGATGTCCCAACTAGACCTCAGACCATTTGGAGGAGGAGTCTTAGCAATGGGTGGTAAAGTTATGCCTTGATTGCGTTAGCGCACAGAGGTAAGCAAGATATCTTTGTCGGAAGCAAGTGGGTGACTTTGTAGCAATTCAGGAGAGATGCATGGGGAGGTTCTAACACATGGAAGGGGAAAATAAGTGTATCCCTTAGAAGCCTGTAATAGTACACAACCTGAAAGGAACACACGAGCTGAATGACATCACAAACTGGAAAGAAGAATAGTCGACAATCCAAAATGATGAGTTAATGCAACAACACACTTCAATAAGATTCATGCAATCACATATGGAATAGTCCTTACATCAATGTGTAAGTAAAACTACATACATTGCTAAAGTAACCAGAATAGTCGAATTTCAATAACAACATATGCATGAAACGTGCTAGCTCTGTTATATTATATAAAGTGAAAGTTCCATCCATACATACAACCATGACATCCACTAGCCCCAATAGTGGAATGTTACAGTCAACACCGCCTACTCCTCCAAAGAGATATGCTCGCTTTGCATTGTGGGGAAGCCAAGGCTCGTCATAATACTCTTCGAGCCCTCTCTAAGAAATGCCTAGCGAAAGCTTGGCTCCCAAAAGCCTATTCTATGATCTATGAGGTTCTATTTATAACAAAGGGTGGGATAAGCCTTAGCATTCCCCTTTATGACTCTTGGACTACCTTTATTACTCTTTACATTACATGTGACTTTGTATTCCACTAATCACACTTGGAATTTCACTTTACATGATGTTTACAAAAATGATACATTTTCCACATATACCCATGTGCGACAAAATCGACTTGAGTCAGCTAGACAAGACAACACTAAGACTCAGACGGCTGTGGAAAGACCAGCTCGTCAACCTTCTCTCCATGATCCTTGATGATGAAATGATGCGATGCTTGATAGTGTGCAATGATGTCCATAATCTTGTGAAAGTGAAGCGGGGCTCCTGTGTACGTCATTGCACATGTTTGTACATGATCTAGTTGGATATTTGTGGCACCCACCTATTCCACTTGGACCCCCACCATTGTTTCTTTCAATTTTTCAGTTTCCTTAATTGTAGCACAATTTACTATTTTTGACAGTTTTTCGGGTCCTAAACTTTCGAAGCCGCTCTGAAGCCCTAAACAACGTTTTTTTGGAAAAACTGCCAGTGGGCGAATATAAGATTTTAACTTGATATTCACTATCAACTATTGTAGTCCTAAAATATATCTTTCTAACAAGGTATCGTGTGCCTCAAACGAAGATCGTATGCCAAAGTTACAACCCCGGGAAATTGATGTACTAACTTACCCCAACGTGGCCCATAGTTTGGCGTTTCATCTCCTAGGATTAGGTTTTTGGATGTTTAGGGTTTTCCATTGTTTCTCAATAACAAATAAGCCTTCAAGCCTCATTGTAACACAGTTCAGAGGCACGTATCCACCACATCTCTTCTCACAGATAAGCTAACATCGCCCGAGCTAGTTTATTTCCATTATGTATGTAAACACATCTCAGTTCTTTGATATTAATGAATTGAAGTTTTATTTCCGTTGCATCTCTGTGTGTATGGTTATATTTGTAATTTTTTGAGTTCCTGTTTAAATTCGGATCAGTGGTATCAGAGTGATCTGCTCTTTCTTGATCCTTCTTTGCATGTCCCCAACGAGGTCGGGGTATAAGGAGTTAAGGCTCTATCTGGTTGAACCTTTGCAAGATCAGCCTCACAAACCCCAATGACCGCCCATGGGGGAAGAAAAGAAAGACGAGGGAGCAGGAGATTCTATCAAAATATTGCTCGAGGAGGCCCTCAAGAAACAAAGGAACGCGATGATAGATAACTTTTCCCAGATCCTTCAACGGTTGCCCACTGGTAGCACATCCACATCCAACAACCACTATGAAGGTGCCACTCCTTTTAAGATACAAGTAAAATTTGACATTCCCATATTTGAGGGCCGCATAGATGTAGACGTCGTATATAAATGGTTAAATCTACTAGAAGGATATTTTCCTATTTGTGATTTTTCTATTCAAGAAAATATTACTTTTTCTCTTGTCAAAGTCGCCCCCCACGTCAAAGACTGGTGGGAAACATACTATGAGAAGAAGGATGAAAGTATGCCCTCACTGTTTTCATCTGCACCCACTTGGAATTTGTTCTAGGATGCCATCAAGGAGCTGTACTACCCTGTCAAGAGCTATGAGGATAAATACATAAAGTGGACCACACTGTAGCGGGGAAGGGACCAAGACATGCCAGAGTTTACCAATGTTTTTTTCATACCCTTCGCACGAAGTTGGGTATCAAGGATTCTGAGAAACATTTGGTACTCAAGTACATAGTTGCCTACACAAGTACATCCAGGATGAGATGGAGTTCCTGGACATCCCCTCGCTCGGCATAGCATACCGATATGTTGTCTAGATCGAGTAGAAGCTTAAACAAAAAAAGTGAGACTTTGGATCTGTGAATCCGAAGCAAGGGAAAGGTGCCCCCAAATTAACAAAGGACAAAGCCAAGGCGGGGCGGCCCAGGACAACCTGCCAAAGCCGTAAGAAAAGAACAACATCGTGAAGGCGAAGAAGGACACGGGAAAGTGGTGTGAGTTACATAAGAGCTCCACTCACAACACAAGTGAGTGTCTGGCCAAACAGTCACTGGTGGCCGAGATGAAGGCTTCTAAATTAGATGTATGTTAGGACTCTGAGTTCCCCAACAAGGGGAATGACAAAGGGAAGCAGATTATCAATGCAGAGCCCAATGCCCCCGTTGCCACCACGAAGTTCTAGAAGGAGGAACCCGAAGATCCAGAGGAGGAGGACCCTTCCACTACCAGATGTGGGTAAGGGTTCCCCAATAAAGTTCATTGTTGACAACGACAACCAAAATAACCTCATTTTAGTAGAGATCATGAAGCAGTTGGGATTATTGACGACAGCACACCCACAAACATACACCATCAGGTGGCTTCACCAAGGACAGGATCTCCACTTCAGCCAGCAGTTCCGCCTTCCACACAACAACAAGCCCTTCACAGATGATGTTTTATGTGATGTTTCTCCTCTTAATGTTTGTGATGTATTATTATGCCAACCATACTTGTGGAAGCGACATGTGTGTATGAGTCAAGGCCTCACGCTACTATTGTTACCTTGGGAAATAAGTTGTACAGGATACCAGATGTAGCACCACCTACTGTCATCTCTTTGGTTACTGCAAAACAATGCAGTTAGCTCATTTCCAAAACCGGGAAATTTGTTTTCCTAATGATACACCCTCAAGGAAAGAAGAAGACAGTGGCAACTATCTCTAGACAAGGCCCCTTTGCATGGCAACAACAAATGGACAAGGTCGTGGAGGAGTACGAGGACATCTTCACCTCCCCTGCAGGGGTGCTTCTGCACTGTCAAGTCAATCACTCCATCAATCTGACCCCAGGTGCGTCATTACCCAATGGACCAGTCCATCGGCACTCTATTATGGAGAATGAAAAAATCAAGAGCCAAATTCAGGAGCTGTTACAGAAAGGTCACATGCGGCTGAGTTCATCGCCCCGTGGGAGCCCGATTGTGTTGGTACAGAAAAAGGATGGGACTTGGAGACTATGTATTGACTATCAGGCGTTGAACAAGATCACTATTCGGAATAGGTACCCAATCCCACATATTGATGACCTTCTGGACCAACTCAAGGGGGGAAAATATTTCAGCAAGATTGACTTGAAGTCTAGATATCACCAGGTACCAATTGAACCCTCTGATGTGTGGAATACTGCCTTCAAAGCCAAGGAGGGCCTTTTCAAATGGCTAGTTATGTCATTCGGGTTGACGAATGATCCTACAACCTTCATGAGGATGATGGATGACATATTGCACCATTCACCAACTCATTTGTAATTGTATACTTGGATGACATCTTGAACTTCAGCCAAAGTTGCGAAGAGAACCTCCACCACATTCGACAGGTTCTCCAAACATTGCAGCAACACAAGCTTTGTGCCAATTTGGAGAAATGCACTTTTGGCATGACCCAGGTTCAATATCTCGAATACATTATTGATGAATGGGGGGTGCAAGTGGATCCAACCAAGATCCAATTCATTTGAGATTGGCCAACCCCAACCACTCTGACAAAGCTCCGCAACTCTGTGGGTCTTTCCAATTTCTACCACAGGTTCATCTTGGGGTTCTCTCATATCACTTGGCCCTTGAGTCAAGTCACCAAGGGAGGAGAGAAAGAAAAATTATTTTGGTTTGAATATTAACATAAGGCGTTTGTAGAGTTAAAACATTGCCTTTGCTCTGCACCAGTGCTCACATAACCAGACTTGCAACAACCATTTGAGATCGAAACATATGCCTCTGACTATGCTATTGGGGCATTCCTTACACAACAGGGGCATCCAGTGGCATATCACAATGAGACACGTTCAGACACAATCCAGAAGTATCCCACTTATGACAAAGAGATGTATTCCATTGTGTAGGCCTCTCGACAATGGAAGCATTACATTTTGGGGAAGGAAATGGTTATCCAGACAGACCACCAACCTTTGCATTTCATACAGACGCAAGGGAAGTTGCATAATGATCCCCATCATAATTGGTCCACATACCTGTAACAGTTCCATTTGAATATCAAGTACAAGAAGGGCAGCACCAATATTGTTGCAGACTGCCTCAGCCGACCCCCAATCATGGCATTAACCACCGCGCTCAACTCTTGTGGGAACGAGACTTCTTATTGGCCACTTCTCTATAAAAGCAACCCAGAATTCGGCCACACAGACCAGATGCTCTTGGAGGGTCAGCAAGTTCCAAATTTCCACCTCCAGGATGCATTGTTATGTAACCTAGGACACCTTTATGTTCCTTCAAGCGAGCATGCCAAGATGATTTGGAAGCACACTACAGTCGGGTCTCGGGGAATTTTAGGGTCAAGAAAATAGTGGTAGTATTGCAGAAATATTTCTTTTGGCTGAATATTTGATAGGATGTCAGGAAGTACATCAGATCCTGCACTGCCTGCGCCATTTCCAAACTGACCATCAAGAAGCAAGGCCTCTATACTTCACTTCTTACCCCTAGTCGACCTTGGGAATCCATCTCCATGGATTACATGTCGGGCCTTCCTTCTACTAAGCATGGAAATGACTTTGTTTTTGTGGTCATCGATAAATTCTCGAAGATGGCCATTATGGTGGCCTGCAAGAAGAATATCATAGCAGAAGGCACTACTAAACTCTTCTTTGAACGAGTGTGGGTACACTTTGGGATCCCACAGTCTATCATCTCAGATCGGGATAGCAGGTTCCTCATTACATTTTGGTCCAGTCTTTGGTCGATGTTGGACATGATCAATTGTGGCATGTATGTCTGCAAGTGTTCACGCTATCTTGGTGCAGCGCTGTTGATGACCATGTAGGTGGACAATTGCTTTGTGCATGGTGACGAACCTACCATACAATCTCCACATGGATGTCTCAAGAGCCAATACTTCAGCAAGTATGGCCATCTTCATCTATGCTCTAGCTGATCGTGTTGATTGTTCCTCTCTCCGCCTAACTGCTTGCAAATCCTTAGCCATGTGCTCGTTTTCTACTATCAATAACTTAACACTCGAGCTTGTGGCTTCGGCATAACCCTTTGTAACATTGACCAAGGTAGTTGGATGTCTCCATACATCTGACACAATCACTCTTTCTTCTAAGTGAGCAGATGATGCATGCTCATCTGGTGTGCATGCTCTATGTGCTTGTACAACCCTATGTTGTGACTCATCAAAGGCTATGTTGTACACCTCTGTTCTTGGATGGTCCTCAAGGAGAATAATATCCCCTTGGTCACTTAGGACTTGCTCTGCTATTAGAGGTGGCAAAGCCTGTCAAGTGACATCAGTTTCTTTTAGCATGAGGTCAGTATCCTGATCCTGTTCTGACTACTCCATGTCCATGTCCATCTATTATATTATGTGTTCATCCTACAAAGCAAGTTGTTGTTCCTGCAGTTGCTCACCTTGTTCCTCATATGTTGTTGTTTCAGAGTCTTCAACCTGTATTTGTGTAGTTTGCGCTATTTGTGCGCCTTGTAGTTCCTCCTATTCCTCTTCCTGTTCCTGTTCATGCTCATGCTGCAATTCCTTCTCTCTTCTGTGCAACTATTGTTCTTCCTTGAGATTCTACTAGACTTCCTGCAACATCCTCTTTGTATCTTCTAGCTTTTGCTTCTCTCTCTTTCTTTGCAATATCCTCCTGTTGAATTATCGCCTCTTCACATCTATCCCCAAAGCTACATTTTTGACAAGTGACTCTTCCTTAAACTTGTAGCTTTGCTTCGTCTCTGAGCTTTTGGCAATCTTCCTCTTGTCTTTGCGTTGCATAGGTTTGTTGTGTGTTGTTATTGTTGTTGCTACTCCCTGTGGTGTTGCTGCCTTTAGTGCTGCTAGCCACTACACGACAATGCTAACTGATTCATTGAGCCTAGAGGAGTTATAACAATATATCCATGGGTCTTCCTCTCGCCAATGACATGCCCCGTGGATCCAAGGATAGTAGGATCTGTGGATCTAGAGAGGCTGATTCTTCACTGAAACTGCACAATGTGCAAAACAGTTAAGTCGGGTCGCTGGCTGGAACTGCACATTGCGTAGTTCCAGTGGGTAGGACTAGGCACTGCCTCTTAGGATTATGCAGAGCATAGTTGGGAGACATTGTGGGAAGCCTCTGTGCAATTCCTAGAGGCAAGGCAGAGCCTTGACTGCCAAGAATGCGCAAAGCTTGCTGGGAAAGACAAGATCTGGACCAAGTCAGCCCGGATCTGCCTAATGGCAAATTGAAACACAAAGGAGTGAATGTGTGTACGAAGCTGGTGTAGATCTAAGTCAAATTAAAATGCATGTGATTCAAGCGAGTGCAAAAATCAGTTAAATGACAAAACCACGAACCTCATGAAGCGAGTCACTGAAACGACGACTATGAGTGTTGAAATAATGTTATGTGTGTGACAGTAAGGAAAGGTAATTCAAAACCTGAAAAAACACTTTTACAGGATAAAATACATTAAAACGCCAAAGGTTGTTCAATAAAACCAAGGAAACAACACTTATACACGTTGAAAACTAAAAAGCGACAAAAAAGCGGCAAAAGGCATGAAAAGAAAAACTTAGTCGGAAAAGTTGCGTTGATTGTGTTGAAGGTTCCTAGAAGCCTCAGGAATGCCAGAGCTCCATGATCGAATGTGAAAAATGAGCTCTGAGGTGTTGTTTAAATAAATTTGGCGAAATTAGGATTTATGACGCGCATGCCAAAAATCTAGGAAAAAGTGACACTTTGCAGGAAGTTTCTAAAAATGGTTTTGCATGTAACTCCTATTTCTAAAAATAGATCCCTAAAATCTAGGGATGTTTTTTTCATTTTTTTTGCATTTTCGAGAAAAATTTCCCTTCATGCAAGGAAGTATTGTGCAATTCTGGAGGGAACTGGACAACCCGTTGGCACATGTGACGGACAGTCAATGAGGGAAAACCTCTGTGTGGTTTCTGGACTAAGAGACCCTGGTTGGCTGGCCAGCTTTGCACAATTTTCCAGAGGTGTGATGTTGGGCTACTTCACGCTATTCCAGAGAGCAGTGCAACTAGCTAATTTTGTGTAATTCCGGAGAATAGTGCAGTTGAACTCAGCTGATCTACGCATTTCTGGAGAGCAGTGCATCTGGGCTAGTTCTTGCATAATTTTGGATGGCAATACAACTAACTGAAACTGCACATTTCTGGAGAGAAGTGTCGGATGGCCTGCTCTATGCAATTTCCAGAGCGAGGCTACCTGGCCTGCTCTGTGCAATTCCTAAGTGCAGGGCAGCTGTTATTCTACTCTACACATTTCTGGAGGAGAAGACAAGTTGTCCTCTAGGTTTGCGCAGTTTTTCCCGACAGCTGATCGACTGAATGTGAACCAAGTGCTAGGTATGCTTGTGGTTGATCGACGGGACAAGTGAGTTGAACACAAGCTGTGAAGCGACAGATGAACTTAAATAAACACAAGTACCTGATCAGTGAAGTATAGTTGTGATGATTTTGAGGAGGGAGACTCTAAAACAAAGCGAAGGCAAAATTTTGGAGGGTGGTTGTAGCCGCTACAACATTGGCAACACACTGGTAGAACTCTAACTCTCTGGATGGACCTTGTTCGTGAAAAGCGAGTCTAACTCCTATAGAAGTATTGTTCAATTCTTTGATCGTCATGGCTTTAACACTAAGCTTGAGTTAAAGATATAGTCCCTTACCATTATCTTGATCGGTCAGCACACATTCCAAGCCAAGTCAAGTTAGTTGTTTCGATTGGGGATGAGGGGTATATTGGTACATAAGTAATAAAGATGTCAGAGTCTTAGTTTCATCGCTGGTGCTGCTCCACTGCTAGTAGGCGTGGACAGTACCCCGACCGAGTTAGTAGGGACACAAGCATTGCTCCGCTGCCAACAAGCCTAGTCAATACCCTAACAGAGTTACTTGCATCACCTCTCTGCGCAAGAAGGCTTTCTCTTCTTTCACCTTATTTATTGTTTCAATTTCATTCTTTTTTTCATTTTTCAAAGAGCTGTGCATAAGCACTTATTTATTTCAAAGGTGGAAGAGGGATCCCGACATATTGAGAGAAAAAGAGGTTGTCCCTTCAAAGAAGTATTTTATGTACACCTATGAAACTACTTGTTAAGGTTTTCCCCCTCACCTTACTCTACTCGACTGAGCTGACAAGGATTAAGCCAAAAGGATCGATTAGAGTAGGTGGTACTAGTTAAAGTGAAAGTGTTTTGTTTTCACCAAGACTCACTTGAACAACACATATTTTCCATCAGGGTATCGTTGAATGAAGACAACAAGATCTTTCCTAAAGAGAGAGGACAATAGATAACCAAGTGTTGGTATTTGTATAAGTCCTCTTGTACTTTACCTTGCTTGTTTCAAGAGCCACACACAGTTTCATGCAAAACTAAACCTATAGGTGATCCGAATTGGATCCATAAAAAATTCTCAAAGTGCTATGACTATATCAAAATCATGACAGATGTCAAAACTTGTGAACAAAGAGCTATCAGGAAGAGCTCTAGACAGTGGCAGTTTGTAGCCAGCAAGGAACGATGAGAACCTCGGTAAAAGCGCACTGACTGAGGCCCATGGAGACCGCGCAGGACACAAACTAGTAGTTAGGAAGTCTAGATCGAAAAACGGAGGTTGTTTCTGATTAGCGTTAATCGCGCATCACTGGGAAAAACCCCTCGAGAAGGAAAATCCCCGAAGCACTCAGTCGTATGGGAAGCCGAGAAACTGTAGGGAAAGCGCTAAAGCAAAAGGCGAGCCCCACGCTCTAAAACTGGCAGAATATCGGAGGCATGTTGGGCGGTAAGCGAATTTGGTAGGAGAACGAGCGATTCCATACATTGCATGATGCGTGTCCAGCTGTTGAGAGAGAAAACCACCTCTCATCGCGGGCTAACAATTGAGCAAGTCAACCGCGTGATAAGAGCGAACACCATAGGATCTCGGGGCTCCGGATCTAATGGTGGAGATTGCGCCCAATGAGAAACCGAATCTGAAGGGAAAATAAGCTACAGCGCATAAAGTTTGAAGTCCGATTTGACCGCTGAGTTGGCGAATGAATCATTACACAATGTAACCGAAATACCGAACCGTTTGAGGAAGAGCTGGCACAGTTCGTGAGAGGACAAGTGGCCACTTCCCTGTGAGATGTTGGTGATGACGCAGAGGCAAGGAACTCCAAGCAAACAGTAGCAGGCAATTCGAAGGGGTGGAAGAGGAAGAAAACAGTCATGAGATAAATTGGCTTTAAGCCATGAACAAACAGAGAACATAACAGAGGAGGAGGAGAACAAAGACAAGTGAGAAAGAGCCAGTGAAGCAAGAAGCAGAAAATAGAGAGTCGAGCTGACCTGTAGAGTTAAGGCAGCATCGAGCAGACAGATTCAGGCTTGAGAGGTTCAAGCAATCCCTGTGAGGATATCTGTCGGGAATTGAGCACCACATTAGACTCATCCCATTGGAGACCAGAGAAGTTGGGACTTGGTAAGGAAAGAGTCTATGCACTCTAGTGGCTTAGGGAATCCAAGAACCACCCTACTAAGCATCATCTGTTTCAAGAGACTCAAATTGAGCTCCTCATTGTAAAAACTCTGCTTTAAAGACAAAATAAGAAAAGGCCACCACTGAAAGCTGGACTGGAGATGTAGCCCAGGAGGATTGGGTGAACTCCTTATTAATTTGTTGTGTTCTTGTATTTTCTTACTGTGTTTCTCTTACTATTTTCCATTTTCCAGTGTCTGTGTATTTTGCAATCTGATCGATCCGTTGCCTAAGATAACATAGACACACACCAAAACATGAGTCTGTAATACCTTCATTCATTAATTAATTAACTGAGATCACTTACGAGTGATTTTCAGATCAAGTGGTATCAGAGCTCAAGGTTGTTAAGGTTAAACAAGCTTGTGTTGGATTTCGTTGTTGAATGCTAACTAAATCAAAGCTCAAATTAGGAGAAGGAGAGTTGGTCGAAACTAATCCTGAAATTGGGAGAGTCTATTCTCAGAAGACAATGTCAGAGGAAGGTTCTATGGGGCCAGACCCTCAATTCATAGATAGTTTCCTAGCCATAAATTCCATGGTAGAGGAAATGTATAGGGACTTTAGAAAACACAAGGATGAAGATTCATCAGGCTCCAAACAAGACAAAGGAGAAGATGAGTCTCACTTCCATGACCACTCAAAAGGCAAAGGGAAAGAAGAAAGCTTTCTCACGCCTCCTAATAGCCCTGAACATAAAAAGAGAGCATCTTTGATTAAACTAGATGTCAAATTTGATTTACCTATATATGATGGAGAGTTTAATTTAGAAAAGCTAGACGATTGGATTAGACAAATTGATGTTTATTGCAGAGTGTAGAATATCGATTCAGAAAAGAGCAAGATTCAGCTGGCAAGCTTACACCTTGGAGGCACTGCCTTGGTTTGGTGGGAAGGCACGACCCAAGCTGACCTGAAGAGACATGGTAAAACTATCTCTGTCTGGAGTGAATTTGTTTCTGCAATAAAAAAGCAGTTCTATCCATTTGCCTACATGCAGCAAGCCATGATGAGCTGGCAAACTCTTCGACAGTAGAAAGGGCAAAGTGTACAGGGATACACTCAAGAATTTAGAAAGAGAACATTGATTCTAGGAATCTCATTAGACTCACATGAGACTTTGTTGAAGTTCATTGGTGGTCTACACAGCTACATGAGGCACACTATCCTCATGTTTAATCCCACTAGTATAAATGAGGTATATGTACAAGCTACTCATCTAGAAGCTAGAGGAAAGAATGGAAGTCCAGAAGTTGGGTGATCATCCCAACCCACTGCAAGCAAGAATAAGGAGAAAAGAAAGCAAAAATGGAAAGAAAGGAAGGCTAACACTGCATAGAAAAGCAAGGCTTCATGCACTCACTGTAAAAAGGATGGGCATGATAATGAGCACTATTGGATTCTGCATCCAGAGCTGAGACCTAAGAAGTTCGAGGGCAAGAAGAAGAAGACTGCTGCAACTATTCAGAAAGATTTGGGGTCAGACTCGGGAGATGAAACAGCCACAGGTATAAGAGGTTGTCCGCTTTAGAGAACGCAAAAATCAAGAAGCAGGTGCAGTAGTTGCTTGAGAAAGGGTTCATCAGACCTAGCACATCACCATGTGGGTCACCAATCGTTTTGGTGAGAAAGAAAGATGCCTCGTGGAGAATGTGCATTGATTACCAAGCACTGAATAAGATAACAATAAAAAATCATTATCCCCTTCCTTGCATCGATGATCTTTTAGATCAATTGAAAGAAGTTGTTTATTTTTCCAAGCTAGACTTGCATAGTGGATACCATCAGGTCAGAGTTGCAGAACAAGATGCATGGAAGACTGCTTTCAAAACAAAGCAAGGATTGTATGAGTGGCTGGTTATGCCTTTTGGCTTAACTAATGCTCCTGCTACTTTCATGAGATTAATGAATGATGTACTCAGACCTTTTCTTGATGATTTGGTTATTGTGTATCTGGATGACATTCTGATATTTAGCAAAACGTGGGAAGAACACTTAAAGCATGTTAAGCAGGCACTAGATGTTTGGAAAAGAGAAAAACTTTATGTGAAACTCTTAAAATATGAAATTGGAAAAACATCTTTGAATTATTTGGGACATATAGTAGGGGGTGGTGAATTGAAGATAGATACCTCTAAAGTGGCAGTCATTGTGAACTGGCCTAAACCCAAATCTGCTACAGAAGTTAGAATCTTCTTAGGAGCAGCACAGTATTGGAGGAATTTTATTTCTAAGTTTTCCTCAATTACAGCTCCCTTACATGCTTTAACGGGATTGAACAAGGTGTTTCAGTGGGGAGGCAAATAGCAGAAAGCCTTCGACACCTTGAAAGAAAAGTTTAGTACAACGCTTGTACTAGCACTGCTTGATCTTCAAAGACCATTTGAGATCCAAATGGATGCCAGTGACTATGCCATGGGAGCAGTGTTGACACAGCACGGTAAACCCATATGTTATAATTCTGAGACATTTAATTCTGCAGTAGTTAACTATCCTACATATGATAAAGAATTGTATGCATTAGTACAGAGTGTGAAAAAGTGGAAACGTTACTTAACTGGCAAAGAGACAGTAATACATACTGATCATCAACCACTTCAATATCTACACTCCCAAACTAAGTTGCAGCAATCAAGACACTATAGATGGATGGGTTTTCTACAACAGTTTCATTTAGTCATCAGATATAAAAAGGGCATACACAATAAAGTTGAAGATATGTTATCTACACCCATTATAAATGCATCTACTATACTTAAGCATAATTATGTGTTACATGAGAGTTACATTGAACAATATGCTCAAGATATAGACTTTAAAGATGTATATGCAACTTTAAGTCAAGGCAAACGAGTAGAAGAATTGGATTATCATGTAAAGGACCGACTCTTATACCATTGTGGGAAGTTATGCATTCCACAAACTGAAAGAGTAAAGATAATTCGAGAAGCACACACTTCTCTTATATCGGGTCACTTTGGGGTAAGTAAAACAGTTGCACAGCTGCAAAGATTTTGTTATTAGCCAAAAATGAACGAGACAGTTTCTAGATATGTAAGAGGGTGTACTATGTGTGCAAAAAGCAAGCCCAACAATAGAAAACTAGGCTTGTACACTCCATTACCAGTTCCTTCTCACCCTTGGGAAAGTGTTTCCATGGATTTTGTTGGAGGACTGCCTAAATCTAGGAAATTTCATGATTATCTATATGTTGTTGTGGATAGGTTCAGCAAAATGTGTATTTTGATACCTTGTAATAAACAAATTATAGCTGAACAAACTGCGAAACTGTTCTTTTAACATGTATGGGTTCATTTTGGATTACCCACTTCCATTGTATCTGATTGAGACACCCAATTTGTGGGAAAGTTTTGGTCAAGTCTGTGGGAACTAATGGACACCAAACTGAAGAAAATCACAGCTTTCCATCCACAAACTGATGGCCAAACAGAACTAGTTAACAAGACAGTGATCTAGTTACTTAGGGGATATTGCAGCAAGCATCCTAAGCTTTGGGATGAACATTTATGCTATGTGCATCATGCTTACAACAGATCAAAACATTCTTCTACATAGAGATATCCTTTTGTGACCTGTTTTGGTTTCACACCAAGGTCTCCTTTGGAGTTTGTCTTTGGTAAAGATACCCCAGCTGAGGGACACAATGATGTGGATAGGGCAAGTAGGTTCATTGAACAGATCCAAGAGATCCACCAGGAAGTACAGGAACAGCTGGAAAAGAGCTAAGCCAAATACAAGGCAAGGCATGACAAGAATCGAATGGAGCATAGTTTCCAAGTTGGTGACCAAGTCTGGTTGTATATCAGCAAGGACAGGATGCAAGGTGAAGGTAAAAAGCTAAAGCCTATCAGGTATGGACCCTTCAAGATACTTGAGAAGATTGGTGAGAATGCTTTTCGCCTTGATCTACCAGCTTACATGCACATCTACTCAGTTGAAAATGCAGATTGCTTAAGATTGTTTGAACCTTCACTAATTGAAGATCCCGAAGAGTAGAGTCAATTGCCTTCTATTGATGACCTGTTACCTGAATATCTTAATGAATTGCAGGAAGACACAGTTCTTGTTGGAAATAATACTGAGAGGGGGGGGTGAATCAGTATTATCAGATCAGTAAAAACTTTCCAATTTCATACTCAGAAACATATACGCTACTTCAATTAAGTGAACCCGCGTGTACACGCTACTGTGTCTAATGAAACTCGTGTATATCTAGAGATCTTATAATTCAGTTAGCTTAATCTTCAGTAAATGCATCAGAAAATTATTAAGCATATTAACAGTAAACAGGTGCAGAATAACAGAACAGAACATCACACAAGAGCCACACACATGAACACCATGATATAAGGTGGAAACCCAATGTGGGTGAAAACCACCTGCTGCAATTCGTCTCTTTCTTCTTTAATAAGAAACTTCTTTTACAATGTACTGGTGCAGTCCTTTACCAGTACGCAGGCTACAACCTGCAGAGGGCTACAACCCTCTCTCGTTTTCCAACTACTTCTGGAAGGGAGCTACAACCCCCTCAGCTCTTGTACTAGCCGATCCATTTACTAGTACGTAGGTGCTGACCCTACAACCTTATTTCCTTCAGGGACCACGTTTCATCAATTTTCAGACTGGATTCAAGAGTACAAAACAAACATTACTGCAATACAATCATCAACTTATACTTGCATCATAATTCATTAAACAACCCAATATTGAATCACTGAAACCCTGTCATCAAGATCACAGAACCCAAACCAGAGCCCAGAACTCTGCAATAACCACCAGAATCAACAACAACCTGAAATATCAAATCTTATTATGCATACGCTACTTCACTGTACCAAAATCGCGTGTATACGCGCTTTCTCCAAAGGCAACCTGCGTGCAGATCTAGAAATAATTACTTATGCCTTCGCTATCAGATCCGACCCTTGCCAAGCGTCCCGAACAGATAAACAGTAATACCAGATCTTCTCACTTCGTCAGACACCCAATACTTGCCCACACTTTCCTAATGATCTTCTCCTTATATAGCCTTAGGCCCTTTACAATACCACGGTCCAAAACCATAGTAACCCAATATCATCAGCTTCAAAACTAGGGATCAACACGTTCGTCGAGACATCAAGGTCCAAAACCATAGGCACAACTTCCAAGGAATAACCGCCGTGGACCAAAGATAAGTTTTCCACATACACGTGCTTTTACTGAAGCCAACCAGCGTGTACACGCGACTTGATATATAGAGAACCTGCGTATACGCGACTTGGTATATAGTGAACTTGCTTGTATACGCGACTTGGGCTTAACGAACCTGCGTGTATGAACTTTCTTGGCATGCTGTACTAAGATCTGTCCTCTGATTAAGTTGCCATCACCTGTACCAACCTCTGAGCACCTGTACCAACCTCTGAGTGAGTTGCCATCAAGGACAACACTTGAATCATAATGCCAACAGTTCTGGATAGGAAGGTGAGGATGACACACAGGGGAGATGTTGAGTACCTCAGAGTTGGGCTCAAGGGTTCAAAGCCGAGCAGTGCAAAGTGGATAGAGATTGGACAAGTGAGACAATTGTACCCTCAGTTAGTCGATGCTTGAAAACCAACTTTTGGTGGTCCAAAAGCTTTTTCAGTGGGAAGGCTGTGATCTGAATTGGATCCATAAAAAAATCTCAAAGTGCTATGATTGTATCAAAATCATGACAGAATTCAAAAATTGTGAACAAAGAGCTATCAGGAAGACCTCTGGACAGTTACAGTTTGTAGCCAACAAGGAATGACGAGGACCTCGGTCAAAGCACGCTAACCAAGGCCCATGAAGACCGCGCGGGACGCAAACTAGCAGTTAGGAAGTCCGGATAAGAAAACGGAGGCCGTTTCTGATTCCCGATTAGCGCTTCCCTCGAGAAGGAAAAGTCACAAAGCGCTTGGTCGCATGGGAAGCCGAGAAACTGTAGGGAAAGAGCTAAAGCAAAAGGCGGGCCCCGCGCTCCAAAACTGGCAGAATATTAGAGGCATGTTTGGCGGTAAGCGGATTTGGCAGGAGAACAAGCGATTCCATACATTACATGATGCGTGTCTAGCTGTTGAGAGAGAAAACCACCTCTCATCACGGGCTAACGGTCGAGCAAGTCAACTGCGCGATAAGAGCGAACACCGTAGGATCTGGGGGCTCCAGATCTAATGGCAGAGATTGTGCCCAATGAGAAATCCGATCTGAAGGGAAAATAAGATATAGCACATAAAGTTTGAAGTCTGATTTGACCACTGAGTTGGCGGATGAATCATTACACAACGTAACCGAAATACCGAACCGTTTGAGGAAGAGCTGACACAGTTCGTGAGAAGACAAGTGGCAACATCCCTATGAGACGTTGATGATGACATAGAGGCAGGGAACTCCAAGCGAAAATCAGCAGGCGATTCGAAGGGGTGGAAGAGGAAGCGAACAATCATGAGACAAATTGGCTTTAAGCCATGAACAGACATAGAACAGAATAGAAGAGGAGGAGAACAAAGACAAGCGAGAAAGAGGCAGTGAAGCAAGAAGCAGAAAACAGACAGTCGAGCTGACTTGCAGAGTTAAGGCAGCATCGAGTAAACAGAACCAGGCTTGAGAGGTTCAAGCAATCCCTGTGAGGATATTTGTGGGGAATTGAGCACCACATTGGACTCGTCCCATTGAAGACCAGAGACGTTGAGACTTGGTAAGTAAAGAGTCTATGCACTCTATTGGCTTGGGGAAACCAAGAACCACCCTACTAAGCATCATTTGTTTTAGGAGACTTAAATTGAGCTCCTCATTGTAAAAACTCTGCTTTAAAGACATAATAAGAAAAGACCACCACTGAAAGCTGGACCAGAAATGTAGCCCAGGAGGATTGGGTGAACTCCTTGTTAATTTGTTGTGTTCTTGTATTTGCTTACTGTGTTTCTCTTATTGTTTTCTATTTTCTAGTGTCTGTGTATTATGCAATCTGATCGATATGTTGCCTAAGATAACATAGACACACACCAACACATGAGTCTGTAATACCTTCATTCATTAATTAATTAACTGAGATCACTTACGAGTGATTTTCATATCAATAGGTGAAAAAAAAAGCAAACAAATAGAAGGAAAAGGATAGAAGTAAATGAAAGCAAAGCAAGAATACAAAGCAAGCAAACAAGCAGTGTAAACAAAGTAAATAAATCAAGCATGCAAACAAAGAAAAACAGGAAAGCAGACACTACTCCTACTCCTAAACTAAACAATGCATGGGCCGGCTCACATGAATTCCAATGCAGCCATCGATGCATTGGTTGACCCATGTTGGTGAAGGAATGGTTTTCGAGAAAGATAAACGTGTAAACCAGCAAACAAGAAAGATATAATAGTGAAGACCAACACACTCCAAGTTTAAACATATCCACATAAAAGAAAAGAATAAAAGCACAAGACAAGCATTTTGCAAACGTATCATGGTCATGCTTCACATTGGGTGCAGACAACAAACATGTACACTCTTTTGATCGTGACAAATGAGAAACCATGAGAAAGAAGGACAAATTATGCTTAGCAAGAGTGCTCATTGTGCATGATTCCTCCAATGCATGAACGGTGGGGTCTGTGATTCAGGTTGAGGATTTGAATTTTGTGAACTCGATTGATCTTCAGTATAAACAAGTAAGTGATGAGGAGCCTTGGGTGTTTCAATGAGTTTATGATCTAGAGTGGAATCGACCTCAAGACAACGAGGACCTGACATAACCATCAGCTTGGACTAAATTGCCTCGACAACTTGTGGGGTTTCCACTTCATCAATAGGTAGATCATTGAAGATAGATGGCTTAGAAATATCAACAACGAATGAATCGAAATCATGATCGAATGAAGGAGAAAAGAGATTAAGAAAACCATGATTAGAAAATTCGATGTGTTCATCGACATCCTCATTGTTTGATGAATTGTATAGAGGGGTTTATGAGAAACAAGAATGTTCACCCTTTGTGTTTTCAAAAAAGACAAATGAAATATTGAGTGGATTTGTAAACACAGATGTTTCCTCTCTGCTATGCAATGACAGGCTGACATCCTGTGTATTCTGTGAAAGATTAGAAGTAGATGCATCCGAGGATGTATTGTCACACAAAAAATCAGCAATGGAAGAATCACCAAAGATGTAAGGGAAAAGCGGATGAGGCACAGACATAAGGAGGTCATCCTTCATTGCCGGTTCTTCTTCAAATTCGCACGCATACTCATCATAAATGATAGCGCAGGTTGGCTACTCAACAACAACTTCGTCGACAACTTGATCCTTGTGAACAATGTGTGTAGTTCAGAACGGGAGAACACAACACAGTACAATATGGAGGATCAACAAAACATGGGGACGGAGGTTGAGGAAACAAGTACATGTGAGAACCAACTGTCTTGTCAGGAAAATCTGCAAAGATTTAAAGAGAAGGTGGGATGGGAGAATGTGACTGGTCAACAGATATATGCGCACCTTCTCCCGCCTCACATTGCAGGGCCAGAGTTGTTTGATGAGATGAAGATGGACAGTCACTTGTGAAAACAACCGTATCTGTCTTAGATTTAGCAGCTCTAACACCGAGGTATGTTGGGGTCGGTTTGAATGATTTTAACACATGTGGATTCTCAGATATGTGAAGAATATATTGAAATATTTCATTAAGAAATTTCCAATCAATCTCATCCTTTGGGAATTGAAAAGCGAAATTACAAAAGCAATACCAAAATTCCGCCACAGATTCATCAGGGGCTTTCTGTAATACAAGATTTTTTTAATTAAGTGCTTGATGTCAAAGTTATGGAAAGCATGAGATAATTCTAAAACAAAGTGACCAAATGAGTGAATAGATTTTTCACAAGCCATTGTAATGGGTTCCCATGAAGCCTGAATGCGAACAACGTGCATATCACATAATACTCACAAGATTCGATGTTTTCACATAGATTGGAAAAGGCAAGGCTATGCCTCTCCCAAGTTGTTCAACCTTCACCTTCATATGTGTTCTGTGACAAGAGATTCTAGAAATCCTTCGGGATTTCAAATTTATCTCCATAAGACAAACATCTCGGAGGACGAAGTGTAATATAAGACATGATAGATGTGTGAAGATTCAAAACAAATTTTGAGGACTCAGCTTGTCATATGGACCTCCTTCTAGCACAAGAAATGTTGACGGTGTTGAACACGCCAACATATCAGGGATCTCCCCAGTAAGAAGTTCCAACTAGACCTCAGGCCATTTGGAGTACGGGTCCCAATAGTGGGTAGTAAATCTATGCCTTGACTGTGTTAGCACGTAGAGGTAAGCAAGATATCCTTGTCGGAAGCAAGTGTGTGACCTTGTAGAAATTCAGGAGAGATGCATGGGGAGGTTCTAACACACAGAAGGGGAAAATAAGCGTATCCCTTAGAAGCTTGTAATAGTACACAGCCTGAAAGGAACACATGAGATGAACGACATCATAAAATGGAAAGAAAAATAGTTGACAATCCAAAGTGATGAGTTAAACCAACAACACTCTTCAATAAGATTCATACAATCACATACATAATAGTTCATACATCAATACGTAAGTAAAAATACATACCTTGCTAAAGTAACCAGAATAATGGAACTACAATAACAACATATGCATGAAATGTGTTGGGCTTTGTTATATTATATAAATTGAAAGTTCCATCCATACATACAACCATGACAACCACTAGACCCAATAGTGAAATGTTACAGTCAACACCGCCTGCCCCTCCAAAGAGATGTGCTCGCTCTGCACTATGGGGAAGCCAAGGCTCATCACAATACTCTCCAGGCCCTCTCTAAGCAATGCCTAGCAAAATCTTGCCACCCAAAAGCATATTCTATGAGTTATGAGGTTTTATTTATAACAAAGGGTGGGGTGATCCTTGACATTCCCCTTTGTGACTCTTGGACTACCCTTATGACTCTTTACATTACATATGACTGTTTGTATTCCACTAACGACACTTGAAATTTTACTTTACATCATGTTTACAAAAATGATACATTTTCCACATATACCCATGTGGGACAAAATCAACTTGACTCAGCGAGACAAGACAACACTAAGACTCAAATGGTTATGGAAAGGCCATCTCATCAACCTTCTCTCCGTGATCCTTTTTGACAAAATGATTCCATGCTTGATAGTGCACATTAGTGTCTACATTCTCTTTGATGATGTGCTTTTGGAAACGTAATCTTGACTTCATTGCTTCAAGGTATACTGATTTGGAACCTCGGTCCAACTCATCCTGTAACACGCGCAACTTAGTCCTGAGCAAGTCCGGACCGTTGCTGTACATTCGCATATTATCTTTGTTGACTTGGAAATCTGCGTTGATGGCCATGAGCATCAAATGATCAAATTATGCATCGAGCTCTAGTCTGACTTGGTTTTTCTCTTTTGCCTCAGTGAGCATACCAATTGACAAAGTGCCATACTTTCTCACCACGACATCCAAACTCCTGTACTACTGTGCATACGAAGCCTCAACACTAGTGATGAGTGGCGGGAGTTCCTCATAGTTCCAGATCTAACTCCAGATGCATGCTTTGTCCAACTCCGCCTGCAGCTTCATCATCTTATGCATGTGAAGCGAGGCTCCCTTCTACTTCATTGTCCATGTTTGTACATGATCAACTGCGGCATGTATATCTGCGAGTGTTCACGCTATCTTGGTGCAACTCTCCTGATGACCATGAAGGTGGACAACTGCCTTGTGCGCGATGATGAACCTGTCATACAGTCTCCGTGTGACTGTCTCAAGAGCAGATACTTCAGAAAGTATGGCCATATTCATCTCTTTTCTAGCAAATCCTATTGATTGTTCCTCTCTCTACCTGGATTCTTACAACTCCTTAGCCATGCACTCATTTTATGCGATCAAGAACTTAACACTCGAGCTAGTGGCTTCGACATAAGGGTTTGTAACATCAACCAAGGCAGCTAGATGTCTCCTTACATCTGACGTAATCACTCATTCTTCTAAGTGCGCAAGTGATGCATTCTCATCCGGGGTGCACGCTCTATGTGCTTATACAAACTTGTGCTATGACTAATCAAACGTTATGTTGTACACCTCTGTTCCCAAATGGTACTCAAGGAGAATAGTATCCCCTTGTTGACTCGGGACTTGCTCTATTGTTGGAGCTCGCGAAGCCTGTGGAGTGACCTCAGTTTCTTTTTGCATGAGGTCGATATCCTGATCCTGTTATGACTGCTCCATCTCCATGTCCATCTGTTCTACTATCTATTCATCCTGCAGAGAAAGTTCATGTTCCTTTGGCTACTCACCCTATTCCTCATTTGTTGCTAGTTTAGAGTCTTCAACCTTTATTGGTGCAGTTTGCACTATATGTGCACCTTGCACTTCCTCCTGTTTTTGTTCTTGTTCCTATTCACGCTCATGTTGTGCTTCCTACTCTCTTCTACACAACTCTTGTTCTTCCTTGAGCTTATGTTGGACATCCTACAACATCCTCTCTGTATCTTCCATCCTTTTCTTCTCTCTCTTTCTTTGCACTATCCTCTTGTCGCGTTGTCGCCTCTTCACATCTATCTCCAAAGCTACCTTCTCCACAAGTTGGTCTTCCTTAAACTTGTAGCTTTGCTCCATCTTTGTGCTTTTGACAATCTTCCTCTTGTCTTTGTCTTGCACAAGTTTGCTACTTGTTGTTGTTGCTCCCTGTGGTGTTGTTGCCTTGACTGCTGCTAGCCACTCCATTGAAATTTTGATCGGTTCATCGAGCCTAGATGAGTTATAAAAATATATCCACGGGCCTTCCTCTGACTAATGGCATGCCCCGTGGATCCAAGGATAGTACACTCTTACACAGTGTTCCCTGCATAAACCATGTGGGTCGTATGGGTTGAAACTCCTGGTGTTGAACTTAAACTTCTTGAAATCTACCACCTCGATATCCGCTTCTTTAAAACTCTCAATCACGTACAACCCAATTCACACCGGAAGCATGGGCCATGCTGCCTTATTCTTCCTATCCAATCCCACTGATAACCCTGTCGATATGTGGTATGCAACCTCCTGTATGACCAACTTTTGTGTGACAAACCTCAAAAACACATGCAAAGCTTTCTCCACATTGTAAATCGTGATGATGGTTCCCTCAGGTGAGGCATACCAATTTGCAATGTTCAACAAGGCCTCCATTGCTGCCTCAGACATGTAGGGCGGATCTAGTTCAAAGATCATTGTGTACAAAGGGGCGATGAAATGGTCACATATTCTAGCCATGACTCCTTGGTAGCTACAATCTAAGAGCAACTTGCAATATATTCTCACATCATTCTCTGAAGGTGTCCATGCCCAACCCATGCTAGATGACTATTGACGGGCATAGATTGCATTGAGAAAGTAGGAAAACATGAAGAAATTTTCTTGCTAATACTTGGGCAGACTCCGAGCATTGGATAGATGCACTTTCAACTGGAGAGCCAACATGTTGGACCAGTTGAATGATTTTCCTTCACTTCCTAGCTTATCCAACATAGCAACCCAACTCTGCGGGAAGGTTTATGTACTCCCCTGGCCATACAAGTGGCATGTGAAGATGACCAAGAACTGGTATCCCTTCCTGAGTGTCTTCTTCCTATATATCTGGTTGGGTGCCATCCTAAAATTTGTTGGCTCCTTTACCCAACACTTCAAGGTATCTCTTGTGCTCATGCTTCCATTGGGAGTGTAAAATGGTGCATCCATCTTGTTCATTGGGAATGGAAAATGATATATCTCCTGATAATCCTACATACTAAAGGAAGTAAGCCTTGCTCCACTGACACGTCTTAGTATCATTGTCTCTGGGTCCATGTGTGAGACAATCCAGTGGATCACATTTGCGAAAGGGAACACGGGAAACCTGCAAGCAACCTTGTATATTCCTAACCTATGGATGTTCACATAGACCTGTCGATCCTCCAGATTCTCCTCAAATTTGTCTAATAAGATGGCATTGATGTCTTGCCATGGGATCTTGATGTCCTTCTCGATGAAAAGGTTTGTGTCTGTCTACATGGGAAAGCACATTGACCCCTGTTAAATTATGCCCTCAGTATTGATTTCAACTATGTCTTTTGATCCAACTCTCTTGGAGGATATAACACCTATACCATTGAGAAGCTGCTCAAAAACCTGTGGTACCTGGAGACAGAGAAGACACTCATGGTGAGACAATGTCAGCTAAAACATCAAAAAATTTCGAGAAACATTCAGGCAACAAACTGGTGACTGCTAGGAAAGGTTGCACATCACTGACTTAAGGATGCTAGGAGACTATCAGTTGGAATTGCACATTGCACAACCCCAAATTCTAGTGAGGCTGACTGTTGGCTGGATCTATGCAATGCACAATCTAGAGAGGTTGATTGTTGACTGAAACTGCGCAATACACAAAACAGTCAGGTCGGGTTGGTGGTTGGAACTGCGCATTGCACAATTCAATGAGCAGGACTGGGCACTTCCTCCCAGGATTGTGTAAAGCATAGCTGGGAGATAATGTGGGCAGCCTCTGTGCAATTCTTGAAGGCAAGGCAGAGCCTTGACTGCCAGGAATGTGTAGAGCTTGCTGGGAAAGACAAGATCTGGACCAAGTCAGCCCGGATCTGCCCAATGCCAAGCTGAAAAGACAAAGGAGTCAATGTGTGTGAAAAGTTGGTGCAAATTTGCATGAAATGAACATGCATGCGATTCAAGCGAGTGGATAAATCAGGTAAATGACAAAATTAAAAATCTCATGAAGCGAGTCGCCGGAACGACGACTGTGAGTGCATAAACAATGTTATGTTGGTGACACAAAGGAAGGTAATACAAAACTTGAAACAACACTTATATATGGTAAAATACATTAAAACACCAACGATCGTTCAATAAAACTAAGGAAACAACACTCATACAAGCTGAAAACTAAAAAGCAACAGAAAAAGCGGTAAAAGGCATGAAAAGCAAAAGTTACCCGGAAAAACTACGCCGATTGAGCTTAATGTTCCTAGATGCCTCAAGAATGCCAAATCTCCAAGATTGAATGTGAATAATGAGCTCTAAGACATATTTTAAGTATATTTGGAAAAATTAGGGTTTATGACGCACATGCCACAAATCTAGGAAAAGAAACACTTAGTAGGAAGTTTTCAAAAATGGTTTTTCATGTAACTCGTGCTGCTACAAATAGATCCCTAAAATATAGGGTTATTTTTTTTATTTTCTCTTTTTTCTTTTTCAGTAAAATATGCATGGCATGCAAGAAAGTATTGCACAGTTCTGGAGGGAACGTGACAACCTGTTGGCACATGTGATGGGCAATAACTAAGGGAAAACCTCTGCGTTGCTTCTGGACTGAGAGGCCCTGGATGGTTTACCAGCTTTGAGAAATTTTCCAGAGAAATGATAATGGGTTACTTTATGTATTTGCGGAGATTAGTGCAGCTGGCCAGTTCTGCGCAATTATAGAGAACAGTGTAGCTGGCCTAGGCTACTCTGCGCATTTCTGGAGCGCAGTGCAGTTGGGTTAGTTTTTGCGCAATTTTGGATGGTAGTACAACTGGCTGAAACTGCACATTTCTGGAGAGAAATGCAAGATGGCCTGATTTGTGCAATTTCCAGAGAAAGGCTTCCAGGCCTGCTCTGTGCAATTTCTGAGTGTAGGGCAGCTGCTAGGACACTTTGGCATTTCTGGAGGGGAAGACAAGTTGTCGTCTAGGTTTGTGCAGTTTTTCCCAACAACTGATCGACCGAATGTGAACCAAGTGTTGGGCGTTCTTGTGGTTGATCGACGGGACAAGTGAGTTGAACACAAGATATGAAATGATAGATGAACTCAAATAAACACAAGTACATGATCAGTGCAGGATAGCTACGATGATTTCGAGGAGGGAGGCTCCAAAACGAAGTTAATGCAAAATTTTGGAGGGTAGTTGTAGCCGCTACAACACAAAGCTAATGAAAAAAATAAATATATATCTAACCTTCCCTTCTTTTCTACATTGTTCCTCAAGCAATCTGGTCACCCCTTCCGTGCAGTCACACACCTTCTAAGTTTCGCTGGCACCCCCATCTCGGCCATTCCATCCCTTGACAAGGTTTCCTAACATTAGAAGGTCCAAAAACCAAGGCATATACCTACCTTAAAACATACATACTATTCATATTGTTGGGCCAAAAAGATGCCCATGTTTTCATCATTCAATACCACCATTCATAACCTATATTCATGTACTTTTAACCCATTTCGTACCATAAGTCCATAACTTGCTGCCAAATACATATCTTACACTCTATGGTTGGTTATCATTAGTTTTCTTGACTCTTGTATGATGAAAGATGATTTTTCCATGATTTACTAATGACATTTTTGCTAAGTTCATTTGTCACAGGGTTCCATCGCTGAAATTCTTCACAATTCAGTTGAACTAGTTGGTACAAGTAGAGTACGAGAATATCCAATTTGAGGTTTTGACATTTCGGCATGCTTACGGGAAAATCAAGGGATTTTATTTTTCCAAAATAATATTTTAATGCCTTCCCATGTGTTGGATTGCAACCATGTGGCACATGTGGGTCCCTAGGAGCTAATTAACAAATCTGCTAAAAATGTGCACAGTTTCCAAACTTCCAAGTTTGACCTTAATTTTCATACATCTTGAGGTGAATCTGGAAAATATGAGCAACTAAGTTTGTTAACCATATAACCAATTATCTATATCCAAAACTGTTTCGCCAGATTCAATTTTTTCTAAAAGCTATAAGCGGGTCTTGGAGGCAGTTTAATAAAAAATGATTTTTTTTCCAGAGTTCTAGAATCTTGCAAAAAGAGCCAGACAACCAACTTTGGGCTCGATTTTCGAGGAGATGGATTTGAATGAGACAAATTTAGGTTTTAACCCCGTATAGAAATTACCTGCATACAAATTCTAAAACACAAAATAAATAATGCGAGAGCAGAACACATAAAACACAAATACACAGATATTTCCCCTGGATCCCAAAACCGGGACTACCAGCTTGATTTTTCATTATTTTCCTTTCAATGTTACAATACATATTTATACATGCTGAAGCATCCAATACAATGGACCAAAAACCATCGCGTCCAATACCATGGACTGAAAAACCATCGCGTCCAAAAAACATGTGCGAAAATCATGCACAAAACCATAGGTGGGTCTACCCAACATAACATAGGGTCCAAAACCAAAATTTTCTGGGGTGCTGCCCCAGACCCCATAAAGTGGCGTTACGGGTGCCCCTCAAAGCCCCTGTTAACTACGTGGAAAGAATATAACACAACCCAACATTCTATCACTTGTTGTTTTCTTTCCACAGGGGGCCACAAGAGAGCTTAGTCATTTTTCCAGCCCTGAAATGCCCATTGTCTCTCTACACCAAGAGAACTTCTCAGAGCTCATAGATTTTGTCAATGCATCTGAAGTATTCTTCAAAGTGTCCACCTTTACCAACAACGCCTTTTTATCTTCTATCATATCCCTCACAAAGTGATACGGAACATCAATGTGCTTTGCCTTTGAATGATATGCGGGGTTCTTTGCCAAGAAAATTGCACTTTGGCTGTCACAGTCTATCCTTATAGCTTCTTGTACTAGCCCCATACTTGAACACAATCTCTGCAACCAAACTACTTCCTTGCTTGCACGAGTGGCTGCCATGTATTCTGCCTCTGTAGTTGACAGTGCCACTATAGATTGTTTCTTACTCATCCAACTGGCTGCACATGCAAATAGGTTAAACACATACCCACTTGTAGATCTTTTCTGATCCAGATCTCCAGCCCAGTCTGCATCAAAAAAACCATGAATATCCAACACTCTTTCCAATGCTGGTCTTCCTTGGTAGCACAAACCATAATCACTAGTGCCACGCAAATACCTAAAAACCCGCTTCACTGTTGTCCAGTGCTCCTTCCGTGGTTTTGCCATAAATCTGCTCAATACTCTCACTGCATGTGCAATGTCTGGTCTAGTATAGACCTTTGCATACATTAGGCTACCGACTGCACTTGCATATGGAACACATGACATGTCCTATTCCTCTTCTTGTGTCTTGGGACATTGTTCAGCAGATAACCTCACACCTACAGGAATAGGACCTTCACTGGTTTACTATCCTACATATTAAACCTCTGCAATATTGTCTCGACATACTTCCTCTGGTTTAACCAGGGCTTCCTCTTTGCCCTATCTCTTTTAATTTCCATGCCAAAAATATAGTTTGCAGCACCAAGATCTTTCATGTCGAATTTGGAGAACAATTGGGTCTTCAAATTCTGGATAACTTCTTTGTCATTTCCAACCAACAACATATCATCCACATATAAGACCAGATAAATAACATAGTCACCAATTAATTTAAAATACACACAGTGATCTGCTTTGCTTCTAGTGAAGCCAAGTCCCCGTATAAATGTATCAAATTTTTGATACCACATCCTTGGAGACTGTTTTAACCCATATAGAGACTTCTTTAACTTACATACCAGTTCTTTCTTACCCTTCACTGCAAAGCCTTCAGGTTGCTTCATGTAGATCTCCTCTTCCAGATCCCTGTGAAGAAATGTTGCCTTCAAATCCATCTGTTCTACCTCAAAATCAAAAGCAGCAGCAACAGATAAAAGTAATCTAATAGAAGTTACCTTGGAAACAGGAGAAAAAATATCGCCAAAATCAATTCCCGGCACCTAGGAATAGCCTTTTGCTACCAACCAAACTTTGTATTTCTCCACTTTTCCTTCTACATTTGTCTTCTTTTTGAACACCCATTTGTTGCCAATGGGTTTCCTTCCAGCCAGCAACTCCACCAAATCCCAAGCCTCATTTTTGTGCAAAGATGCCATTTCATCAACCATGGCCTCTTTCCAGAGTTTTCCATCCTCTGAATCCACTGCTTCCTTCACAGTTCTAGGATCATCATCAGTAACAGAAAAAGCAAAATTTGAACAGAAAGCAGATGGACTATACCTTTCTGGCTGCCTTCTTTCTCGAACTGATCTTCTCACAGCCAGAGTTTGTGGCTCTTCATCTTCTGATTCCTCCTCTGCTGTAGAGTCTGATTCTTCCTCCTTTAGCTCAAACTCTATCTTCTCAGGTTCCTTTGGTTGGACTTCATGTTTAATAACATCTCTCACCTCTCTAAACACTACATCTCGGTTGTACATAACCTTCCTTGTTACTGGGTTCCAAAGCTTATAACCCTTTAAACCATCCTTATACCCAATAAATATGCACTTTTCAGATTTACTATCCAACTTTGTTCTCTTCTCCTTTGGAACATGTACATATGCATCACATCCAAATACCCTCAGATGTGAAAGAGAGGGTTTCTTACTAGTCCATACCTCTTGTGGAGTCTTATCCTCCAACACTAATGAAGGTGACCTGTTGACCAGGTAACATGCAGTATCCATCGCCTCTGCCCAGAATTCTTGTCCTAACCCGGCACCACTGAGCATGCTTCTTGCCCTTTTCATCAATGTCTTATTCATTCTTTCTGCAACTCTATTTTGCTGAGGTGTATATGGAGTAGTCTTCTGTCGTGCTATACCACACTTCTGACAAAATTCTTTAAATTCCTTACTGCAAAACTCTCCACCGTTATCTGTTCTCAGCACCTTTATCTTCTTCTCTGTCTGGCTTTCCACCAGAGCCTTAAATTCTTTAAACCTGTGAAAGACTTCAGATTTCTTCTTAAGGAAATATATCCATGTATTCCTTGAGAAGTCATATATAAATGATACATAGTACATAGACTTACCTAGTGATGGAACCTTCACAGGTCCAAACACATCACTGTGCACAAGTTCTAATATCTATTTCACCCTCTTACTACCAGAGGGGAAACTCGCCCGATTCTGCTTCCCATATACATAATTTTCACAAAAATCAAAATCCAGAGAGCTATTACTCATACCTTCTACCATACCTTTACCATGAAGTATTCGAAGGCCCTTTTCTCCAATATGTCCAAGCCTTTGATGCCACATCATGGTCTTCTCTCCAGAGACCACTAGATTTTCTGCTCCACTTTCAGGAACCACAGAACTATTTCACCCATCAATAACAGTGCTACCTTGCAGCTTGTACAGAGTTCCAATCTGAACTCCCCGCATCAATACCAGTGCTCCCCGAACCATCTTGTAGGTATCCTTCTCGAACACCGTTTTTACACCTGCATCATCCAGCTTGCTTACAAAAATCAGATTTCTAGCCAATGCAGGAATATGTAGAACACTTGGAAGTGTTCTAACCCTTCCATCTTGCAACTTCAACTTTACTTTTCTACGACCAATGATTCTAGCCTTCTTGTCATCCCCCAAGAAGACATCACCACCATCATATTTCTCATACTCACAGAACCACTCTCTATGGGGAGTGAAGTGAAAGGATGCACCTGAGTCAATCAACCATGCCTCATGATCTACATGTGTACTTGAAGAATCCAAGTACACATCCCCACCTTCATCTGAGGTGGTTTTCGCCTCTGCGGAAGGAGCCTTATCAGATCTCTTTCCTTTTGTCAGGAGCTTTAGATTTATAGTCCCTTTTGAAGTGGCCTTCCTTTCTGCATTTCCAGCACACCACCTTTACAGATTTTCTTGGAGATTTAGATCTCCCTCTAGATTTATATCTCCCACTCGATGAATTATTTTTGTTTCTGTTCTGGGACCGTCCTCGTACAGAAAAGGCATCACCATTTTGGCTCTCCATATTTTTTAGTCTCATCTCCTTCGTCAGCAAGGCTAAGACTATTTCATCAAACTGCAAGGAAGTTGCATTGCTACCTATTGCAATATCCAAACTATCCCACAAATCTGGTAGAGAACACAACAAACTGATGCACTTATCTTCATCGGAAATTTTATTATCAACAGAGGCTAATTGACTTACCACTCTGTCACCGAGTCTCCATCTTTCATCCTCAAGTTATACAGCTTTTTTCGCAGGAACAGTTTATTCACTAGAGAGTTAGATTGGTACAAAGTCCCTAACTTGTCCCACAAAGCCTTTGTTGTAGCTTCCCCTGATACATTCAGCAATACTAAATCTGAAACACACAATCGTATTGTGCTCTTTGCCTTCCGATCCAACTTCTTCCATTCTTCATCGGACACTCCCGTTGGTTTAGTACCCGGATCTACTGTGATCCATTGATCTTTATCCACCAATAGATCCTCCATCTTGAGTTTCCACAGCTCAAAACTCTGACCATTAAATTTCTCGATCTCTATCTTTCCACTACTCGCCATCTTCTTTCACCATCAAAATCGATCTTGCAGATCTCCCACTTAACAGGGTCTATCACAAGCCCGAGCGAAACCTCTCAGCAACAAAGGTGTCCCCTTGAAGCCAAATCTGCTTCGATACCAAATGTAGGTTTTAACCCCGTACAGAAATTACCTGCATACAACTTCTAAAACACAGAAAATAAATAATGCGAGAGCTGAACACATAAAACACATATACACAGATATTTCCCCTGGATCCCAAAACTGGGACTACCAGTTTGATTTTTCATTATTTTCTTTCAATGTTACAATACATATTTATACATGCCAAAGCATCCAATACCATGGACCGAAAACCATCGCGTCCAATACCATGGACCGAAAAACCATCGCGTTTGTTATCACAAAATCAGGTACTGAAGGCTGCCAATCAGCAAGACTCTGTGTAACTGTTTCAAACCAGGCTTTAGACTAAGGCTTAGCCTCCTTATTCAGAGAGGGCTCTCTCACAGACTATGGATATTGACTAATAACAAGGAAAGATGGCTAACTCTTAAAACACATGAAAAATAAGTTGGCTGGACAAATATCAAAGTGATTCCCATTGGGCTTATGGAGTCTCACACATCTCAGCAAACAAGAAACACTATCCTTTCATAGAAATCAGGGCACTTTACATTTAATGTTCAAACATAACTTACATAAAACACAGTTTGCCAAGGCATACAGGAAGTCAGAGCATGACACATGAGTTCTGAGTGATTATGCAGTAACAAAACTGTAAAAGAACACTAAAGAGAATAAACCATCATACATTTGAACCATTAGATCTATTGTGAATCCTGAGAAGAAACAACAGTCCTTTGCATTACTGAAATCTGCTATACATAAACCAAAATAGTCTTGTCTTTTCTCAAAACATCCAACCCCAATTACATCCAAGTCTGATCTATATATAGGAATACATTCTTAACCACCTTGAGCTTCCTCCTCCAGGATGAGGGGAGCTCGAAGGTTGCTATTAACTACTCCTATCTTCTGTTTAACTAATTCATTAAATACATAAGTACTGAACTGTAATTACAAAGAGTCCTAATTTAATCAAAACTCAAAATCTGTCCTCCTCGTAGCATGATTCCTTCTTGATTCTTGACATCTGTCTTCTTTCTGTTTTGGCCGAGATATCTTGGAGGAGAATGCAATGAACAAGCTGGCTTTGGATACTGGCTGCGTAGATGGTTCATTAATCCTCAAGATAAGTCCCCTGTTTTCCCGGTCCTTGTCTCCCATCATTCTTCACAAATTAAGTAACATGTTCCCAGCTCTTTAATTCCTTAAAAGTTACGAGCATCACCATATTCCCCAATGTGCTGGAAGCCTTGCTGACTTAACAGGTGTATCAACCAAAATCTCCGTATGCATTCCCTATCAGAACCCTAATAATCGGAAATAAAGTACCTTTATCAAGGTTTAACTAAAGACAAAAATATTTCACCTTTTCCAAAAGGCACACTTGTCATTCTCTGCATAGCTAGAATAGTCTTATGTGGTCTCCCTCATGTTCCTTAGGCATTTTCTTCAAAAATGTGCTGATCCCATCATTAAACTCTTTGTTTTCATCATAAAACAACACCTACAGCAGTTTCGTAGCGCGCTACGAAACTGCTGTTTTTGCTAAAACAGAGTATATTTGCATTAAGGCATCTTTTGCTTGAACTTATGACTTTTCAGGCTTCTTCTACAGGTGTGAAAGACTTATATGACTTCAAAATAATGGAGCTTAAACAAAATTGACCAAAACTAAGAATGTCACCTTTTTCTTCAAATCAGTGAGCTAGCTGACCTAGCTGTATCTTCAAATTTGCAACCTCCTTCTTTAAGGCTTTATTTTCAGCTCTCAGGCTCATGTTCATCTTTCTGATAAGTTTAGCTTGCTTGAGGGCTGGAACCGTCCATGTATACACATCAGCCACTGAATCTACCTGATCCACTAGGTTTTTGCTACCTTTAAACACAGCTCTTCGGTAGTTGGCATATCTAACTGCAAGCTCCTTAGTAACATTCTTGACCTGGGCAACTTCATTAACATTCTTCACCTGGACAACTTCATCTTTTGCTGCTCCTGCTTGGTTCTTTATGGCTATAACATTTCCTCCTTGGGTAATAATAACCTTTCTGTTCTTGTCTTTATGCTTGACTGCTTCCACTGTTTTGGTCAACACTTCAATTACCTCCGTTCCGGGCATCTTTACAGCTTTCTCTTCTTTATGCACTTTCTCAGCTTCTCTAACTTGTTTCCTTGTAACCGGCCTTCGTGGTTTGAACATAAACTCCTCACTAGGTTCATCAAACCTTAATCTCTTCGAAGCTTTTGATTTCTTAGTGCTCTCAGGTGATGATTGAGTCAGATCAATATGCATAGGTTCAATATGCACCGGTTCTTCCTGCTCAAATTCAATGGCATCAAGCAAATCACTTAGGCTGGCCTTTGAAATTGGACTTTCATCTACAGCTACTGATTTGCCTTTCTCTTTGCTTAATTGACCTCTTGTTTTAACTCTTGATACACTTTCAGACCCCGCTGATCCAAGTACATCTTTCTTGTGCTTAACCTTTTGTAGGAATTTACAGGGTAAGTTCCACAGAAAGAATACCAAAAGGACACCGCTCACAATCAGATCTCAAATCAATACACCAGTATTTTTGACGTGGTTAAAACCCTCAGAGTGCAAGGAGGGAAACAGTCCACGGCCTGTCCCAATGTGGGTACTACAGGCAATTTATTAATCAAAGAATGAAAATTTGCATAAGCTTCTCTCATGCACGGATTTGCCGAACAATGACCCTCCATGCGCTTTAAATAGAACTCATGGACCAATCGGGTGTCAAGCCACGGATCAAGTGTCGGTAATACCGAGGTGAGAGTGAACCGTCGGATCACTACATATCGTGACCGTCGGATTGTAAGTTACAAAATGTACAACGGTAAAGAAACACACTTTACCTAACTCTAACCTAACTCTATACTAGACCAAGTTGAACTTAACTATATCCTATGTGTCGGAATATCCTAACATCCCCCCTTAAGAACAACTTGGGATAGGATTGAAGGATTTACAAATATGACACAATAGGAGAAGGAAGGAGGCACTAGAGCCTATCCCCCCTTAGTGACAACTTCCTGAACTCCAAGCATATATCGAAGTTTAGTGAACTTCGCCTCTGTGAGAGCCTTTGTGAAGATGTCTGCAACCTGATCATCTGTTGGACAATATTGCACTTCAAGAACATGGTCATGAATGAGCTTTCTGATGAAGTGCATGTGTAGTTCAATGTGTTTGCTGCGCTGATGCTGGACTGGATCTTTGCATAGTTGAATGGCACTTTGATTATCACACCAAAGTGTGGTTGAATGCTGCTGCTCAAAGCCAAACTCTGATAGGATCTGACGAAGCCACAAGGCTTCCTTACTAGCTTCCACGGCACCACGATACTCTGCTTCTGCTGACGAAAGAGAAATGGCAGCCTGTTTCTTACACGCCCATGTAATAGGTCCTGAACCAAGAGTGAAGACATAACCGGCAGTAGACTTCCGATCATCAGGGTCACCAGCCCAATCAGAATCAGTGAAACCAACTAACAGAGGAGCTGCTTTGGCACTGTAATGAATCCCAAACTGTACTGTACCTCGAACATAACGAAGTATTCTTTTAGCTGCTTTCCAATGACTTTCACAGGGGTTTTGCATAAAACGAGCAACAAGGCCAACAGCAAAGGAAAGATCAGGACGAGTATGGGTTAAATACAGGAGTTTTCCGACAAGTTGACGGTATAAGGTAGCATCAACTTCAGGAGAAGTACAAGAGACTGAAAGTTTGACTCCAGACTGAAAGGGAGAAGGGGCTGGCTTACAGTCTTCCATGTGAAAATGACGAAGAATATCACAAGCATACTTGGACTGGGAAAGGAAAATACCCTCTTGGGATTGCAAGACTTGAAGACCGAGAAAATAGTGTAAATGTCCTAAGTCTGTCATTTCAAATTTCTTTTTAAGGCTGGACTTCACATGGTTTATAAGGTTGGGATCACTACCAGTAAGAATAAGATCATCAACATAAAGAACAAGGATGATAAGAGAGTTTCCCACTTTCTTGGTGTAGACAGTATTGTCAGAATGACACCTAGAAAAGCCAGATTCTAAAAGAAAGCTATCCATTTTGGCATACCAAGCTCGAGGAGCTTGCTTGAGGCCATAAAGGGATTTCTTAAGTCGACAAACAAGGCTGGAGTCTGTTTGTATGAAGCCAATGGGTTGTTCCATATAGATTTCTTCCTGCAAGTCCCCATGCAAGAAGGCAGATTTAACATCCATTTGATGGACTTCCCATTTTAAAGAGGCAGCAAGGGAAAGAACAAGGCGGATAGAGTTCATTTTGGCAACTGGAGAGAAGGTTTCAGTGTAGTCAATGCCTTCAACCTGTGAAAAGCCCTTAGCAACTAGACGAGCTTTATGTTTATCAACTTTCCCATCTGATCCATACTTGGTTCTGTAAACCCATTTGCATCTAACAAGTTTGCGTCCCTTTGGTAGAGGAACAAGATCCCATGTATCATTTGTCATCAATGAATGATATTCTTCATTCATAGCTTCTCTCATGCACGGATTTGCCGAACAATGACCCTCCATGCGTTTTAAATAGAACTCATGGACCAATCGGGTGTCAAGCCACGGATCAAGTGTCGGTAATACCGAGGTGAGAGTGAACCGTCGGATCACTACATATCGTGATCGTCGGATTGTAAGTTACAAAATGTACAACGGTAAAGAAACACACTTTACCTAACTCTAACCTAACTCTATACTAGACCAAGTTGAACTTAACTATATCCTATGTGTCGGAATATCCTAACACTTTCTCAGCTTCTCTAACTTGTTTCCTTGTAACCGGCCTTCGTGGTTTGAACATAAACTCCTCACTAGGTTCATCAAGCCTTAATCTCTTCGAAGCTTTTGATTTCTTAGTGCTCTCAGGTGATGATTGAGTCAGATCAATATGCATGGGTTCAATATGCACCGGTTCTTCCTGCTCAAATTCAATGGCATCAAGCAAATCACTTAGGCTGGCCTTTGAAATTGGACTTTCATCTACAGCTACTGATTTGCCTTTCTCTTTGCTTAATTGACCTCTTGTTTTAACTCTTGATACACTTTCAGACCCAGCTGATCCAGGTACATCTTTCTTGTGCTTAACCTTTTCCTTTGATGATGGCTGAGATGGCTCTTTAATAACCACAGGCTTTACTGGCTTGTTCAACTGAGATTTGGTTTTCTTTTTATCCCTAGCCTCCTTTCTAAGCTCAGCTATTGTAGGTTCTTCCATTGATTCTTCTCTTTCTCTAACCGGCTGTGGGGTGAGGCCTGTCCTACTCTGGAAACCAGCCATATAGATGAAAGAATTCCAATCCCTACCAATTTTTTGAAGAGCATCCAGCACTAACAGTTTGACTAGACCATGGTGAAATAATGATGTCTCACAATCATCCTTCCTCAATTGGATTTTGTCACACATCTTGTTGAGGCTACGAAACAAGTAAAATGGGATATCTATAGATGCTTTACCCGTAAAATGCAGCAACAACTTAAAATGATAGGAATAGACTTTGTTATATCTGCCCTCACAGGTTAAATACTTTTGAATACAGGTAAGAAGCATAGCATAGTGTTCTTTAACATAACTTCTAGGCACAACCTTGGTTAGATCTTCATTTACATAGGCTTCTTTCAAGAATTCCTTGCAGGGGTTCATATCAAATTTGAAGTTTTTAAACCAGTCCTGCCCTCCTCTCGGAATCTCAGTTACATTAGCAATAGCCTCTGGAGATACTTGGAATTCTAACATAGACACTTTAGAACTTAAACCTGTAAAATTCAAGGCAAACTCTTTTGTTACCTGAGTGTGGCCACCCTTCAGTTTTTCACAGAAACTCCAGCAACCAGCATCTTTGAAAGCCTTTCTTACACCTTCATCCCTCAATGCAAGATCCAATCCTTCAGGCTCTGCCCTCTGACACCTTCCAGACCGATGCTCCTTCTTCTCCATTATGCTTTGAAATATTTCGCACAGAGAAACACCACCAGCCTCAACTCAAATGGAAAATTCAAATTTTAGAACGCAGGCTCGCTTGCAACAGGCTCTCTTGAAGAAGAAACTTGGGCTCATTTGCAATTCAAATAACTTATCATACAAGCTGACCACTTTATGCATTATTAACAAACATTATAACACGACCATGCATGACAAAACCGTTTGAATGATTTTAATGTGCGTGACTATGAACCTACTGGTGGAATGATGGCTCATAAGTGTTTAGAATGTACGCCAACTGACAATAACTGGACGGACACAATGACTCATCCCCAGACATGACATTTTAAGAATCTGCGCTGCAAAATCCCCGAATCCGCGATTTCGTAGCGCAGATAGTTATAAATTAGCAGAATGCGCTGCGAAATGGCTGGATACTGACACGCTGCGAAAAGGCTAAAACATCATTGCGCTGCAAAATCAACCAATAAAACTGCGCTGCGAAAATGCGAAAATGACCAGTGACGTATACAAGATAAGACATGTCTTATTCAATCATGATGGAGGATGACTAACGATTTTTAAAAATGATTCACATCAATATCATTTAGAAACATGACCCCTAAGTAGTAAACATAAGACAACAACCATTTGACACCCATTTTTGACAATGAAATTTTGGACACAATTTATGTACATGTGACTGCAGTTCTAGGTGATAACAGCGTCAAAAAAACATGTGCGAAAATCATGCACAAAACCATAGGTGGGTCCGCCCAACCTAACATAGGATCTAAAACCAAAATTTTCCAGGGCGCTGCCTCGAACCCCATAAAGTGGGGTTACAGGTGCCCCTCAAACCCCCTGTTAACTATATGGAAAGAATATAACACAACCCAACAAAAAATAAAATAGATTTTTTTGTTGAAAATATAACAACTTAGGTTCCATTCAAACAGTTTTCTAAAATTCGCCATGGTTAGGATGGTATGCCAATATCTTTGTGGTCAGTTTGTTAAAATTGTTCAATTTTCCATACTGAGGAAAATGACTAATTCGCCTTGTAAATCTTATAAATGGCTCAGCCATGGTTTGTATTGTAATATTTTGAAGTTTGTAAAAGGAAGAGTGGCATGGAAGAAATAAAGGATTGATTCAAGCTCTGATGTAATAATAATTGCATCTTAATTGAATTTTGCTTCATCTCTAAATTCTTTGTAAGTACTATGACTGTGTTTTAAATTTCATTTTTATTGAGTTAGTTTAGGCTTGCTCCAAGAATAGAAAGGCCCACCACAACTGGAAACAAGTCCTTTAGATTATCTAGATCATAGGATTTACATTCAAAGTGTGAATTTCATCGAGAAATTTGATGTGTGAAATCTAGCATCATTCTGTACTTAAAACTCTGTCTTGTAGATTTGAAATTAAAAATTCTAGAATTCATTCAATTAGAAGCTTTCTTGTTTTTCATGGCATAATCATTTCTTTGTAAGAGCAAGTCCGAGTGTGAATTCGATTGCACAAGTAGAGATATCAGTTTAATGCAAATTGATTTGCCTTTCATTTACTTTTGAATTTCAATTATGAGTTTCCTGATTATGAAGAGTGAGCTTTATTTCAAATGATTTATTTCATTTAGATTAGAAGTCTTGAATTGAAGGTTTTTCATAGATTAAGCTGAATTGAGTTTCTTTTAATAGATCTTTGAAGTTAGAATTGCTATCATAGGGGTTCTTTTTTAGCAAGTGTATAGTGAGTTTTTTTAAGAATTTATTTTATAGTAGTAATTGGTGTTCTTTTATAGCAGTAAAACAATAAATTGATTTCACACTCTAATTTAGGTTAGATGCTCTGATCCTGCATTACCTACGCTTGTGCCTCGAAGCTTACGAGTCCTGGATTGATAATTTAATGTTGGAATTATAACACATATAATTTCCCCAACATTTTTGGTGTCGTTGCTGAGGAGGTGCTAAAAGGATTAGTGCTTAGTTTCTTTCACAAGATTTTGTGTGATCTTAGTTGCAGGGAAATCAGAGGGTAGAGAGTGTATTGTAAGACGTGAGTGAAGAGCCACGCATCCACTATTGTGGGGTTGCTCCAAAGTTTGGTTGTCCAAATAAGCAAGTTTGGTGAGTTTTATTGCAATTAGCAGTTTTTAATTCATTTAGGTTAAAATTTCAAAGCTCTTTAAAGATAAAACATTTTTGGGGTGTTGTAAGAACCCCTTTGTACTAATCCATGTTGCGAGACAGGGATCATAAAACAGCAGGAGAAATTCAAAGAACGATCGAGAGCTTGAAGAATGTCCCTCGAAGTACTTTCTCAAATCCTAGCAGTAGCTGGGATATCTTCCTCTCAGGAAGAGTTCATCTTCACCACATTCAAGAAATTATCTGTCTCTCCACAGCCAGAAGAGGATTTGGAAATCTCCCTTGATTCCTCTTGCCTATCTACCAAGGAGATTGAGAAATCATGTACCAAATCTGATGGGGAGCATCCAGCTAAACCTAAGATCGAAGAACTTTCACCATGCCCAACAACAAGCCTTGTATGCATTCCGGAGACCAATTATCCAAGTTTGCTTGGCATGACCGAGGAGGAATTTCAAAGTGGTCCAAATGATGAAATGGGCCAATACCACCAAGATTACATCATGCATTGGTTCCATATCAAAATCCAGCCAAAGTACCACTCTCATCTTCAAATACTCTTTGTATCACGTCTTTCAAAGCTACTGATTTCTCATGCTCTTATATATTCTAACTCTTATATGTTAAATCTGAGCATGAATATATCCTTGTACCTGATCCGCACATGGTTTCACAGGAAGTTCTCTTTCACTTGAAGGAGGACACCTTTTCTTCAGTGTAGTAGGAAATTTAGTATTGTAAATAAATAAATGAAAATAGTAAAGAGAAAAATAAGTCCTTTTGTGAAAACCAGCTTGTCTAGCGCAACTAGACAGGGACTTTGCTTGAAAACCAGGTAACTGGCGGGCAAGGTTCCCAATAAAGTTTGTAAATTTGTATGCGCTCTTCAAATCATGTATTTCATTATGTTTGTACTCGAGTCGGTTGATGTGTGATTCCTTAAGGCCCACCTGCTGACAAGCCTTATCCCATCGACATCAACACATTATCTGGGATTAGGGTTAGGGTTAGATAAGGTAGTTGGGAGCCTGCATGCCTTAATGGCAGGTCTCCTTGTCATCTACTAAGGAAATACATCAATGTTTCTTAGTGGATGAATTCTACAATCCAATCAACTTCGACAAATCTATTCATGGCTAGTAGAATGTACCTAGTGGCTTGATTCCCATTGACATCAAAGGTGGGATATATCGCATTGGTAAATGATCTCCTCAATGGTCGGTAATCCAATGATTATTTCTTATATTCGACATCGACACCATTTATTCACATATGCAAGATTGTACACAGGTGTGTATTGGTTGAAGACTATATGGTTTTTTGATCTCAACACAGATTTGCAGCAATTTGGTTCTTTGTATCAGCATTTCCATTGTCATTTGCAGCAGTAGTCGCCTTTCCTCAGTGTTTGGGGACATATAAATCCTTAGGAATGGGGGAGAAGGGGACCTTCAGTTCATCCTTCCGCCTTCTTCAATAGGTCAGATCAGCAATCACATCAGCTCCATCTATTCCATCCTCTACTTCAGCCTGCAGCTATCATCATGGTAAAGGTAAAACTTGAGGTAAGTTGGCTTAAGATTCTTTAATTCATTAGATATTTAAGAAAGATTTGATGATTAACCACCACATATTCCATATATATATATATATATATATATATATATATATAGATATAGATATATATATATATATTTCTATATTTCTATATACCCTCCATTTGCAAACTCCTCATTCATAATAGAATGCATGCTACTCTAATAAAGTCATAATAATGAAAAGAAAAGTATATTGGTTCATGTAAACAAAGTAGTAAATATAGTACCTTCCCTTCCTACATTCACATATATTTTTAGTTAAATGTATCCAATAGAGGATGAAGTCATTGCTACCTTTCATAAAGAAACCATCCATAAGAATTTCCCTCACAAAAACCAAGTATGCAAGCACCTATTTTACCTTCTCTATCACCACCTCATCTCATCTACCATTTCCATTGCCACCTATCATCCCATTTATCACTTCCTCCTACTGCATCTATTGTTTATTCTCAATTTTTATTGCTCTCAAAATCAAATATATGGTAGTCAAATAAGAATGGTGTTGCTCCACAAGAACCAACACCCTCAAATCTTCACACAGTGTTGCTCCACAAAAACCAACCTTGCCCAAAGCCACAATGCTATAAAATCTGTATATGAGAAAAGTCCTTGTTTTCATCAGGACATGCAAATCCTCAGGCATGGGGGATGTTGGGCCTTAAATATGCCGATGTTTTCATCATCAAATACCACCATTCATAACCTATATTCATGTACTTTTAACCCATTTCGTACCATAATTCCATAACTTGCCGCCAAATACATATCTTACACTCTATGGTTGGTTATCATTAGTTTTCTTGACTCTTCTATTATTAAAGATTATTTAGTAATGAAAACTTTTCTAATTTCATTTGTCATAGGGTTCCATCACTGAAATTCTTCACAAGTCAGTTGAACTAGTTGGTACAAGTATGCGAGAATATCCAATTTGGGGTTTCGACATTTCGGCACGCTACCGGGGAAAACCGAGGGAGGATATTGTCCAAAATAATATTTTAATACCTTCCCATGTGTTGGATTGCCACCAGGTCGCACATGTGGGTCCCTAGGAGCTAATTAACAAATCTGCTCAAAATGTGCACTGTTTCCAAACTGCCAAGTTTGACCTTGATTTTCGTGCATATGAAGGCCAATCTGGAAAATTTGAGAAAATGGGTTTGTTAACCATATAACCAGTTATCGATATCCAAAACTGTTTCACCATATCGAATTTTACTAAAATATATAAGCTGGTCTTGGAGATAGTTTTATAACAAATGATTGTTTTTCCAGAGTTCTAGAATCTTGCAAAAAGAGCCAGACAACCAAATTTGGGCACAATTTCCGAGGATATGGATTTGAATGAGACAAATAAAAGAGAGGTTTTTGTTGACAATATAACAAGTTACGTTCGCTCCAAACAGTTTTCCAAAATTCACCATGGTTAGGAAGATATGCTAATATCTTTGGGGTCAGTTTGTTAAATTGTTCAATTTTCCATATTGAGGAAAATGACTAATTCACCTCGTAAATCTTATAAATGACTCAGACATGGTTTGTATTGTAAGATTTTGAAGATTGTAAAAGGAAGGGAAGCAGGGAAGGAATAAAGGATGGATTCAAGCTCTGTTGTAATAATAATTGCATCTTAATTGAATTTTGCTTGATCTCTAAACTCTTTGTAAGTATTATGACTATGTTCTGAATTTCATTTTTATTGAGTTAGTTTAGGCTTGCTCGAGGACTGTCAAGAGCCCACCACTATTGGAAACAAGTCATTTAGCTTATCTAGATCATAGGATTTACATTCAAAGTGTGAATTTCATCGAGAAATTTGTTGTCTTAAATCTAACATCATTTTATACTTAAAACTCTGTCTTGTAGATTTGAAACTTAAAATTATAGAATTCATTCAATTAGAAGTTTTCTTGTTTTTCAAAGCATAATCATTTCTTAGTAAGAGCAAGTCTGAGTGTGTTAAAATTGGAAACTAGGGCCAAACTCCACGTGGGTCTTCTTATTTATGAGAGATGATATTTTTCTTGGATTCCTCTCATCAATAGTTGTAGGATTGATCTAAAGATCATCCGATTCCGACATGTATTCATGGACATATGAATTTATTTGTGTTATGTGACAATTCATTAGGGTCGGCCAACAACCAATTTACCCCCACTTGTCCTCAACGTTTTATTATAAATAGAAGAGGACTTCAAGTCATTTTACACACACACCTCTGTGATGTCTCTCTTCATTGGTTTGGTTTTTGGTGAAAGAGAGATTTATAGGGAGTGCCATATACGTTTCCCTAATGAAATCTAGATGAAGTCATGGAGGAGTCTTATACGTTGCCATGGAGGAGTTGTATACGCTGCCCTAATGATCCCTGTGTTGAAAATAGCAACAATAAATGCTAAAAATAGAATTGCTATAGATAGCATTTCAGGATATATTCCAATTTTAATTTGTCCTTGAATTAAAATTGAGAATTGAAATTCGAATTTAGTCTCACCAGTTGTTTGAAAAATAATTAATTAGTTCATCTTGAGTTAATTAGTTGGAGAAATTCAAACATGAAGTCTTTGTGAAGACATGCAACAGTTATCCCTTTGATTGAGGAAGTTATCCCATAATTAAGGAGATAAGGATGAGTTGTATTTGAGTTGTAATTAGTTAGCTCACTTAACTGAGTTAAGTCTAGCTAAATTAGTTCCAAATAGTTTGTGGAACTAATTGTGAGTTCAGTCAGTTAATGCATGCATGCGTGCAACTAGTGTTCTCCAGATAATTGAATATTCTCTCATAAATAACTCATGCATGTGAGTTCAGACAAAGACACAGTTGAGATTAAAGGCAAGGACAATGTACTATCAGTTGCTAGAATATTCCCATGTGAATATCTCTTGCATGTAGAAGGAATTCATTCCTTGAGGATTGCGCAGTTACTACATAGGTCAGAGCAATGTGTGAGGTGAGAATCACACAGGTGGCAGCTGGAGGACCCAGGAGAAACTGTGCAAAAAAATATGAGGCTTGGAGGACTGAAGGAAGGCACATGTGTTGTCTATTTTGTCTATGAGCAGCAATGAGGGATTGTACTGAGAGCTGGATAGCTTGAGAGCTAAAGCTTTGTGTAATCCTGAGATACTTCCACTTGTATGATAATATAGATAGCAGGGTTTTTAGCTAAGGCTTTCCCCAGAGTATTCTTCTATGTTTCATGTGTGATTGAATCTTCTTCCCTGTAATATGTGTTCTGTTTGATCTTGCTCCAAATCGATTAATCTTCCGTAACTTTGATTGTAGAAGTAGATTAAGTATTTTTCTTAGTACATTGCATAATCAGTTTAATCTACAATGAGAATTTCTACATGATATCAGAGCAAAGGTGATCAAAGCAGAGAACAGTATACAAAGAAGGTAGAAGTTCGAAGTTTGAAGTTCTTGATTGTAGGTGCAAAATCGATTTCTTATCACATCTCAAAGTTCACCAATGGCATTCAATGGCTTGAGACTCGAGTATGTCCTGGATGGCAACTCGAATTACATAGCATGGAAGGATCGCATGGAAGCAGTATTAGAAGACAATGGTTTGAAGGACTTCATTGATCAAGAAGTCCCCAAGCGAGCAGCAACTAATGCCCAAGAATTGACGGAATGGAAGAAATGTGTGGTGAGAGTGAGGAGGATTCTTTTGGAGGGATTTCGAGACCATATTGTCTCGAGTCTCCATGGGAAGGAGACTCTATTTTCAATGTGGAAGACATTGAATGATATATATCATAACAACAGCGATAAGAGGAAGCTGGCGCTAAAGGACAAGCTTCAGAAAATCAAGTGTGAAAAGGGCGACACAATCTCTACATATCTGAACAAGCTCACCACCTGCAGAGATGAGCTTGGAAGTGTAGGAATCACGACAGTTGATGATGATATGGTGAGTCTTGCTCTCCTCGTTCTTCCTAAGAGATGGCATAACTACCAGGACTCAGTGAATGGAAGAGAGAAATTGCCAGATTGGGGACGACTATTGTCGGATCTGATGCAGGAGGAGATTAGGAGAAGCACCAGAGATGGTTCTTCATCTAAGCATGATGATAAGAAAATCTAGCCTTATCAAGTAAGGCGCAGAAAGGGAAAGGAAAGGCTTCCCATTCCAAATCGAGTTCTTCCCATGATGGGAAGAAGATTGAAAAATCTAAAGTGAGATGGTTTAACTGTCATGAGGTGGGCCATTATGCAACTGATTGTCCATTGAAGAAATCCAAGAAGGGATCCTTGAAAGTATCAGATGGTGAGGGATTGGCCTCACAGTTAGAATTGGATTTTACCCTCATCGCATGCATGGTTTCATCGATGGTGGTTTGTGTTTGGTACTTAGACAGTGGAGCCTCATTCCACATGACCGCGATAAGAGTTTATTCAGTACCTTGGAGGAGAAAGACCTCCATATGTACATAGATATGGGCGATGATAGAAAGTATCATGTTTTAGGTGAAGGTACGGTTGTGATTCAGAGGGAGCATGGAGATCCTCTCACCCTGACTAATGTAAAGTATGTGCCTAGACTGAAGAAAAACTTGGTATCGGTCGCGATGTTGGAAGACAAAGGCTATGATGTAGTCTTCAATAAAGTAAAGGCGTTCCTAAGACACATAGCCATGGGTCAAACCAAGAGGATTGAGATTCAAGTGAAGAATCTCTATAAGATGGAGGTAGATGAATGTGCTACATTGAGTTCCAAAGCAGAATTGGTGCAAAGCCAAGATATTGGCGAGTTATGGCATAGATGTTTGGGCCACTTGCATCATGGAGCCTTGAATATAATGCAGTAGATTTCTACAGGACTTCCCAAAGGTAAACTTGAGCAAATGGACACATGCAAAGGTTGTACCTTGGGTAAGTATGCAAAATCTTCCTTTCATGACCGAGATAGTCAAACTGAAGCAATCTTGGAGCAAGTTCATACAGATGTGTGCGAACCATTCTCAACAGCCTCCACCGCTTAACAAAGGTATTATGTGATTTTGGTTGATGATTTTTCTCGTAAATGTTGGATCTATTTCACGCAGAAGAAGGATCAAACCTTCTCAAGGTTTTGTGAGTTCTGTTATCTCAAAATCAAGCCCTGGAAGGCTACAGACCAGGAAGACTTCAAGTAACTGTTTCAAACCAATCTTTTGACTAAGGCTTAGCCTCCTTAGCCTGAGAGGGCTCTCTCAAAGGGTTATTGATTTTGACTATTAATAAGATGGCTAACTCTTGTGGAATAACATTGACAAATATGAAGGCTGGACAAACATTAAACTAATTTCCATTGGGCCTATGGAGTCAATCATACTTCAGTAAATAATGAGACTGCCTTTACATAGAAGTCAGGGCATTTAGCATTTAGATGTTCAGAACACAAATCATACAAAACCACGGTTCATACATGCATACAGGAAGTCAGAGCATGATCAAAGAATTCTGAGTGATTACACATATATGCAACTGTAAAAGACATTAAGGAAGGAATAAAACACACATTCTAAACATGGAAATCCCTCATGAATCCTGAGAAGAAAAACAGTCAACTGATATTACTGAATTCTGTCTTTACATAAGCCAAAACAGTACTCTGTTTTATAAAATATCCAACCCTCATTACATCGCTGTCTCAGCTATATATAGAATCCTTATTTTAACTAATTCAAACTTCCTCCTCCAGCATGAGGGGAATTCGATAACTGCCTCTAATGACACCTATCAGCTATTTAACTAACTATTAAATACAATAAAGTGTTGACTGGAGTTTTAAAGAGTTCTAAAGTAACTATGACTCTAACTCTATCTTCCATGCATAATGACTTCTCCTTGTTCTTTGACACCTGGTCCCCTTTTTGATGTGGCTGAGCTGGATGTTTAATACTCCATATCGACCTTGAACGCTAAATCCTTTAACTGCTCAGTAGTGTTGGGAGATGTCCCTTGCTTCTCGGTTCCAGTTTCCTCAAATTTCTCAAATGTACAGCAGCATGTCTTTAGCTTTTAATAACCCAAAATATGGAACACTGCCACGTTCCTGATGTGTTGGAGGCTGCCTCGATGGATATGGGTGCAAGCAAAAGTTCTTTGTATGAAACTCATTTAATACCCTTTGAACGGTGATAAAGTGGCTTTATAACAGAAACTTAGGTTAAAATATTCCACTTTTTTTTTAAATGTACACCTGTCTTGATCTGAACGGCTGTTGTAGCTTCATCTGATACCTTGCATATCCTTTAGGTGTCTCCCTTTCAAAATTCCCGCTCATCATACCAAACTGCCTGTCTGCGTTAAAATCATCACCTACAGCAGTTTCGTAGCGCGCTACGAAACTGCTGAATTATTTAAAACAGCATGCCTTTACCCGAGACCTTTATCACCGAAACATTTGATTGCCAAAACTCCCTTCGACTTTTCATATAATAGCAGGGATTTACATGTCTTCAAAAACAGTAAGACTAAGCAAATTTGACAAAAACTTGGAACAAAACCTCCCTTTGAAAAAGAAAATTCATTTGGCAGCTAACTGGCTTAGCTGTATCTTCAGGTCTTCAATCTTCTTCTTCAGAGCTTTATTCTCAGCTCTTAATTGCATATTTATTTTTCTAACGAACTGGGCCTCTTTGATGGCTGGTACTGTCCATGTGTGAAATTGTGCATGGCCATCAACTACTGAATGCAACTGGTTTTGAAAGGTTTCAGTTCCACCCCACAGAGCTTTACGATATTTTGTATACACATCTGCATGCTTTCTAACTGCTTGCTTCAGTTTGGCAATCTCATATTGGGCTGCTTCTAATTGGCTCTTCATGACTGCTATATTATCTTCTTGAGATGTGATGATTGTTCTGCTTGCATTATTTTGCCTAACTCTCTCGATTGCCTCTATCTTTGACAGTGCTTCTTTTACTTGCTTCCTTGTAATAGGTCTTCTGGGTTTTAAAATGAATTCTTCACCTAGCTCATCGAACTTGAGCTTTTTTGAGGCTTTAGACTTCTTAGCAGTTTCTGGTGATGACTGTGTCAAATCAATATGGACTGGTTCAAACTGCTCGAATTCAATGGCCTGTAATAAATCATTCAAGCTTGCCTTGGATGTTGGGCTCTCTTCCACAGCTATGGCTTTACCCTTTTCCTTATTTATTTGACTTCTTGTCCTTACCCTTGAGACTGCTTCAGATCTGCTTGTTTCAGGTGCAGTCTTCTTATCCTGAGTTTTTTCCTTTGTTGATTTCTGAGGTTGTTCTTGAATGATTAGCGGCTTCACTAGTTTTCTTGGCTGTGACTTGTTTTTCTTTTTGGCTCTTGCTTCTTTCTGAAGTTCAGCTATTGTGAGTTCTCTGACTGGTTGTGGAGTAAGGCCAGTCTTGCTTTGGAATCCAGCCATGAAAATAAACGAATTTCAGTCTCTGCCTATCTTTTGGAGGCCATCTAAAACTAACAACTTAACCAAACCATGATGAAATAAAGAGGTTTCACAGTCCTCTTTCCTTAACTGCACCTTGTCACACATCTTACTCAAACTGCGAAATAGGTAAAAAGGAATGTCTATGGAAACTTTCCCAGTGAAATGTAAAAGCAATTTGAAATGGTAAGAATAGACCTTATTGTACCTTCCTTCACAGGTCAAGTATTTTTGAATGCAGGTGAGAAGAAGAGCATAATGTTCCTTGACATAATTTCTGGGCATTGCTTTTGTTAAGTCTTCATTTACATATGCCTCCTTTAAAAACTCTTTACAAGGGTTCATATCAAATTTAAAATTTTTAAACCATTCTTTCCGTCCTCTCAGGATCTCTATCACAGCAGCTATGGCTTCTGGAGAAACTTGGACTTCTAGCATAGCAATCTTTGAATTTAAACCAGTGAAGTTAAGCGCAAATTCTTTGGTTACCTGCGCATGTCCTCCTTGTAGCTTCTTGCAAAAGTTCCAGCAGCCGGCATCTTTGAACGCTTTCTTCACACCTTCATCCCTCAACGCTATATCCAAGCCCTCAGGTTCAGTCCTCTGGCATTTACCGGATCTGTGTTCTTTTCTCTCCATTTTCCTTTCAAAATCTTCACACACACAGAGTCTAACAGCTTCAGTTTCAATGGTAATTCAGTTCTTTTTAATTCGGCCTCGCTTGTAATCAGGCTCGCTTGAAATTCAAATTTTTTATTGAAACACTTCCTTACATAATCAAACAGACAGGTCACTCATGTAGCATTTACGACTATCATAAAGGTCCATGCACGGTAGAATCTATTGGGAATGATATTTCTGTGCATATCAACAGATCTATTAGTGGGGTAGTGGCAAATGAGCGCTCAAACATGATAGGAGAGGCACATAAACTGACATGAGTGGACACAACTGATGACTCAGCTACGGACTTGACATTTCGGGAAGGGTTTGCTGCGAAATGCCTGAATCCACGATTTCGCAGCGCTGTTAGTTTTAAATTCTAATGATGCGCTGCGAAACGGCCTAATCATAACGCGCTGCGAAATTACTAAACCATGATTGCGCTGCGAAACTGGCCAATAGGATTACGCTGCGAAATTACTAAAAGACTCGGTGACTCGGATGTGACAAGACATGACTATGGAACAATGATGGTAGAGGAGAACCAATAGGATTTGAGTATAGTTTAAATCAAAAACTTTAAAACTCCGAATCCTAAATAAGACATATAAAACGAAATCAACTTGACACAGACCTTTGCAATTGGACTAGGACAAACAACTATATGCATAAATTTTTTTATAGTTCTAAGTGATAACAAGTTCAAAGCCTTGGTTGAGAAAGAATCACGAAAGAAGATCAGGGCCTTGTGAAGCGACAATGGTGGAGAGTATGTCTCTCAAGAGTTTAAGGACTTATGTGCTGCAGAAGGAATTAAACGAGAGTTGACGACACCTCATAACCCACCGTTGAATGGGGTGGCCAAGAGGAAGAACATAACAATTGTGGGAGCAACTCGGGCGATGTTACATGAACAAGGCCTACCACTTCAGTTGTGGTCTAAGGCATGCAACACAGCGGTTTACTTGCAGAATAGAAGCCCACATCACATACTTGGGATGAAGACACCAGAGGAAGCTTTCTTCGCAAAGAGACCAGATGTGGGTCACTTCAGGATGTTTGGCTCATCGGTTTATTGCCATGTGACCAAGGATGCCCAGAAGAAGCTAGAGCAGACAACAGAGTTGGGGTACTTGTGGGGTACATTTATACTCCCCACAACTATCGGGTGTATTTGCCTACTAGTCAAAGGACAGTGGTTCGCAGAGATCTTAATTTCGATGAGTTGAAGGCCATGCAAGTTTCCCTTGAGAGGGAGCTCAAGTTGCAGGCAAAGGAGGAACTTTTGGTTCCTAAAGAGGAGGAGCCTCAAACTGATGCAGAGCAGCCACATGTTGAGGTTCCAGGAGTGGAGACATCCACTCATTCAGATTCTTCCAGAGAAGGGTGGAAACGCACAAGGGAGGCTGACAGATTGTTGATGGATATGAGAGAGAATGTGGGAGAGCCATTTTCTCAGCGTAGACAGAGGAGGTCACTTGAGCAGTACACTGGTTACATGGCCCTTGTTGGGGAATGTGTAGAGACCGAACCATATTCCTTCGAGGAAGCAGTGCAGCAGCCAGTTTGGGTTGATGTTATGGTGGAGGAGTATGACTCCATAGCTCGGAACAGTGTTTGGGATGTTGTTCCAAGACCGTAGAACAAGTCAGTTGTGAGTTCCCATTGGCTTGACAAGGTAAAGCAAGCTGCTAATGGTAGTTTGGAGAAACATAAGGCAAGGTTTGTTGCTCGTGGTTTCTCATAGGTCGAGAGGATCGACTATGATGAGACTTTTTCTCATGTAGCAAGGTACTCATCTATCAGATCAATGTTGGCACTATCAGCACAGATGGGTTGGAAGATCCATTAGATGGATGTGAACACTGCATTCCTCAATGTCAAGATTGAGGAAGAGGTGTAAATAGAGAAGTCGAAGGATTTGAGACCTTCAATCATGAGTCGCATGTGTGCCGGCTCAAGAGAGCTTTGTATGGGCTGAAGCAAGCACCTGGTGCTTGGTACACCAAGATCGAGAACTACTTCACTGGGTTGGGCTTCACAAAGAGTGAAGCAAGTGCGAACTTGTACCACATCATGGTGGAAGGTAAGCAGTTGATCATTGTTCTTTATGTTGATGATCTGATATTGACAAGTGATGATCAGTTGATCATGTCTTGCAAGGAGGACCTTGCAAGAGAGTTCGAGATGAAAGACATGGGTCTCATGCACTACTTTCTAGGCATGGAAGTGTGGCAGAAGGATGGGAAAGTGTTTGTGTCTCAAGGAAAGTATGCCAATGAGACACTTAGGAGATTCGACATGGAGAAGTGCAAGCCCATGCGGACTCCTCTAGCAGGTAACTGGAGGAAGGAGGATGCTACTTCAGGAGAAGTAGTAGAGGCTACTGTGTATCGGCAGCTTGTGGGTTCATTGACGTATTTGGTGAACATATGACCAGATTTGTGCTTTGCGGTGAACGAGTTGATTCAAGCTATGGTTCAGCCTACCAAGTTGTTTTGGAAGGCAGCGAAGCATGTTTTGAGATACCTCAGAGGCACACCTCAGTATGGATTATTGTAAAGACGGACAAAGGGAGTGAAGCTTCAGGGCTTCACAGATGCAGATTGGGAAGGGAGTCCATCAAATCAGAAGAGCACATCAGGAGGAATTTTTAATCTTGGTTCAACTGTAGTTTCTTGGTACAACAGGAAATAGAGGTCAGTTGCACTTAGCTCAGCAGAGGCTGAATACATGGTTGCAAGTCAGGCAGCATGTGAGACCATTTGGATGCGGAAAATTCTAGTTGGTTTGTTTGATCAGAGGATGGATCCAACTGTGATCTATTGTGATAATCGGATTTGTATCAAGCTCTCTGAGAATCCAGTATTTCATGGCAAGTCCAAGCATATCGACATTCGGTATCATCATCTCAGAGACTGTGTGGTGAGGAGGATCATGTTGTTGCAGTATATTTCGACCAAGGAGCAAGATGTTGATATTTTGACTAAGGCATTGTAAAAGTGTAAATTCGAGCTCCATAGAGACAGGATCGGGGTGACAGATAATCCCTTTCTTGTTGAGAGGGAGTGTTGAAAATAGCAACAAGAAATGCTAAAAATAGCATTAGATAGCACTCCAGGATATATTCCAATTTTAATTTGTCCTTGAATTAAAATTGAGAATTAAAACTCGAATTTATTCTCACTAGTTGTTTGAAAAATAATTAATTAATTCATCTTGAGTTAATTTGTTGGAGAAATTCAAACATGAAATTTTTGTGAAGACATGCAACAATTATCCCTTTGATTGAGGAAGTTATCCATTAATTAAGGGGATAAGGATGAGTTGTATTTGAGTTGTAATTAGTTATCTCTGTTAACTTAGTTAAGTCTAGTTAAATTAGTTCCAAACAATTTGTGGAACTAATTGTGAGTTCAGTCAGTTAATGCATGCATGGATGCATCTAGTGTTCTCCAGATAGCTGAATATTCTCTCATAAATAACTCATGCATGTGAGTTCAGACAAAGATCCAGTTGAGATTAAAGGTAGGGACAGTGTACTGTCAGTTGCTATAATATTCCCATGTGAATATCTCTTGCATGCAGAAGGAATTCATTCCTTGAGGATTGCGCAGTTACTACAAAGGTCAGAACAATGTGTGAGGTGAGAATCACATAGGTGACACTTGGAGGACCTAGGAGAAACTGCAAGGAAATAGGAGGCTTGGAGGACTGAAGGAAGGCATATGTGTTGTCTATTTTTTCTATGAGCAACAGTGAGGGATTGTAATGAGAGTTGGATAGCTTGAGAGCTAAAGCTTTGTGTAATCCTGAGATATTTCCACTTGTATGATAATACAGATAGCAGGGTTTTTAGCTGAGGCTTTCCCCAAAGTATTCTTCTATGTTTCATGTGTGATTGAATCTTCTTATCTATTATATGTGTTCTATTTGATCTTGCTCAAAATCGATTAAGCTTCCGCAAGTTTGATTGTAGAAGTAGATTAAGTATTTTGCTTTAGTAAATTGCATAATCAGTTTAATCTACAGTGAGAATTTCTACACCCTAATCACAGCCATGAAGGAGACTTATACGTTGTCCAAGTAATGTTTCCCTAGACACATTCAAATGAAGGAAATATAGCCGTAGATATCATTCCCTAGCAGCGGTCCTAAAGTTCCCTAGCCGCATGTCTAGAAGAGACCCTAATCCGCTGTAAGGAGAATCCTTAAATGCAGCTAAAGAAGAGACTTCTATCCACTGTTCTAAGAGGACTAAATCTGCAATCTATTAGACCCTAATACGTGGCTTTAGGAGGATACATAATATGTTGTCAAGAGAGTCACATACACAATTTAGAAAGGCTTCTATTTGCTCTCATAAAAAGGCCTTACATATCTCACCTAGCCACAATTTGTGAGGCCCTAAAAGGAGACCTAAAACCACAGTTATAAGATCCCTAATCTCAGCTTGAAAGGGACCCTAAGTAACAGCTAGAAGGTTGGACCTAGCTGTAGCAAAGTAGTTTTACTACAACGTGAAGGATATGTGTTAATTCCACGTAACTATAGGTGATAGCGTGGATGTTTGTGCATGTTAATGTTGTTCTTGAGCGCGATTTGAAGAGCAGGAGAAGCTGATAAAAGGAGGAGCAATGGAATGTAGTTTAAGAGTTGATTCAGTCAATGTTTAAAGGGATCAAGCTTCAATCCAATCCTGGCCTAGGCCGCAGGCCATAACCTGTAGTTGGAGACCTTTTTAGGAGTTGCATTCATAAGGTAAGTAGTCCTATAATGAAACATTTCATTGGAGAATTGTATGAAGGTTAGTCACTGTCTATAGGTGGACTGTGGGGTATTGTAGCACATTGAGTTTGTGCCCTAACCAATAATTAGGTTTTCTAAGATATGCTTCATTCCTTTCAGTGTATACAAGTTTCCAGATTGGGAACCTTGTCATGATCAATGAAGCAACAAAGGAAGGAGAGTCTTATGGAAAGAAAGCTTCAATATTTTGGGGTAATTGATTGAGTTGTTCTAGAGCTATCATCTGCTACATATCTTCAATACTTGTCACCAAATCTATTGTGTCATATTCATGGTGAAGATCTTTGATGTCCGATCTCCTATTTTGGCAAGTCAAGTATTGACTTCAAATGTATTTGTACTATCTCTCTCTCTGCTAAACTATTGAAGAATATAGGAAGAATTGATCAAGGGTTTCCCCACATTGGGGTTTGTCCCTGGCTGGTGCCACATCTTGTGTCCGCTTGTCTTGGCTTGTCTTCTGCTATTTATGTTTATGTTCTATCTACACTTTACTATCATGTTGATGTTATTGCTAATTTGAATATTGACATCAGGCTAATATGAAAATTGAAGTAAATTTCTCTAAGCATAGAACATAACTAAAATTAACCTAATATCAGAGTTGAGGTGAAGGCAAAGCCCAAGAAAGAGTCAAAGAGCAATCACCGAAGACAGTTGGACAAGTTAAAGGCTCAATGGGTTGCTCATCCCATTTCCTGACTAAATTGGAAGAGAAAGAAGTGCTCGATTACGTGAAGGGTAAAATCCCTGAGCCTCCATCAAATGCACCGGCTATTCCAAAAAAAAATACACCAAGGGTGGAGTCAAAGCGAAGAAGATTATCATAGATTCCATTGACAAGCGTCTTGTGACCTACCTAAAGGTCACTTCAATGGAAAGTCTGTCTCTATGCCTTGCTTGCAACAAATTTGTCCATTATGCAAGGGAGTGTCCAAATAGAAGGGACACATCACATGATGATGATCACAATCATTTGGGGGGCATCTTCAATGATCGAAGGAATGACAGGTATAATGGCAAAGGAAAAAGGAATGTAGGACATCAAGGAAATGGTCGATTCTCCAAGAAAGAAAGGAACTCCAGGTATGAAGAATCAAATGTTCTTTCTGATAAGAAAAATGAATATTATCTTATATTGGCCCTCTCCTCTACCCCTCCTCTAGACTCATTAGGATATTGGCTTATTGATAATGGTGCCTCAAGGCACTTCACCAGATACAAGGAAGCACTCTCTAATCTGACAGAGAAGGAAAAAAACTTGGAGATACTTGGAGATGATGCCACCTATCCTGTAAAGGGTGTAGGGAATGCTACTCTTCAATTGGATCAGGGTAACTCGCAAGAAGTTCTTTATGTACCTGATCTCAAGAAGAACCTAGTGTCCATTTTGGCAATGGAAGATAAAGGTTACAAGGTGGCATTCATCGATGGAAAGGTATGTGTTTGGAAAAGGAATTTTAAAAGATGGTTCTACTCTTGGGTTCAGGGTTGGAACTTTGTATCAAGTTGTAGGAATTCCATTGGGACCATGTCGTGTGACACATCTCTTTAATGGCACGAAATGTTTGCCCATCTTCATTGTAAGGCCCTACACGATGTGAGTCAGATAGTGATAGGGATGTTTGAATTCAAAGAAGAGAATGAAGGTACATGTCCGAGATGTACCGAAGGAAATCTTACAAGGGGACCATTCCCATCATGTAATAGCAAGACCACATATGTGGAACAACCTGAGGGGTTTGATATTCATGATCGAGAATCTCATGTATGCAAGTTGAAGAAAGCTCTCTATGATTTAAAGCAAGCACCCCAAGCTTGGTGTGAGAGGATTGACAGCTATCTGATGAAGTTGAGATTCACTAGGAGTGAAGCCGATCTGAACCATTGCTTTAAGGTTGTGGATGATAGACCTCTCATACTAGTACCTTATATGGACTACCTCTTTCTGACAGGTGCAGACCCTCTCATTTGCAAAAGTAAGAGGGAGTTGGATTCCAGATTTGGAATGGTGGATTGCAAGACCATGACTACCTCGATGGAGCTCAACTTTAAGAAGTTATGTGGCAGTGTTGTCAAACCTGATTTGGGAAATTCCTCTGAGTTTCTTTAACTCATAGTAGCATTGATGTTCTTGGTGAACTCTAGTCCAGATATATGTTTTGCAGTTAGTATGTTGAGCCAACATATGGCTAATCCTTATCACTTACATTGGATTAGTACCAAGAATCTTTCAAGATATCTTCGGGGCACAATCACTCATGGTCTAAGATACATTGCTAGAAATGTGAGGCTACATGGTTATTCTGATACTGATTGGGTAGGCAGTGTGATGGATCACAAAAGCACTTCTGAGTGCTGTTTCTTTTTGGGATCTGCCTTGATATCTTGGATGAGCAGGAAGCAGAAGCCAGTTAATTTGAGCACTACTGAGGTTGAATACATAGCTGAGAGTGCCACCTCCTGTGAATTTGTCTGGTTGTGGAAGCTCTTCAGTGAGTTTTTTGGACACGTGTTGGATACCACCGTGATCTTCTGTGACAACCAGAGTAGGATTCGAATGTTGAGGAATCTTGTGCTCTGTGATTGCTCCAAGCATATAGACATCAAGTACCACTTTATTTGGGATATGGTATAGCGAGGAGCAATAGGGCTCCATCACATTTGGGACTGATTTGTAGGTCATCGATATTCTGACAAAGCCCTTGGGAAAGGTCAAATTCTTGACTTTCCGAGAACGACTAGGTGTCATGGAGAAACCCTCTCCTGAGGGTCCTGTATGTCATGGATATTGAGCTCTGGGAGCTACGAGGGGCTTGGGGGTACTTCTTGGAGCGATGAGAAACCATAGGGTGGGTGGTTTAGCCTTCCCCTAGTGGTTTGCTATGTAGGTAGGATGATTGATTCATCCTTCTCCTGCTGAGACACAATCATAGGGTGAGTAGTTCAACCTTCCCCTAGTGATTTGTTGTGTACAGGATGAGTGGTTCAGCCTTCCCCTAGGATACCCCATGGCGACATGTAGGCAGGATGAGTGGTTCATTCTTCTCCTACTAATACATCCTAATCATGCAGTTTGGGACTCATGGGAAGTACCTCTCATCTGGTCAATGAGCAGGGAAATGAGGATACCGACCACAGTACTACCGATGGACGCATCATGTACTACCGTACTCCCTATGCTAGGATGATATTGATCTGGGATGAATTGGAATTGACTTCGGGTCAATAAGAGTGGTATGAGACACTTTCTTTATTTGGAACTGATTTCATATCAGTAAGAGTGGTATGAGAAAATCTCTTTATTTGGAACTGATTTCGGATCAGTAAGAGTGGTATGAGACACTCTCTTTATTTGGAACTGATTTTGGATTAGTAAGAGTGGTATGAGACACTCTCTCTATTTGTAACTAATTTCGGATTAGTAAGAGTGGTATGAGACACTCTATTTATTTGGAACTAATTTCGGATCAGTAAGAATGGTATGAGACACTCTCTTTAATTGGAACTGATTTCATATCAGTAAGAGTGGTATGATACACTCTCTTTATATGCGACTAACTTCGGGTTAGTAGAGAATGTTATGATACATTCTTGATCACTTCTTCTTCTTCTTAGTTCAGTAGAGCACAGAAGGGCATAGCAGTGCACTGATGGTAGAGATAGTACGAACTGGCAGTTGGATTAGTAGATGGAATTCTCCCTAGTTGAGAGGGAGTGTTAAAATTGGAAACTAGGGCCAAACTCCATGTGGGTATTCTTATTTATGAGCACTGATATTTTTCTTGGATTCCTCTCATTGAGAGGTGTAGGATTTATCTAAAGGTCACCCGATTTTGACATGTATTCATGGAGATATGAATTTATTTGTGTTATGTGACAATTCGTCAAGGTCGGCTAGCAACCAAATTACCCCACATGTCCTCAACGTTTTATTATAAATAGAAGAGCACTTCAAGTGATTTTACACACACACCTGTTGTGATCTTTCACTTCATTGGTTTGGGTTTTGGTGAAACAAAGATTTAGAGGGAGTGCCTTATACATTGCCTTAATGAGATCTAGACATAGGCATGGAGGAGTCTTATACACTGCCATGGAGGAGTCTTATACGCTACCCAAATGAGTCCTAATCACATCTATGAATGAGACTTATACACTGTCCAAGTAATGTTTCCCTAGCCACAGTCTTATACGCTGCCCTAATGAGTCCTAATCACAGCTATGAAGGAGACTTATATGTTGTCCAAGTAATGTTGTGATAGCTGCAGTCAAATGAAGGAAATCTAGCCACAGGGATCATGCCCTAACCATAGTCCTAAAGTTCCCTAGTCGCAGGTCTAGAAGAGACCCTAATCCGATGTAAGGAGAAGCCCTAAACACAGGTAAAGAAGAGACTTCTATTCGATGTTCTAAGAGGACTAAATCTACAGTCTATTAGACCCTAATATGCAGCTTCAGGAGGAGACATAAGCTGTTGTCAAGAGAGTCACATACACAATTTAGAAAGGCTTCTATTTGTTGTCATAAAAAGGCCTTACACATCTCACCTATCTGCAATTTGTGAGGCCCTAAAAGGAGGCATAAAAACGCAGTTATAAGATCTCTAATCTCAACTTGAAAGGGACCCTAAGTAACATCTAGAAGGTTGGACCTAGCCGTAGCAACGTAGTTATACTACAACGTGAAGGATATGTGTTAATGCCATGTAGTTGTAGGTGACAACGTGGTTGTTTGGGCATGTTAATGTTGTTCTTGAGCACGATTTGAAGAGCTAAAGAAGCCGCTGAAAGGAGGAGCTATGGAATGTAGTTTAAGAGCTGATTGGGTCACTATTTGAAGGGATCAAGTTTCAGCCCACTGCTGGAATAGGCCATATCCAACAGTTGGAGACCTTTTTAGGAACTGCGTTCATAAGGTAAGCAATCCTATAATGCAATGTTTCATTGGAGGACTATACGAAGGCTAGTCATTGTCTATAGGTGGACTGTGGGGTTCTCCAACACACTGAGTTTGTGCCCTAACCAGTAATCAGGTTTGCCAAGATATGCTTTAGTTCTTTCAGCGTATACAAGTTTCCATATGGGAAACCTTGTCATGATCAATGAAGCAGCAAAGGAAGGAGAGTCTTATGGAAGGAAAGCTTCAGTATTTTGGGGTAATTGTTTGAGCTATTCTAGACCTATCATTTGCTGCATATCTTCAGTCCTTGTCATCAGATATATTGTGTCATATTCATGGTGAAGATCTCTGTTATGCTCTTAACCTGCAAAATGATACCCAAATACAGAATATGCGAAGAAAATATACCCAGAACACAGAATAGCAATGATTTTGTTATTCAGAGAGTAATGTTCACTTGCCTCTTCGAGGGGGCAACCTCCAATAGAGCAGAGCTCGACTACAAAATAAGACACGATGCTCCTCACAGGGAGTCTCTATCCTTTATATATGACTCATACATGCAATACCACAGGCCAATACCGTGGGTTTTATTAATACCATCTATCTAATACTACGGCCCATTTGCAACTAACTGTGGTTCCATCATTAATTGCGGATTAACCACTTACAATTATTAATATGGGCTTTATTGACTCTTGACTATGACGTGATCCCATTACATAAATAAGGGGGTTAGGGTGGAACCCTAACACGCCCTCCCCCTTAAGACTAGCCTTGTCCTCAAGGCTGAAGCTGCAGAAACTGCTGAAGAATAGTGGCTGGTTCCCAAATTGCATCTTCCGGAGAGGTGTCTTTCCATTTGACGAGGACTTCCTTAATCATGCAGTCGCGTAGTTGCTTGTCTCGTGTGTCTAGGACCTGTTCGGGTTGAAGCTAGATGGACCCTTCTTCGTCCAATTCAGGTAGACTGGTCTGAATTCTGCAATTGTTCCCAATCACTTTCTTGAGGCATGAGACATGGAAAACTGGATGGATTTTTGCAGTAGGTGGCAAGGCTAACTTGTAGGCCACTTCTCCAATGCGCTGAAGTGCTTGATATGGTCCGTAGAATTTGGGAGAGAGTTTCTGACACCCCTTGTCTTTGAGTGATGTTTGCTTATATGGTTGTAGCCATAAAAAGACCTGATCCCCTTCTTGAAATTGGTGCTCTGAACGATGTTGGTCTACCTGTTGCTTCATGCGGTTCTGAGCTTGATGAAGATTCTCTCGAAGATGGGCGAGCATGGTTGCGCGGTGTTGTAGGAGTTGATCCACTGCTTGTACTTTTGAGCATCCCTTGAGATACGAAGTAGGTGAAGGCGAGAGTTGACCATATACTGCTTCATAGGGAGTCATTTTGGTGGTGGCATGATAGTTGGTGTTATACCACCATTCAGCCAAAGGTAACCACTATACCCAAAGGTGTTGCTTTTCTGAAGTGAAACACCTAAGGTAGGTTTCTAGACATTTGTTTACGGCTTCGGTTTGACCATCTGTTTGTGGATGATAGGAAGTACTGAGTTTTAGTTGAGTGCCTTGTATTCTAAAGAGTTCTGCCAAAAATTATTGGTGAAGATCGGGTCGCGGTCGGACACAATAGAAGTGGGCATGCCATGCAATTTGAAGATCTGATCCATGAAATATTGAGCAACCAAAGTTGGTGTAAACGGGTGGGGTAGGGCGTAGAAATGAGCATACTTCTACAGTCGGTCCACAATCACCGTGATGACTGACTTGTTCCCTGACTTTGGAAGACCTGTAATGAAATCCATAGAAACCTCCGTCCAAATTGATGCCCGAATGGGCAATGGTTGTAATGTGCCTGGTGTGTTGACGGTTTCCCCTTTGTGGCGTTGACAGACATCGCATTATGCTTACGAAAGTAAGGATGTCCTTTTTCATGCCTATCCAGAAAAATGATCTTCTGGTGCGAGCATACGTCTTCTGAAAGCCCGAATGTCCGGCAATGGGAGATGAGTGCAATTCTGCCAAAATGCAACTTTTGAGGGTGGATGTTGGTGATATTACGACTCTGTCCTTGTAGCGAAGAATATCATCTTGCCACGAGTAGCCCTTGGTGGAATTTGGATCTACCTGCAATTGAGAAATGAGTTGGGAGAGCCCGGGGTGTGAAAACCATTCCCTGCGAGCCTCTTTAATCCATTTTGGAATGGGGAGGGAAATTGCTAGCAAAGTACTTTCCTCCTCAAATTGGCGAGATAATGCATCTGCTACACTCATATAAAACTCATATATAACTCCTGGAAATCCATTGTGATTGGCCCAAGAGTGCGGAGTCATTCAGCGCCGAGGACAATGTCGCAACCCCCCATGTGTATGGCAAACATGTGGGTTTTCAACTGATAATCCCCCATTTGAAGTTTGACATTTTCATAGCGGCCTTCACATTTCATTGTGCCTCCATCCGCAATTTGAACTTGGAAGTTAGAAACTGCTCGTACAAAACAATGCATTGCTTCTGCGACTTTTTGATGGATGAAATTATGTGTACTTCCACTATCAATCAAGACTACTACTGGGCGATGTTTAATAAAACCTCTGATTTTGAGAGTTTGAGGGGAAGAAATTCCTGCCAAAGCATGCAACGAAATAACTGGTTCGTCAGAGACATTGTCCTTTTGGTTGTCTTCTTCTAGCGGCTCATGTTCCTCCAGTGGTGGATCTTCCTCTGTTGAGCTGTATTCAGTGGCATCAATTTGAAAAAAATTGGGCTCCTTGCATTTATGACCTGGGGAGTATTTTTCATCACAGTAGTAACATAGGCCTTGCTTTCTTCTTTCGGCCATTTCCGCAGGTGACACCTTTTGGGCCTTAAGTGTTTGAGTCGTGTTGTGAGCCTGTGGGGGGCGACCCTTAGCGGAGAAATTTGGGCGACTGTATTGGGCTCCTAATGCACGTTCCAAGCCTCCATCCATGTGGGAGGGTGGTGCAGTAGGACTTGGGCTTTGATAGCTTCTTTAAGACCGCTGATAAGACATTCCGTGTAGAACACATCTGAGAGACCCCAAGTGCGGAAGGCTAAGGCTTCAAAAGCTGTAATATATTCATCCACTGTACCAGTCTATCGGAGCTTAGTAAGATGACCCAAAAAAGATGATTCCTGGTCAAAGCGGTCTTGAAGAGCTTTGGTGAATTTGGTCCAAGTCCTAAAAGGTCCAGTGCAACATTGATGCCATTCCCACCATTGCCACCTTTCATTGTCCAAGTACATGCTCCCCAACATAAGTTGAGTCGCATCATCAAAGATGTGATTCAGTTTGAAATACTGCTCCATTTGTGCTATCCATGCCGATGGGTGAGAACCGTCAAATTTATGCATATCCAACTTGGGAGGTCGCTGACTGGGTTGTTGGTGGGTGTGCCAGACGTGAGGAGAGTGGCTAGACTCACCCTCATTGTGTTCATTGCCATTATACGCCTCCTCGTGGGCTTGCTCCTTGCCCTTCGGGACTATTTTCTCGACCATGCTACATAGTCCGCTAAGCTGAATGTGGAGGGATTGCATTGATTCTTCAAGTTTGTCCATCCTTTCATTGGCCATCGCTTGAGCTCTAGTTTCTACCATACACCAACCTGATTTTTTTTTTAAATTGGGACCGCCTAAAAAAATTTTCACTAAGAAGTGAATGGTACCACCGTGCTCAGCTCGTCGTCCTAATTCTGATGGGCTAGATCACCAATAAGCGCCCCGAAAGATCTCAGACTTTTTTTTTTTTTTTGAAAACTCCTAACGGAGTTTTACTCCTTCCTTATCAATACTGCAGTGGCCAAATCCTCAAAATGTCAATGCGGCCAAAAGTCCTGCGAAAATTATACCCCGGTATAGGAACCCTTCACAACGACTTCGATCTAGTGGATATGAGAGATCTGAATGGCGGATCTGATAGCTCTGGGCGGCGGAACAGACTACTTCTGCGGATTTGATGGATCTAATAGATCGGAATGGCTAATCTGCAAACTCGAGATTGCGGGACTGATGTCTACTGCTGCTGCACTCCTTTGCACAAGCGGATCTGGAAGAGATGATGTGTGATCCCCCGATAGAAAAGGGAACTATGGTCTTAAGGAGTGTCAGGTGCTACAGATCGCAATATACATAAGGGTCTGGTAGTAGTACTTGGCCCAATGTTTTAGGGCTCTAACTAAGGAGGATCGACCGTACCCTTAGCCGTACAACCCGACTACCCTATCGTACGGGCGAGTAATCTCTCCGAGTGTTGTTCTCGGTGTACTGTAGCCACAAGACGGTCGACGGTTTATCTATGGCGAGGTTTCAAGGGAGCCTAGGGGGCTTCCGATATACCCAGAGGGTACGTGGAAGACAGTCCATGCGCGGTTCTGTCTAATGCGCTACTACTCGAAGGGGTACCCACAGGGGTTACAAGGGAGTCCAACAGACGTGACCACCTCTTGTATTTCCTGTGTGCATGCCTCACCAAATCCGCAGGTTTATGCACTCAATGGCAGATCCTGTGGTTTAAAGACGCCAGAACACGTTTCTAGCCAAAAAAAAAATTTGCTAAGAAATGGAGATCCCACCGGCCCTGGAAAGTGCTCTGATACCACTTGTTATGCTCTTAACCTACAAAATGATACCCAAATACAGAATATGCGAAGAAAAGATACCCAGAACACAGAATAGCAATGATTTTATTATTCAGAGAGTAATGTTCACTTGCCTCTTCGAGGGGGCAACCTCCAATAGAGCAGAGCTCGACTACAAAATAAGACACGATGCTCCTCGCAGGGAGTCTCTATCCTTTATATATGACTCATACATGCAATACCACGGGCCAATACCGTGGGTTTTATTAATACTATCTATCTAATACTACGGCCCATTTGCAACTAACTGTGGTTCTGTCATTAATTGCGGATTAACCACTTACAATTATTAATATGGGCTTTATTGACTCTTGACTATGACGTGATCCCATTACATAAATAAGGGGGTTAGGGTGGGACCCTAACAACCTCTGATGTTTGATCTCCTATTTTGGCAAGTCAAGTATTGACTTCAAATGTATTTGTACTATCTCTCTCTTTGCTGAACTATTGAATAATATAAGAAGAATTGATCAAGGGTTTCCCCACATTGGGATTTGTCACTGGCTGGTGTCACATCTTATGTCCTCTTGTCTTGGCTTGTCTTCTGTTGTTTATGTTTATGTTCTATCTGCACTTTACTATCATGCTGATGTGATATGTTAATCTGAATATTGAAATTGGGCTAATATGAAAATTGAAGTAAATTTCTCTAAGCATAGAACATACCTAAAATTAACAGAGTGTGAATTCGATTGTTCAAGTAGAGATATTAGTTTAATGCAGATTGATTTGGCTTTCATTTAATTTTGAATTTCAATTATGAGTTTCCTGATTATGAAGAGTAAGCTTTCTTTCGAATGATTTATTTCATTTAGATTAGGAGTCTTTGTTGGGTTGTGTTATATTCTTTCCACGTAGTTAACAGGGGGTTTGAAGGGTACCCGTAACCCCACTTTATGGGGTCCTGGGCATCGCCCCAGAAAATTTTGGTTTTGGACCCTATGTTAGGATGGGCGGACCCACGTTTAGTTTTGTGCATGATTTTCACACATGTTTTTTTGGACGTGATGGTTTTTCGGTCCATGGTATTGGACACGATGGTTTTTGGTCCATCATATTGGATGCTTCAGCATGTATAAATATGTATTGTAACATTGAAAGGAACATAATGAAAAATCAAGCTGGTAGTCTCGGTTTTGGGATCCAGGGGAAAATCTCTGTGTATATGTGTTTTATGTGTTATGTTCTCGCATTGTTTATTTTCTGTGTTTTAGAATTCGTATGCAGGTAATTTCTGTACTGGGTTAAAACCTACATTTGGTATTAGAGCAGTTTTGGCTTCAAGGGAACGCCTTTGTTGCTAAGGGGTCTCGCTCAGGCCTGTGGTAGACCCTGTTTAGTGGGAGATCTACGAGATCGATTTTGGTGGTGAAAGAAGATGGCGAGCAATGGAAAGATAGAGATCGAGAAATTTAATGGTCAGAGTTTTGAGTTGTGGAAACTCAAGATGGAGGATCTATTGGTGGATAAAGATTAGTGGATTGTGGTAGATCCGGGTACTAAACCAACGGGAGTGTCCGATGAAGAATGGAAGAAGTTGGATCGAAAGGCAAAGAGCACAATACGATTGTGTGTCTCAGATTCAGTATTGCTAAATGTATCAGGGGAAGCTACGACAAAGGCTTTGTGGGAGAAGTTAGGGACTTTGTACCAATCTAAGTCTCTGGTGAATAAATTGTTCCTGCAGAAAAAGCTATATAACCTGAGGATGAAGGATGGAGACTCGGTGACAGAGCATCTGAACGCATTTAATATTGTGGTAAGTCAGTTAGCATCTGTTGATATTAAAATCTTAGATGAAGATAAGTGCATCAGTTTGTTGTGTTCTCTACCAGATTCGTGGGATAGTCTGGTTATTGCAATAGGTAGCAATGCAACTGCCTTGCAGTTTGATGAAAGAGTCTCATCTTTGTTGACGAAGGATATGAGACGGAAAGATATGGAGAGCTAGAATGGTGATGCCTTGTCTGTACGAGGACGGTCACATAACAGAAACAAAAATAAGTCATCGAGTGGGAGATCTAAATCTAGAGGTAGATCTAAATCTCTAGGAAAACTTGTAAAGGTGGTGCGTTGGAAATGTGGAAAGGAAGGCCACTTTAAAAGGGACTATAAATATAAATTTCCTGACAAAGGAAAGGGATCTGATGAGGTTCCTTTTGCAGAGGCGAAAACCACCTCAGATGAAGGTGGGGATGTGTACTTGGCTTCTTCAAGTACACATGTAGATCATGAGGCATGGTTGATTGACTAAGGTGCATCCTTTCACTTCACTCCCCATAGAGAGTGGTTCTGCGAGTATGAGAAATATGATGGTGGTGATGTCTTCTTGGGGGATGATAGGAAGGCTAGAATCATTGGTCGCAGAAAATTAAAGTTGAAGTTGCAAGGTGGAAGGGTTAGAACACTTCCGGGTGTTCTACATATTACTGCATTGGCCAGAAATCTGATTTTTGTAAGCAAGTTGGATGATGTAGGTGTAGAAACAGTGTTCGAGAAGGATACCTGCAAGATGGTTCGAGGAGCACTGGTATTGATGTGGGGAGTTCGGATTGGAACTCTGTATAGGTTGCAAGGTAGCACTGTTATTGATCAGCGCAATAGTTCTATGGTTCCTGAAAGTGGAGCAGAAAATCTAGTGGTCTCTGGAGAGAAGATCATGATGTGGCATCAAAGGCTTGGAAATATTGGAGAGAAGGGCCTTCGAATACTTCATGGTAAAGGTATGGTAGAAGGTATGAGTAATAACTCTCTGGATTTTGATTTCTGTGAAAATTGTGTATATGGGAAGCAGAATCGGGTGAGTTTCCCCTCTGGTGGTAAGAGGGAAAAACATATATTAGAACTTGTGCATAGTGATGTGTTTGGACCTATGAAGGTTCCATCACTGGGTAAGTCTATGTACTATGTATAATTTATAGATGACTTCTCAAGGAATACATGGATATATTTCCTTAAGAAGAAATCTAAAGTCTTTGACAGGTTTAAAGAATTTAAGGCTCTGGTGGAAAACCAGACAGGGAAGAAGATAAAGGTTCTGAGGACAGATAATGGTGGAGAGTTTTGCAGCAAGGAATTTGAAGAATTCTGTAAGAAGTGTGGTATATCACGGCAGAAGACTACTCCATATACACCTCAGCAAAATGGAGTTGCAAAAAGAATGAACAAGTCGTTGATGGAAAGGGCAAGAAGCATGCTCAGTGGTGTCGGGTTAGGACAGGAATTCTGGGTAGAGGCGGTGGATATTGCATGTTACCTAGTCAACAGGTCACCTTCATTAGCGTTGGAGGATAAGACTCCACAAGAGGTATGGACTGGTAAGAAACTGTCTCTTTCACATCTAAAGGTATTTGGATGTGATGCATATGTACATGTTCCAAAGGAGAAAAGAACCAAGTTGGATAGTAAATCTGAAAAGTGCATCTTTATTGGGTATAAGGATGGTTTAAAGGGTTATAAGCTTTGGAACCCAATAACAAGGAAGGTTGTGTACAGTCGAGATGTGGTGTTCAGAGAGGTGAAAGATGTTATTAAACATGAATTCCAACCAAAGGAACCTAAGAAGATAGAGTTTGAGCTAAAGGAGGAAGAATCAGACTCCACAACAGAGGAGGAATCAGAAGATGAAGAGCCACAAACTCTAGCTGTGAGAAGATCAGTTCGAGAAAGAAGGCAGCCAGAAAGGTATAGTCCATCTGCTTTCTATTCAAATTTTGCTTTGTCTTTGTCTAGTCAATTTAACGTCTTAACTTGCTCTACATAAATTATCAATCTGGGTATCGTAAACTGATGAAGTGTGGTGCACCATATGTGCTTAGTTAACCTTTTTCTTACTTCGTTGTTTTATAGATTTTATTTTGTTTTGGGGTTTTGTTTTTGTTGGTTTCCTAAAGTGTCTAATGCAAATGGAAATCCTATTCTAAGGTCTTAAGAATACTTTTAAAGGACAAGTATGGATAGAGATTTCAAGACAAGGCCTATGTCCCTAATGGTAACTTCCAAAACTTAGCACTTCAAAAGATCTTAAAACATGTTATTGATGGAATTAGTACTTAAACAAAAGTGTAAATATGCAGCTACTTCAATCAAAATAGAATGCAATAACCAATCAATGAGCTAGTGACTATGAAACCCAGTATCCTTGCTGCTGTATAAAAAGAAAACTGAAGAAAGTAAAAACTGAACTTAAAGCAACTCAAACACTGAAAGCAAAGCAACTAATTCACACTACTTCAACTCTTCTGATCCTTTACCCTTCATCTCAATCTACCTTATGGGAAGCAATCATGAACAAGTTAAGCAATATGATATCTAAATTACATAAAGGAAACTAATCACACTACTTCAACTCTTCTGATCCTTTACCCTTCAGCTCAATCTACCTTATGGGAAGCAATCATGAACAAGTTAAGCAATATGATATCTGAATTGCATAAAGGAAACTAATCACACTACTTTAACTCTTCTGATCCTTTACCCTTCAGCTCAATCTACCTTATGGGAAGCAATCATGAACAAGTTAAGCAATATGATATCTAAATTGCATAAAGGAAACTAATCACACTACTTCAACTCTTCTGATCCTTTACCCTTCAGCACAATCTACCTTATGGGAAGCAATCATGAACAAGTTAAGCAATATGATATCTAAATTGCATAAAGGAAACTAATCACACTACTTCAACTCTTCTGATCCTTTACCCTTCAACTCAATCTACCTTATGGGAAGCAATCATGAACAAGTTGAGTAATATGATATCTAAATTGCATGAAAGTAAATGAGCAAAACAAAACTGAAAGAAATAACAATGCTGGAATTAGAGCTCAAAAAAAATAAATCAGCAGAAGGACAAGATGATTCCGTCATGTCATTAGTCATTAAAAAGCTATGTGCATTACTAACCTACAATCAACCGGTTGAACACACTTGCATGAATTAAAATTGCATGAATGAAAAATCTAATCTACCAACTTGAAAGCAATCAAATGACATAATGAAATCAAAGCAAAATTTACAAAATGAAATCTACTCGCTAAGCTCTAAGCTAACAAATGAAGGAGAGAGAGATCTCCTATTTATACAAAAAGATGAGAGCCATCTCATTAATGAGAATCCATGAATCTCTCCCTCTACCTCTAGAGTCCTAATCAAAATAGGAACTGATAAGACACATGTCTTCTTAGAGTTAAAATACAATTAAGAGATGTGACACATATCCTCATGATCCCATGATTCTTTCCACTCAAATTCGAATTTGGCCTTGGGGTGCCACATAAGGGTCTTATAGAAGCCTCCTTTCAACCTACACATGTCAACAATCTCAACCCATTTGTTAGGTATAAGCATATGCACATTATTTTCTAATGTTTAACCACAAATTCACTTAAAAGGCTTAGAAATAATAAAGATTGGAAAAACATAAAGGTGGCCCAATGATAATGAAAGTGGGATGAATGTGGTGACATAGTAGTGAAATGGAGGTGATATAATGGACATAATAGTGAAAGTGTAATGGAAATGAATGACATTTTCAAGACTCAACAGTCTTTCATTGATGAGGATCCCAGAACTGTGAAGGAAGCAGTGGATTCAAAGGATGGAAAACTCTGGAAAGAGGCCATGGTTGATGAAATGGCATCTTTGCACAAAAATGAGGCTTGGGATGTGGTGGAGTTGCCGGCTGGAAGGAAACCCATTGGCAGCAAGTGGGTGTTCAAAAAGAAGACAAATGCAGAAGGAAAAGTGGAGAAATACAAAGCTCGATTGGTAGCAAAAGGTTATTCCCAGGTGCTAGGAATTGATTTTGGCGATATTTTTTCTCCTGTTGCCAAGGTAACTTCTATTAGATTACTTTTATCTGTTGTTGCTACTTTTGATTTTGAGGTAGAATAGATGGATGTAAAGACAACATTTCTTCATGGGGATCTAGAAGAGGAAATCTACATGAAGCAACCTGAAGGCTTTGCGGTGAAGGGTAAGAAAGAATTGGTATGCAAGTTAAAGAAGTTTCTGTATGAGTTAAAACAGTCACCAAGGATGTGGTATTAGAAATTTGATACATTTATACGGGGACTTGGCTTCACTAGAATCAAAGCAGATCACTATGTGTATTTTAAATTAATTGTTGACCGTGTTATTTATCTGGTCTTGTATGTGGATGATATGTTACTGGTTGGAAATGACAAAGAAATTATCCAAGATTTGAAGACCCAATTGTCCTCCAAATTCGACATGAAAGATCTTGGTGCTGAAACTATATTTTGGGCATGGAAATTAAAAGAGATCGGGCAAAGAGGAAGCTCTGGTTAAACCAGACGAAGTATGTCGAGAAAATACTATAGAGGTTTAATATGCAGGATAGTAAACTGGTGAAGGTTCCTATTCCTATAGGTGTGAGGTTATCTGCTGAACAATGTCCCAAGACACAAGAAGAGGAAGAGGACATGTCCCGTGTTCCATATGCAAGTGCAGTCGGTAGCCTGATGTATGCAATGGTTTGTACTAGACCAGACATTGCACATGCAGTGGGAGTATTGAGCAGGTTTATGTCAAAACCAGGAAAGGAGCATTGGACAGCAGTGAAGCAGGTTTTCAGGTATTTGCGTGGCACTAGTGATTATGGTCTATGCTACCAAGGAAGACTAGGATTGGACAGAGTGTTGGATATCCATGGCTTTGTTGATGCAGACTAGGCTGGAGATCTGGATCAGATAATATCTACAAGTGGGTATGTGTTTAACCTATTTGGAGGTGCAGTCAGTTGGATGAGTAAGAAAAAATCTGTAGTGGCACTATCAACTACAGAGGCAGAATGCATGGCAGCCACTCATGCAAGCAAGGAAGCAGTTTGGTTGCATAGATTGTGTTCAAGTATGGGGTTAGTATAGGAAGCTATAAGGATATACTGTGACCGCCAAAGTGCAATTTTCTTGGCAAAGAACCCTGCATATCATTCAAAGACAAAGCACATTGATGTTCAGTATCACTTTGTGAGGGATATGATAGAAGACAAAAAGGTGTTGCTGGTAAAGGTGGACACTTTGAAGAATACTGCAGATGCATTAACAAAATTTGTGAGCTCTGAGAAGTTCTCTTGGTGTAGAGAGACAATGGGCATTTTAGGGCTGGGAAAATGACTAAGCTCTCTTGTGCCCCCATGTGGAAAGAAAACAACAAGTGGGAGAATGTTGGGTTGTGTTATATTCTTTCCACGTAGTTAACAGGGGGTTTGAAGGGCACCCGTAACCCCACTTTATGGGGTCCAGGGCAGTGCCCCGGAAAATTTTGGTTTTGGACCCTATGTTAGGTTGGGCGGACCCACCTATGGTTTTGTGCATGATTTTTGCACATGTTTTTTTGGACGCGATGGTTTTTTGGTCCATGGTATTGGACGCGATGGTTTTCAGTCCATGGTATTGGACACGATGGTTTTCGGTCCATGATATTGGATGCTTCGGCATGTATAAATATGTATTGTAACATTGAAAGGAACATAATGAAAAATCAAGCTTCCAGGTTTTGGGATCCAGTGGAAAATCTCTGTGTATATGTGTTTTATGTGTTATGCTCTCGCATTGTTTATTTTCTGTGTTTTAGAATTCGTATGCAGGTAATTTCTGTACGGGGTTAAAACCTACAGTCTTGAATTGAAGGTTTTTGACAAATTAAGTTGCAATGAGTTTCTTTTAATAAATCTTTCCAGTTAGAATTGCCATCATAGGTGTTCTTTTTGAGCAAGTGTATGATGTGTTATTTTAAGAATTTCTTTTATAGTAGTAATTGGTGTTCTTTTATAGCAGTAAAACAATAAATTGATTTCGCACTTTAATTTAGGTTAGATGCTCTGATCATGCGTTGCCTACGGTTGTGCCTCGAAGCTTACGAGTCACGGATTCATAATTTATTGTTGGAATTATAACACATATAATTTCCCCAACACATATCATGCTCATGGAAATCAATGGACACTATTGGGTACAAGTGTCCCACAATGGCCCTGCTCCTAAAGTGCTTTACTAGCATACTGTTGCATGTTCCAATTCTTTTCACTGATGCCGCTAATTCTTGCAGCCGATTTCAACCACCCAACCTGAGCATTTCCCATTCTTTCCTATACTAAGCACATAACTGCCATTATATTTAAAATAAATTGAAAGAAATTCACATCATACCTCATTAGTAGCTTGTCAATAAGGAACACTTGCAATCTCGTTTACTTCCTATCACAACAAGCCAAACTAGCATCTTTGACCAAATCATCATGTATAAACATATCACATCAGGTTAGCTCAAAACACAACCATCATAGATCAAAATCATAAATCACATGTAACCATCATAAACCATAATCATAGATCACATGTAATCATCATAGTCCCGAATCATAAATGACATGCATAGTAAAATGATTTAAAATACTGATACTTATCCTTTAGTTAATCATGGGCTTCTACCTTTGTCCTTATTCCATACACACACTGGATCGATTGCCACACCCGAAAAACACTGAGTGCCTTCTCCTTAACCATGTGCACATACACATAGTGTGCATCACATACATACAACTGCACACGACATACAACACCAAGCAATACATTCACCTACCCCTAACATACCACACATACACCTATACCCAATGTACAATACAACATAATACATACTCCTATATTTGTTGTACACTGCAACACAATACATGCACCTACACCCGATGTAAAACACAACAAAAATACGTACACAAAGTACAACACAATGAATACATATGTCACAATACCATGACTACACAATGCACATACATAGTACCGCATGCCCATAACACAACATGTACGACATCTACACAATACCACATGTACAATGGTACCATATTTACAACATATACATAGTACCAGCTGCACAACATCACATGTACACGACACCACCTGCACAATGTGTACACAATGCCATATGCACACTGCACCACCTGTAGAACATGTACACAATACCACATGTACATAGTACACATGAACGACATGTACATGACACCACATGTACACAACATCACATGCATCACATGCATGACATGTACACAACACCTCTATGCACACAACACTATATGTACAATCATGCACACAACACCATATGTACGTAGTACCAATTGTACAACATGCACACAACACCATATGTACATAGTACCAATTATACAACATGCACACAACACCATATGTGCATAGCACTGCATATACAAAATGTACTTTAAATCATATGTATACAACACTGCATATCCAACATGCGCACAACACTATATGCACACAACATTGCATATCCATCATGTGCACAGTACGATATGTACACTTCACCACATATCCAACATGTACATAGCACCATCTATACCCAACACTGCATATGAAATATGCAAACAACACCATATGTATAATCACTAAATATAAAATATGCACAACATATACACAACAATAGAACTGCGCATCTAAGACCACACTGCATCTACCAAGCAACCTTGCTTCCAATGTCTCTTCACCATCCATTCTTATCCTAACATGTCAGGGATCACGTTGTTTTCATTCCGCTGATGTATCTCTCAGCATTAATCTGTCCATAACATAAACATAGTATGATCACATAATATCAATTCATATCCACATGATACTGACCTCAGAGATATTTCAGGCTACTCTTCCCACTTGATTTCTTATGAACCAATAATCTCTTCATGACATTCACTTACATAAGCAATCATTCCTCCACAAGAACGATTCTTGATGACCTTGTCAGACAACGGTATGCATACATACATATATATGTATATACATATAAACATCAACATAAAACAATCATTATCATGTCAAACAACGACATACATACATACATATATACATGCATGTATATAAACATTAGCATAAACATGATCACAACATAATTACCAAATATCATAAAGTCAAGGTTAAGACAATTCCCTTTATCCATGCACAACATGCACGACATTGAGAAAAATCGTCCCCAAGATAGCCAAGGAATCGGATGCCTCACATCCATTCACTTTACCTTTCCTGTTAGCGTTCTCATGATTGTCCTGCCACCATCCATTTACATTAATGGACCCAACCAAGTTAGCCGACTGTGATACTCTTGCCTTTAGATTGAATCTCTTATACATGTGCCAATTTCATCTGAGTCTTTCGTTACCTGTTAGGTTCCACACAGATCTCCCAAAGTTCCGTCAACTTTCTTCTTTCCCAACCAATTCCCAAGGCCCTCAAAACATAAAAGGCAAGAACAAGAAACAAACGAAAAGAAAATCATGAAAACAAATAACAATATGAAACCACAAGCAAAGTGGCATGATCATGCACTAGACATACCAAAACTACAAATCAAGCGCAAAAAAATGACAAGGTATCGAAAGCACAAGAATCTCAATGGACACCATGACTCAATCCCCATGGGTTCCCTGTGCTTCCAAGGGAAAGCTCAACCTGAGCCTTCTTCGAGATGCCATGGAAATTTCTTTTCCATGCAATTCTCTGTATCATACTGACATAACACATAATTGTCAGTGCATAAATAAATGTAACAATATACCAACTATCTTACCTTGTTGTGCCAATCACGCTTCCTTGTAACTGAACACACGTGTCAACCACATTTTCCAAAGATCAAGAAAACATATCTACTAATTTGAAATCAACATTTCCCAAGACTAACAACCATGTCATAATTCATAGTCAACATGTAGTCATTAGACAATGCTACAACTGTCACCTACTTACACTCAAGTACATATCAGTTATCTCAAGACATATGTGTGAGTAAAACCATCTTAAAACAAGATCATGCCTTCGAGCAATCTTACATACATATAGTCATATTATGAAATTCATCAATTCAACCAACTTGCAAACATACCATGCTAAATAAATCAACTAGGTGACATAATCAAACACTCAAACATCAAATAGATGACATAGTCAAACTCATAACTTAATTTCATAACTATAACCATCTGCATAGGCCAATCCAATTTAGCATGATACATATAACATCAAGATCTTAATGTAATAAACTTAATCATTAACTAACATGTAACAACAACAAGTTAACATATAACATTCTCATTAACAACATATAACATAATAATCATGTTAACTATCATAAAACAACAATAGCAATGCATACAACCACAGGTTACTATCATTCATGACTATCCGACATGTGGATATGACTACACTAATCAACTAGCATGTATCATACATGTAACCATAATAATAATAGAATGACGATCATATCAATAACCCTAATGCTTATAACAAACATTAACCAACATACCTGCATGCTCACCATACAAACTTGTATGATGATATGCTCTTACCCCGAAGTCCATTGTTGCAACTTTACTTTAATGATCTGCATCTCACGTTTTATCTCAACCAACACATTAGTATCATAACATACAAATATTATTATGATCGTCTAATTGCATACAATGACCTCAAAATGCATGTTTGACCTACCATACATGCATAACCATAACCATGAAATGCATGCATAAAAACATATAGACACTGACATGCATAACAAATGCATATACAACCATACACTCATGATGACACATCCCATAACAACACCATCAACCTTCACATGGCAACATCACTACAACCATGATCAACACCATGCAAATGCAACAAGCACATGGACTACAAGCATAAGGAACACATATGAAACTGACATGAATGCATGACCAACACACCACCCATCTAGTTTGAGGGGTGAACCATGCTCTGATACCACTTTGTGGTATCAGATATGACCCAAAGAGAGCGCAACCCACTTTGATACCACTCTATAGTATCTTCTGTAGGCCGACATCTATGTACTAGTAAACATATAGGCCAGTACAAGAGCCAGGGGGGTTAGACCTCCCTTCCAGTAGCAGCTAGAGAATGAGCGAAGGTTGGAGCCTTCTGCAGGTCAGCGCCTACATACTAGTAAACATATCGCCTAGTACAAGAGCTATGGGGTTGTCGCTCCCTTCTAGCAGTAGCTGGAGAACGAGAGAAGGTTGTAGCCTTCTGCAAGTGGGTGCCTACATACTGGTATGAGTCTACACCAGTACAAGATCGTAAACAGGTTTTTCTTATATTAAAAGAAGACAGACAACAACAACAGGTGGTTTTTCTCCCGCATTGGTTTTCCACCTTAAATCTTGGTGTTTGTGTCTGTGATTATGTCTGATGGTTTATTTTTTTATTACTACACATGGTTATTGTTTAATAAAGTACAAATGCGCTGATTAAAGATCAACATATGATGAATTAACTAAATCATGAGTTCATTGGATATACGTTGGTTGCCTTAATAATAATTGCGTGCACACGATTTCTATTCACTGAAGTAGCGTATACAAATATGATTATGAAATGAAAAATTTATTGATTTGTAAACATTGATTCACCCCCCCCCCCCAACCAGTATTATTTCAAAAAATTGGTATCAGAGGAGGTTCTTTGGCAGAAGCTTGATCGCTTGAGGATATCCATATAAACAACGGGAAAGAATCTAAAGAAGAAAGCGCCTCAGAAGAAGAAGACATCTCAGAGGAACAATGACACCAGGAGAGACAATTGGCTGTTAGGTGGAAGCAAGTATTCACATTCAGAATCACCTCAAATTGAAGATGAACAAGCAAAAGAAGTATTAGGTACAAAAGTTTGGTCTTCTGGTGATACTTTTTTTTGTTCATGCAATGTTGAAGATATTGAAAGTGATAGTGAAAGAAATATAGAGGCGGAAGTTAAAAGACTCACAGATAAAATTAGAGATCAACAAGATCTATATAACAAAAGGGAGTGTGCCTTCAAAGAAGAAGTTACCAAATTAAAAGCTCAGTTGGAGGAAGGAAACAAAGTAAGGAAGCAATATAAGGAAAAGGAGGGTCAATGTCAAAAGCTACATGATGAAGTGACATCATTAAGAAATGAAGTAAATGAAAAGAGTACAACAATCAAGAGACTTAAAGATAGATCCAGTTACGATGAAAGTCTTGAAGCTGAGATCGTATCTCTAAAAGAATATCTTGAAAATTCACATAAGCATAATGAAGAACTACCTCAAGCAGATTAAGAACAAGAAAATGAGATTCTCAAATTAAGGCAACAAGTGGGAGAAGGAAGAAAGGCTGAAGAAATCATGAAGAAGCAATATCTGGAAAAGGAAGAGCAATATCAGGTTGAAGTAAATATCTTAAAAGGTAAATTAGAAGAAAAGGATAAACTGTTATAATTTCAAGATAGTACTAAGATTTTGGATAATATTCTTAGTAGTCAAAGGTCTCCTACCATCAAAATTGGTCTTGGTTTTCATGAAACTATTGGAGGTGAATCTAACTCACAAGATGAGGCAAGAAACTCTAATGCAAATTCTAAAATGATCAACCAAGAGATAACAGGTCAACCCCACCAACAACCAAGATAGGAAAGTATTCAAAGAAAATCATTTACTCCTAACTATGGAAGCGATAATCGGTTCTTTCCTCTGATGAATAATGTTGAATGTTTTAGACGTCATAATTTTGAACATGTTGTAGCGAGATGCAAAAGTAGAATGGTTCAAGCAAATAACCGTCACATATAAAGATCATCAGCTTCTAGGTACTTTAAGGGATATTGTTTTTCTTGTAATATGTTTGGTCACAAAGCCATTGACAACTATAAAGGGAATATGAAACATATAAGATGTTATGCTTGTAACAAGTTTGGTCATATAGCAAAAGAATGCAAGAGAAAATTTCGGCCAACATACCAAAAGGAGCAAACATCATCACACTCCAAGGTATAGAACAAGAAGGAAGTATGGTCAGAAAGATGTGGCATAGCTCAGTATACAGACATAACAGACTCAGGGGGAGCTAAAAGTGTGAAACTTGAGAATTCCAATCCTTATATGTAGTTATCATGAAGCCAAGTCGCGTATATATGCGAGTTAGAAGCTGCACAGTCATGTATATGTTGGTTTGATGAAGAAGCAGTGGGACAGACTCAGGAAAATGGGTCTGATATGGTTCAGTCAATTATCAATTATCTTTCATGTTCTGATTGATGATGATTGTAGTCCGTTGATGATATGTAGAAGTGCTTTTGGCCCTCATAAATTTTTAATGACTTGATGAATAACTGGTTGACGATGATACCTTGATGATTCTTACTGGCAAATGGAATGATCAGATTTAACAGTGAACAATTGGCACAGGTTCAGGGGGAGCATATGCATCTAATAATGCACCGTTGGCATTAGAATAGAATACCTTGGTACATGATGATACTTATACTACTTGATCCACATAGTTGTTTTGATTCAGATGACTCTTTTGATGATGGACATATATAGGCTGTTGATCTTGATGTTGCTGACATATGCTTATGGTGCGGATCATATATGGTGTATGATAGTTGCTAATATGGTATTGTTTCAATCATTGGTCCTTGTTATAAATATCTTGTATATCAATTGATGTAAAGGTCATGTAAAGACCTATGATGTAATAATTGTTATATTCAGTCATGTAAGGACTTTTGAGATCATGTCAAATTTTGTATATTCCCACTTGGTTGGGTGATTGATGTATGTATGAGTCATTGGTGAAAGGAAGGTCATACTCACATAGTTGAGTTATAGGGTCATGTTATTCTTTTGAAAAAATATTTCTACAGACTCTGCATGTGCTCAGGCGGAACATGGACAACATAGTGCATCAATAAGGGGGAGAATATCTTGGTCCACCCTTTGCCCTTGATGTCAAAAGGGGAGACTATCTTGGTATTGTTTGATATATCTAACAGGTTCTACAACTTGACGTAATAAACACCAATATGGTTTCCATCAAGTCCAAAGGGGGATATTGTTGGCATTATGATACAGGTGTTGTCCTTGATGGAAACTCACATATATGATGAATTATGGTAGTTCACAATGCAATAGGTCAACGACAAAGGATTACAGATCAGATTCCAGAGATTGAAGAAAGGGAATGGTTTAAGAAGTATACGTTGGTTCACCTTTTCCAAATAGCATATACACGCGGGTTCACAGAACAAAAGGAGCGTATATGTATGCACGCACTTTCACAGAAGGAAAAGCGCGTATGGGATGGAAAATTAAGGATAATGAATACCAAGGGTTCCTACCATGGTATTGACCCATGGTAATGAGCGCGACAAAGAATATCGATACCATCAAAGAATACCAACAACATAACTATGGTTTTGGTCCAAGGTATTGGAAAAGTATTTAAGTATATAAGAAGGAGAAGATCAAAGGGCTAAGTGTGCAAGTAATGAATATCTTATGAAGAGTATATCAAAAGAAATTATGCATGTTATGGGTTTCTGGTACTTTGCTTGATCTGAACTAAGGATGCACCTAAGTGGTTGATGATGGATGAGATCTAATGATGGACCAAGATCATAAGACCTGAAATGAATTATCATCATGTGGTCTGATAATGGATAGTATAGATCTGATTGCTTACACATTTTTTATTCTTTTAATGTTATGATCTGAGTATGTCCAAAGTCTAGAGTAGAAGTTATGAATTTTCAAATCTATACGTTGGTTTGCCTTGGTGAAGGAGTGTATACATGTTGGTTCAACACTTTGAAGTAGCATATACATTATGAAATATGATGTTTGAAGTTGCAGTTGGTTCTGGTTGTTGATGCAGAGTTCTGGGTTCAGCTCTGTGTTCTGGTGATAGTGATATGATTGTTCAAATTGATTGATTGTGATTTGCTTCAGTGTTGATGGATTTCAGTGATTGGTTGTATTGCAGTGGTGATTGATTTTGAGCTTCAATGTTAGTGTTGGGGCCAGTATGAAAATTGGATGAAATGTGGCCTTCAAATTGTGTTATTGTGTACCAGGAGTATCTAGTTTGAAAAATTATGAAATGTGGTCCCTGGAGGAAGAGAGAAGGTTGTAGCCTTCTATAGGTCGACGCCTACGTATTGGTAAACATATCAGCTAGTACAAGAGCCAGGGGGTTGGAGCTCCCTTCTAGTTGCAGCTGGAGAACGAGTGAAGGTTGGAGCCTTCTATAGGCCGACACCTATGTACTAATAAACATATCAGCCAGTACAAGAGCTAGGGGGTTGTAGCTCCCTTCCAGTGGTAGCTGGAGAATAGGAGAAGGTTGTAGCCTTCTGTAGGTGGGTGCTTGCATACTGGTATGAGTCTGTACTAGTAAAAGATTGTAAATAGATTTTTCTTATATTAAAAGAAGACATATACAACAACAACATGTGGTTTTTCTCCCGCATTGGTTTTCGACCTCAAATATTGGTGTTCATGTGTGTTGCATATGTGTCATGGTTTATTCTGTTATTAATGCACATGGTCACTGTTTAATAAAGTATTGATGCACTGATTAAAGATCAACATATGATGAATTAACTAAATCATAAGTTCAAAAGATATACGTTGGTTGCCTTAATAATAGTTGTGTGCACACGCGAGTTCCATTAGTGTATACAAATATCATTATGAAATGAAAAAGTTATTGATTTGTAAATACTGATTCACCCCCCCCCCCCCCAAGTATTATTTCCAACATAGGGGTCTCATACTTATCTGAGATTCGTTATGAGGCATTGTTTCCTTATCACATTAGTTGCATTATCATCTATTAGGCCATAGATACATTGTTCATTCATTTACAAGTAAAAACATGATGAGAGCCATACATAGCGACTGTTATAATGCATATTCATAACCATCATAATAACAACAAAAATACCAAGGAAACAACATCCATATAATCCACATATAAACCAACATAATACTCATGAATTAATAAGGAGAAATAACCTCATATTAATGATGCAAAGGCCAACCAGGTTTGGGACATCCACAAACCACCTGACCATAGACATGGCTTAGCCAAATCTCTCTTCATCTAGTCAACCCCGTGTCATATTGCAAGAATGAATGTGGGATCTCATGGAACAATCCATCAAAACTGAAGCAGGGCTTCCAGAGGCCAAATGACCTCAACCCATCAAACAATGATTGCACCTCATGGTCGGACATCATAAACCATCACCAAATTGGTCCATACCCAAGCCTCTCTTTCACATCTGAGGGTATTTGGTTGTGATGCATATGTACATGTTCCAAAGGAGAAAAGAACCAAGTTGGATAGTAAATCTGAAAGGTGCAACTTTATTGGGTATAAGGATGGTTGAAAAGGTTATAACCTTTGAAACCCATAAACAAGGAAGGTTGTGTACAACCAAGATGTGGTCTTTAGAAAGATGTTATTAAGCATGAAGGCCTACCAAAGGAACCTAAGAAGATAGAGCTTAAGATATAGGAGGAAGAATTAGACTCTATAGGAGAACAAGAATAAAAAGATGAAGAGCCACACACTCCATCCGTGAGAAGATCAGTTCAAAAAAGAAGGCAGCCAGATATTAATCCATCTGATTTATGTTCAAATTTTGTTTTATCTATTATTGATGATGATCTTAGAACTATCAGGGAGGCAGTAGATTCAGAGGATTGTAAACTCTGGAAAGAGGCCATGGTTAATAAAATGTCATATTTGGACAAAAATGAGGCTTGGGATCTGGTACAGTTTCCAGATGGAAGGAAACCTATTGGAAGCAAATGGGTGTTTAAGAAGAAAATGAATGCAGAAGGAAGGTGGAGAAATACAAAGCTTGGTTGGTAGCAAAAGGTTATTCCTAGGTGTTAAGAATTGATTTTGGTGATATTTTGTTCCTGTTGCTAAGGTAGCTTCTATTAAATTACTTTTATATGTTGTTTCTACTTTGATTTTGAGGTAGAACAGATGGATGCGAAGACATCATTCTTCACGGGGATAAAGAATAAGAGATCTACATGAAGCAACATGAAGGCTTTGTGGTGAAGGGAAAGAAAGAACTAGTATGCAGGTTAAAAAAGTCTTTGTATGGGTTAAAGCAATCACCAAGGGTGTGGTATCAAAAATTTGATACATTTATACGAGGACTTGGCTTCACCAGAAGCAAAGCGGATCACTATGTGTATTTTAAAATAATTGGTGACCGTGTTATTTATCTGGTCTTATATGTGGATGATATGTTGTTGATTGGAAATGACAAAGAAATTATCTAGGATTTGAAGACTCAATTGTCCTCCAAATTCGACATGAAAGATCTTAGTGCTGCAAACTATATTTTGGGCATGGAAATTAAATGAGATCGGGCAAAGAGGGATCTCCGGTTAAACCAGAGGAAGTATGTCAAGACAATATTGCAAAGATCTAATATGTAGGATAGTAAACCGGTGAATGTTCCTATTCTCGTAGGTGTAAAGTTACCTGCTGAACATTGTCCCAGGACAGAAGAAGAGGAAGATGACACGTCCTGTGTTCCATATGCAAGTGTAGTCAGTAGCCTGATGTATGCAATGGTATGCACTAGACCAGACATATGTACTAGACCAGACATTGCACATGCAGTGAGAGTATTGAGCGTGTTTAAATCAAAACTAGGTATTTGCATGGCACTAATGACTATGGTATGTGCTACCAAGGAAGACCAGGATTGGACAAAGTTTTAAACATTTGTGGCTTTGTTGATGTAGAATGGGCTGGAGATCTAGATCAAAGAAGGTCTACAAGTGGGTATGTGTTTAACCTATTTGGAGCAACATTTAGTTGGATGAGCAAGAGACAGTTTGCAATGGCACTTTCAAATACAGAGGCAAAATACATGGCAGCGACTCATGTAAGCAAGGAAGCGTTTGGTTGCAGAGATTGTGTGCAAGTATGGGGTTAATACAATGAGATATAAGGATAGACTGTGACAACCAAAGTGAAATTTTATTGGCAAAGAACCTTGCTTATCATTCAAAGACAAAGCACATTGATGTTCAGTATCACTTTATGAGGGATATGGTTGAGGACTGATCAGAAAATGATCCTTGATGACTTTTTAATGCTAAAAAATGAAAGTCATTGGATGCTTCTTGAAATAGTCTCATTGCATAGATTTTTTCATTCTGAATCCAACGCAATTTGAACAGGCTAAAATGGACTCTGGATGAAGGAGTTATTGTAAAATGAAAATTGTCCAATGTCCTTAGAAAAGGAGGCAATTTCATTAATCTTCAAACTATATTGAAAATGTTGATTTTTGGTATAGGCTCACGGGCCAATCCACAACTGGCACATGGTAGGCCGATATTGGGCCACGTGGCCCTATTTGATTAGTCAAAAAGGAAATCGAGCAATATTATATCGCATCGCAAATGTGCAGGGAAGGACTTAAAAATAGGCCTTAAGGCATTGCGATATGCGATTACCGCTTTATCGCATCGCAAAAAGCCAAAGGGAGGACTTAACCAAAGGCGTGAAGATATGAGATAGGTCGATTATGATGAGCACTTTGAGCTATCGGATCGGAAAAAGGAATCAATGGTCGAGATGCGATCGGTGATCGCAAATCGGAGAGGCAAAACTGCGGACCATGGAAGCAGCAACCACCGATAAGCAATATAGTGATAATGCCGATAGCCGATGAGGTGCTGATCGGAGTGATCAGAGATCAGTAAATCAGATCGCAATAATGCAAAGAGGCCAATGCACATTGCAACATGCAACTATGCAATGTGTGATAGAGCCGATCAACGATTGGTGAATCTCATCGCGGCAATACAAAAGGGCTAATGCAAATGCGACTTGCTGATTAGAGCAATGGGCCAATATGGAATAAGCGATAGATCAGAGATTGGCGATCGAAGGAGTAGCACAGCAGGACATGCAACTTGTGATTTGTGCAGACCTGAAAGGATTATAGATGCGACTGAATTTCATTTGAGTTCCGACTTTAGGCTCACGGTTGGGTTTCCGTGAAGTTTTCCCGTGTATTCTATTATTAGGTTCTGTTTCGGGATTTATGTTGGAGGAAAGTCGAACGGTTGGGTTACCCATGTCAGCCGTTCCTTTCATGTGTAAACTGATTCTTTTAATGAATAGTCAATTCACGCTTTAAGCGATTGTGGTAACGGAACGTGTTATAAAACAAAATGAACCCAGAGATGCTCAAAAGATAGAGGATAACAACCAGAGGTTGGGAGGCAGAGCTAGAGCGCTTAACAGAGCAAAGCCACCAGAGGTTGAAGGCAATGCCTAAATGCTTCAGTGAATTATCAGACAACAAAGAGATCAAATGATCAAGCTGTTGCTAGTGTCTGATGTGTGCTGAAGATAAAAGAAGGAATTCCAGAGACAGTAAAAAGAATTCTAAGGGAGTTGGTGCAAGCTAGGAGCTCAAGATAGCTCGGAGCGCTGATTGAAGGAATCTAGTCCAGAGAAGCCTAGATCTGTTTGCAGAGTATGGACAGCCAACTGGATAAGATGGTATTCTAAACCCATAGGTTCAGTTGTAAACTTATGGAGTTGAGTCAAAGACTTGTAAAAGAATTCAAGCCATAATCCCAAAGAGCCTAGTTGAGTTGATTAGAGATCAAGGAGATGTAGCCCAAGATATCAGGGTGAAATCTATATTATATTGTTGTCTTATGTGTTTGTTTATTTGCTGCATTTTTCTATTATGTGTGTTTATATATCAGTTTAAGCAAATAAACTTAAGGCAATTAAGCAGTTAAAGGCAAACACAAGCATACACCTATTTCAAGTGCTTATTTCTACAAATTATCAATCATAAGCAAGATCTTGGAAATTGTTTAAGATTTGGAGTGGGAGAGGTTCTTGTAAGGTTGATAAGAAGCCTTTAATGCCCCATATCAGATCAGGTAGTATCAGAGCATCAGGTTGATTAACCCCACCTTCAAAGAAGGTGGTATTAGACCTGGTTATATCAGAGTAAGTTATACCAGAGCAGGTTGTATCATGAAGCAGGTTGTATCATGATGAAAGTGGTATCAAATCAGAATGCTTGATTGACAGAGCAAGCTATATTCTTGTTTGACTTGAAAGGTGTTCAAATAGTCAAATTCTTTTGTTTGATTGTTTGTAAACTGCTTGTTGTTTGAGTTGCAAAGGTTCAGGGAAAGCTATTGATAAGATAAGTCCAGGAGAGGACAAGAAGGAACAAGGGCTGAAGGCATTCTTCTTATCCCAAAGGACCTTAAAGCAATCCTTGAAGCATAAGAGGTTTGTTGCAAAAGGTTGCTTGAGTAAAATCTTTGTTAATCTTGTTTGAAGTTCTTTTGTTCATTTTGATAATGACTACTTCTACAAGTGAGTCGTCAAATTCTTCCTTCATCACAAGATTCTTTGATGAAGACATGAAACAAGACTTTTTCATCTTGATGGATATGGTGAGAGAAATGTATGAGGATGGAAGGAAGAGACCATACTTAGAGAGCAATTGAATTCCATGAAGGAAGAGAAGCAGTTGCTTTCTGACAAATTGCAGGAAATGGAGAGGCAACTTCATATTGCAAATATGAACCTGAAAAGGATGCATGAGTTGAAGACACAACTCCTTGTTGCCAAAGAAGCCTTGGTTAAGTGTCAACTTTAAGAAGAGGTAAATGATTCGTATTTGTCTTCAAATTCTTATAAGAATGTTTATGCTGGTTCTTTTGAAAAACATACCAGAGGCATAGGGTCCAAGTTAATGTCCAAGATGGGCTATGAGGGAAAAGGCTTGGGAAAACATGCACAAGGTATTGTTGAGCCAATAATGGTTGAGGCAAGGCCTAAGTATTTTGGTCTTGGCTATGGACAATCTTATGGAGAAAGTTCCAAAGCTGCCATGAAAACAATTGAAACAGTTCCAAGAAGGTGTTTCATTTCAGGTCTTCTACCTTAAGAGTGTTAAAATTGTATTCATGGGGAATGCAATAGCTTGAAACGTCATTTTCAGGAAGAAGGTGTTCATAAGCATACACTTGAACTAGAGAGTTGTGGAAACTTTGAAACCATTGAAGAGGTTGATGGTGTTCCAAAGGGAGCCACTTCTTCATTTGATTCACCTCCTCGTGAAGGTGAAAGAGAAAGGTATAAATCTGGTTTTAACCATATTGCTTTTGATTATGTTAAGCATGATAAATTCCCATATAAGCATGGGAAAAGAATTGCATGTTCCTTTTGTGGGTTTGATAAACATAATGTTTCTAGATGTTGGAATAGAATGGCCACATACAGGAAACTTTTGAAGGAAAGGAAGCAAGAAGCCAAAGGTCTATTGGACAAGGCAAATCATGCTATCAAGAGGATGCACATGTGTTGCACTTACTACCACAAGCAAGGACATATTGTTGCAAAATGTTGGATTCTGAATCCAACAATGCTTCCACAAAACTTGAAGAGGGTGGAAAGAGAGAATGGCAGGAATGGAAAGAAAGATTCCATGAATGATGTGTTTCAAGACGATTCACATGTTGATGTTGATGTGCAGACAAAGGAGGGACCTTTGAAATGGATTGGTAAGAAATGGTTAGAGTTCTTATCCAATTAAGATTGCATGTCTTTTGAAAATGCATCAAATCAATAGAATGCATTTCTTTGTTAATGGAATGCAAGTCGCAGGGTTTTACCAAGGAGATGAATGGAAAAGTTGAATATGAGACTCACTTTATTGCTGCAACATTATGTTCATTTCAGCTTCGAAAGTACAATGTACTTAAGTGAAAGTTGAAGGATGAAATGCATGCATGAGAATGATGTGCATGAACACAAGGATGTTGATGATTTCCTTGTATTTGAACATGTATGTGTAATTAACTTGAAGGGTTGATTGCTTTGTTTTTAAGCATGCATGTAATGTTAATGTTGACTTGGAAAAAGTTGATTTGGTCTCCAAGATGGAGATAATGATGAAGTGTTTCATCTTTGAAAAAAGAATCCTACAGTTCTTTTTCTACATGCTTGACTTGAAGGGTCAATTGTTTTAAAGGCATGTTTTGTTGGCTTGTTATCTAGTCAATCATTTGTATGCAGATGTAAAGACATGGAGGTGTTTAGAAGATGTGAAATCTGTTTCTTTTGTTGAAGCAAGAGTTTAGGCCATCTAGTTTTGTCTGTAATTCTGTTGTTCTTGGAAAGATGTCAATAGAACATTTTTGTAACATGCACAAATGTAAATTTTTGTGAAGAAGATGTAAATTCACATTTGTTTGAGCCACCTTGGATCAATGATCAAGGAGGAGAGGTTCAAACTACCTTCTGTAACCTTCTCAGTACGAGTTCTGCATAAAGTCAAGGAGGAAGACAGTTCTTAACAGAAGGCCAAGCACATCCAGGAAGGAAAGTGTTGACTATCTTCGAGTTTTTGCTCAGAGGCACTAGCTATGCAAGGCAAGTGTATGTAGGCTAAAAGAAGAGGGTTTTGTTATTCTCATCTACTGTTCAGATCAGTATATCAGTCTTTTGGTGTCCAAAAGATTTCCAATGGGGAGGCGTGATCAAAAAATGATCCTTGATGACTTTTTAATGCTAAAAAATGAAATTCATTGGATGCTTCTGGAAGTAGTCTCATTGCGTAGATTTCTTCATTCTGAATCCAACACAAGTTGAACGAGCTAAAATGGACTTCAGATGAAGGAGTTATTGTAAAATGAAAATTGTCCAATGTCCTTAGAAAAGGAGGCAATTTTATTAATCTTCAAACTATATTGAAAATGTTGATTTTTGGTATAGGATCACGGGCAAATCCACAACTGACACATGGTAGGCCGAGATTGGGCCACGTGGCCCTATTTGATTGGTCAAAAAGGAAATCGGGCAATATTATATCGCATCGCAGATGTGCCAAAGGGAAGGACTTAACCATAGGCCTTAAGACATTGCGATATGCGATTACCACTTTATCGCATCGCAAAAAGCCAAAGGGAGGACTTAACCAAAGGTGTGAAGATATGCGATAGGCCGATTGTGATGAACACTTTGAGCCGTCTAATCGGAAAAAGGAATCAACGGTCGAGATCATAGAGGCAAGACTACAGACCATGGAAGCAGCAACTATCGATAAGCGATATAGCGATAATGCCGATAGCCGATGAGGTGCTGACCAGAGTGATCAGAGATCAGTAAATCGAATTGCGATAATGCAAAGGGGCCAATGCACATTGCGACATGTGACTATGCGATGTGCGATAATGCCGTTCGGTGATTGGTGAATCACATCATGGAAATACAAAAGGGCCAATGCACATGCGACTTGCCGATTAAAGCGATGGGCCGATATGCGATAAGCGATAGATCAGAGATTGGCGATCAGAGGAGTAGTGCAGCAGGACATGCGACTTGCGATGTGTGGACCCGAAAGGATTATAGATGTGGTTGAATTTCATTTGAGTTCCGACTTTAGGCTCACGGTTGGGTTTCTGTGAAGTTTTCCCGTGTATTCCATTATTGGGTTCTGTTTCGGGATTTATGCCGGAGGAAGGCCGAATGGTTGGGTTACCCACGCCCGCTGTTCCTTTCATTTGTAAACTGATTCTTTTAATGAATAGTCGGTTCACACTTTAAGCGATTGTGGTAACAGAATGTGTTATAAAACAAAATGAAACCAGAGATGCTCAAAAGACAGAGGATAGCCACAGAGGTTGGGAGGCAGAGCCAAAGCGCTTAACAGAGCGAAGCCACCAGAGGTTGGAGGTAGCGCCTAAATGCTTTAGTGATTTATCAGACATCAAAGAGATCAAATGAACAAGTTGTTGTTGGTGTCTAATGTGTGCTGAAGACAAAAGAAGGAATTCCAAAGACAATAAAAAGAATTATGAGGGAGTTGGTGCAAGCCAGGAGCTCAAGATAGCCCAGAGTGCTGATTGAAGGAATATAGTCCAGAGAAGCCTAGATCTCTTTGCAGAGTATGGACAACCAACGGGATAAGACGACATTCTAAACCCATAGGTTCAGTTGTAAACCTATGGAGTGGAGTCAAAGACTTGTAAAAGAATTCAAGCCATAATCCCAAAGAGCCTAGTCGAGTTGATTAGAGCTCAAGGAGACGTAGCCCAAGATATCATGGTGAACTCCATATTATATTGTTGTCTTATGTGTTTGTTTATTTGCTGGATTTTGCTGTTATGTGTGTTTATATATTAGTTTAAGCAAATAAACCTAAGGCAATTAAGCAATTAAAGGCAAACAAAAGCATACACCTATTTCAAGTGCTTATTTCCGCAAATTATCAATCATAAGCAAGATCTTGGCAATTGTTTAAGCTTTGGAGTGGGAGAGGTTCTTGTAAAGGTTGACACTGTGAAGAATGTCGCAGATGCATTAACGAAGTTTGTGAGCAATGAGAAGTTTTCTTGGTGTAGAGAAACGATGGGCATTGCAGGGCCATGCCAATGACTAAGCTCTCATATACCCCCCTATGTGGAAAAGAAAACAACAAGTGGGAGAATGTTAGGTGTGTGTTATATTCTTTCCATGACTAGTCGCACACACGAGGGGGTTTCAAGGGGGCGGTAGCTGCCCCTGTACGGGGTCCGAGGCAGTGCCCCATGACAATTTGTTTTGGACCCTATATTAGGTGGGTGGACCTACCTATGGTTTTGTGCATGGGTTTCACACATGGCTTCGGGAATGATGGTTTTTTGCCCATGGTATTTTGAGGATCCGGTCAAGGGAACTATGGTTATGTTCTAACCTAGGGTTAATGGATTGGGGTTTATGAATGCTTCAACATGTATATAAATATGTATTACAACATTGAAAGGAATATAATGAAAAATCATTTTGGTAGTCTTGGTTTTGGGATTCAGGGGAAAATATCTGTGTATTATTTTTATATTCTCATCATTGTTTATTTTATGTTTTTAGAATTTGTCTACAGGGTTAAAACCTTAAGAACATAAGTGATCTTTGTGATTTGATTACACTTTTTGGATGCCTAAAATTAGTCTCCATCATCTTTTATTTATACACAATAGAAGGGATCCAACAAATCACATGTGTGGGCTAGACAAATTTTCAAGTGACATAAAATAACTCTCGCTGACTTGAACAATTCCTGTACAAACCCAATAACTACAATAAAAAATCATTTCTCCACTTCTAGAGCTCAGATTTCGATGATTTTCACTGCCCCTTTCTCCTTTGAGGGTCCTCTAACACCTCCAAGTGGCAAATCATCGAAACTACTCATGGATTCACACCCACCAACTTGGGTACAAGCCCCACATCTTGGGTTCAAAGCCCACAATACCCTATTGAGGCACTTCAACCTCCAAACCCTGAACCCTAGGGCTTGGAGTACCTCCCAAGCTACCAAAAATGAAAAAAGTGTACCCATAAGAATAATTCTATGAGATGTTTTGTTATTGCGCTCTAGGATGCCTCCATTTTTCCTTGTGCTTGTCAAATTAAATCTCTCTCTTGATCCAATCAACCAAGCCTTAGATATATCTATTTATTCTACCAAAAATCAAGCCTAATCTCTATCTTGCTCCCTCCATTTATCCTACCAACTATTAAGGCTAATATATCCACAAATTCATCCATTTATTGTACTATATGTGAAGCATAAGTTAATTCCCAATCTTTCTATGAACCCCTCCATTTATAATCCTATCATCAAATTCAATACCTCTTTATAAAGCTATTTTTTTTGTAAAGTAAGTAATTTATATTCCTTTAGATAAAGAATATAAATATGTGGCTTCAAAAATGTTCTCTTATACAACTAGGGGAACCAAGCCAGATAGAGATCTTCAAATGTTTTAGTATCCTTAAAGAAAAGATATGAGTAAAAAAAATAAAATTGATTATTGGACCTATGGGGCCATCTGTGAATAAAAAACTATTGAACTTAAATGTGTAAGTAGAACAACTAAAAGTCTGCAAGACAATTAAGTTGACCTCTCGGAATTTGTAGCTTCAACTGGAATGAGTTCCTTGTTTTTATCTGGATAGTAGCGAGGATCAAGGGGGATGCACAATTATTCTCTATGTTCTCAATCCTTCAATGGACCATTGCTATTATTTACCTCTGCATCTGATTCATGGTCAAGAGGATGCCTTCCTTCATCTTGTTTATGTTAACAAGAACTCTGCCTTGAAGAAATTTGAGGCGCTAATAAATTTGCACCGTGTACATGTACTAGTTGTAGCAACATTTAGTGTGCCCTACATCCATGACCCAGTCTACCACCTCTGCTAGAAATATTGTATCTGTTACAGTGCACCTTTCATTTGTTAATTTTTGTTCTACTTGAGTGATTCCTATTGAACCGATTGAGGGGTAAGATCTTGAAATCTAGTTGTTGAGCTCTTGGCCCACACTTGTGATGTAGAATGAACCTATTCCTAGTAATATGAAACACCTCGTTGTACCCTTTCTCACTTACGGGGCATGTCACTTGGTAGTTAGGGAGATCGCATCAGAGATGTTGACCAAGAGCCACCTAGAGCCACAAGTGATAGGTGTCATTTTCACTGAGAATCAGACAAGTCTAACACTAGAAAGGAAATTGAATATTGATGAGCCCAACAAGACTCTGCTTGACATATTAAGTTCTACCTCCTTGAGGTCCCGAAGCACCCAGTTTGGGGATCCTTGCCAAAAAATAGTGATGCCAATAGGGGGAGCATGGGAGTAAAAAATCTTTAGTAGGACTAGACTTCGCAACCTACCGGAGGAGATAGAGTTCCCCACTAATAATATCTCAGAGTTACTAGTGAACAAACCAAACACAATTACATGTCGATGCCTCTTGGAGTTTCTTTCTTTTGGAGGTGGCTTGCCAAGGAGGGAAGAGATCTTGTAGGAAATTTTTTGCTTTAACATGATACCATTCTCATGAAACCATTATAGATATTCCCATCCAAATATATCTAACTTTTCAAAATCACTAGGGAGGTTGAGGAAAAAAGTTGGAATGAAACTAATGTGCCCTAGAATCCCCCAGAAGTGGAATTCAAAATTCACAAGCACCTTCACAGAATGCATGACGAGGAGACGATGTCAATGACTCTCTTCCTCTGGTAGCATAGGAAGAGGAGATTCCATGTGCCTAGCTAACACAATGTGGTCGTCCCCAAGGAGGTGTCCCATAATTGATCTGAATGCCAAACATAATATTAATTTCCAACTCCATAAGTGTAGTATTAACTTGAATGCATGCCTCCTTCCAGCAATTATGATTTTCCATGGTGTGAAATCTCGAGGTGACATGCTTACCTTGCAACCTAGTACACCTCTCATTCAATTTATTTGGTCCATTCGTATCCTCTGCCATGTTCATCAACATCCCTTGCTCACCCAAATTAATTGTCAATCACGCAGAGTATAGAAACCGAGTGTGGCTTCCTGTGCTTTTAATTGATATGAATGATGACTTAATGGGGTTTGTTGGTACCTCCCTTAGGTGTGTAAGCTGGTGAGAAGGATAAAACACACCTCCCCACCTTTTGCATCCCTACCACTCCATCTGGGGACTTTATAAAGCTAACTGTTAATCTTAATCCCACTATGTAGAAAAGGAGATGGAGGGACAAGAAAATACTCACTATTAAGTTGCCATTTGTAAATGGCCATATACTAAGGTAAAAAAAAAGAGGAAATGTAATCTTTATTAAGATAAATATATTGCAACCATTTTTGTATGCTCATACTTACATTCCCATAAGCTAGGGAGTGTAAATATACCATTTCTTTTTTTTGTTTTCTATGGATAAATTTAAGGTAAGTCTTTATGAAATATTGGAATGACTAAGCAAACACTAAATTTAAAGGTTAAGATATGTGAAAAACTAGTGTGTCTTCTTATTCCTAGGCGACATAAGGAATGAGCTAACCCAAACAAGTCATAATCAAGAATGTCAAATTTAAAGATTAAGATATATGAAAAACCAATATGTCTTCTTATTCTTTAGCAAGAGAAAGAATAAGCTAACCTGGACGAGTCATAATCAAGAGTTTAATTGCTTGCTTCATGACTAAGTTTAACAACCTTGTGAAAAACTAGTATGTCTTCTTAAGAAAGAGTGAGCTAACTTAGACAAGTCACAATCAATAATTTAATTGATTGCTCCATGACTAGGTTTAACAACCTCGATTCCTTTTTAAAAATGCGGGGGGGGGGGGGGGGTGGAGTCCCCTTTAGAAGCTATATGTAGCCCAGAGTCACAATATTCACAATATATATTTTTTTACATTATGTACAGAAGCGGAATAGACTGAATATGCTGCCGGGCAGCGCGAACAAGCAACTGGAATCAAACACATAATAAACAAAACAAAATAATGCACGACAAAGTCTCAGTGGATATATAATTTATTGAAAATCTATTGTTGGCAATGCACAATAATATTTAAATATCAATAATTGGATATGGAATTATTCAAAATTTATTTTTGGCAAAGTAGATGGGAAACCAATTGTGCATAATAATATTCAAATATTAATCATGTAGGTAGTAGCAATGGAGGGGGCAACCATTGGACTCTAAAAGTGTGGTTGCATGATGATAAAACCTTGTTGATGAAAATGATAGGTCTTGAACTAATTAGAGGCATAAACTAACAATTATAAGAAAAAAGAACATGTTAATAGACAAATTTAATTTCTTTAATACTGGGGTGAAGGACATGGTGACAAAAACTCAAGCATTCTGATAAAAACTCTGATGTCCACAACTATAGTGGGAGTAGATGCATAGCCAAAAGGTACATGGAAGTGAACATGATGCTAGAAAGTCTTAGTCCCATTACAAATTAGAAATAGAAAGTGCAAAACTAGTTAGAAATATTTTAAGCAACATAAATTTAAAATTTTATAAATTTAGCATTTTACAATTACACCAACTAAATTTTAACATGATGTTTTTAGAACACTCTAGTATAGGAATAACATGATGTTTTAGAACAGACTAGTAGGTTTTCGTGGACAATCATATATATATATATAAAGAAAAAAAAAGAATAAAAATAATTAAGTATATGAAGAAAACCCTAATCAAGAATAAAAAGATGAAGAAAACCCTAATCGAGAATAAAAAAGAATAAAGATAATTAAGTATAAGAAGAAACCCTAATCGGGAATAAAAAGAGTAAAGATATTTAAGTATAACAAGAAAACCCTAATGATATAAAAATAAATAGTAGGGGAAGAGGAAGAAGAGGTAAGTCTTTCTGTGTTCTCAAGAGGAGAAAGATGCAAAGCAGGAGAAAGATGCAAAGCTTGATGATGTTTGTACAACAATACCCAACTCGGAAAAAGAGTAGTTGTATAAAGCCAAATGCATTATTTCTCCTAACATTCAAGGCCTAGAAAAGAATGAATGCAAAGAATATATGAGGGTTTGCCACAACAACTCCTCGTCTACAAGTTGAAGGTAAGTTATATTGTGATTGTGATTCAGATTTACATTTTATTTGACAAGTGAATTTTTTTTTAATCTGCATTGTAATGAACTTTAGATCTACACATTCTTAGCTCAAATCTATACATTATTAGATAAACTTTAAAATCTGCTTTTAAATCTATATATATCACATATAGAAATTCCTTATCTCAGTCGATTTTGATTTTGGACACACTCACCCTCCGGTGTTGGATCCCTGCAATGCTTGGGAAACAAACATCATGAGTATATGGATGACCATACTCGTTTTGCAGTGTCTTGTTTTTTTGAAAATTACTCTCCTTTTGTGTTTTTAATATTTAAATTAGTCAATGGCTAGGCTACTGTAATGACTGCGCTTCGTAAACCCCTCTCTCTCCGTTCATACCCACACTGATTCCCTGCAATGCGTGGAAATTAGGTCGGTCAGTTAAGTTTCCAAAAACAAAGCAATAGACTAGGGTTGAAAAGGTGGAAGTTGCTTTGCAGGCGGTGGCTCTTGGTCGGGTTGAATGGCTAGGCTAGTGTAATGACTGCGCTTGTCCCTTGAAAACGAGGGTGCCATTTACAGGTTTGTTCGTAAACCCCTCTCTCTCCGTTCATACCCACACTGACACCCTGCGATGCGTGGAAATTAGGAGGTCAGTCAGTTGAGTTTCCAAAAACAAAGCAATAGACTAGGGTTGAAAAGTTGGAAGTTGCTTTGCAGGCGGTGGCTCTTGGTCGGGTTGACAGGACGAAGGATTAATTAATTACAGTAATTTTGGAAGCGTCTATTCCCTTCTGGAACCATTCTGCATATATTGTAAAAGAAATATCAATATTAACGCTAGTGATTAATTATTAATAATTCAAACGCAGTTAACTGTAAGCAGTTATTTCAGCTTTTTAATTTGTAATTTAAATATCTAAAAGTAATAATGTAGTGCAGTTTGCTCATTTAATCTATATATATATATATATATATATATATATATATATATAACGTTCAGAAATTTTGGTATTTATATATATCTGATTGCATGTAGTTAAATGATGTGCAGATGTGATATCTACAATTAATCCGATTAGTATTTTCACAGTAATTCTAACTTATATATTCATTTTCCCTGTCATGGAGCAGGTACCTTATCAGATTGAAGAGCATGGCCAGAACTAAGGCCTGAGAATTGCCCTGGATTAAACTCCGAACATCATTATTTCACCGTTTACGTGGGAGCCAATATTCAGCTTTTCAGGTTGAAAAGCATGGCCAGAACTAACCCCTGAGAATTGCCCTGAATCAACTCCGAACATCATTATTTCACGGTCCCACAACCTGTTTATCGTGGATGAGGTGCTCATATTTTCACTCAAACCTCTGATAGATGTAATACAGAAAGGCCCTTCACTCACTAGGTCTGAATATCAATTCTTTCGTTTCAATACGTGTATATATAATGTTTACCCGACTCTGATTTTTCGTCCTCCGCTTACGTGGTCTCAAGTTGTGGCCGTCCATGTAGTAATATACGGTGAATAAATTGGTAACGGTTTCATGCAAGAATTAATTGCAGATTTACTCGAGGATTCATTACTGTCTTACACCTTTGGAGACTAAATCCGACATTGTAAGATGTAAGATTTAATTAAAGATTTGCTGGTTGTTATCTCAGTTGGTTTCCAAACCGGAACAGATCCGGATCCTTGAAGCTATATTCATTTCTGGTACTGTCAATCCGCCAGAGAAGAAATCTAAACCATCAGAGCAGTTTGGAGATATCCAGGGTGAAAAAGTATATTACTGGTTCCAGAACAGAAAATACAAAACAAAAAGAAAGCAACGGCAACTGGATGAAAGAATATATTTCTGGTACTGTCAATTCCCCAGAGAAGAAATCAAAACCATCAGAGCTCAGCTACAGCAGTTTGGAACAAAATAAATAATTAATAATAGAATTCTTGTATCTGTTTTTTTTCAATAATTTTCCAAATACCATGATCTTGTTGAGTGTCTGCCTTAAATAAAGTATCAGTGGTTGTCTTTTATTCTCTATTTCTATTGTTAGAATATTGTTGTGGTGGAAGATGCTTACATCACTTTTGCTTCAATGACCATGGATCATAACATGAGATATTTTTGAATATTTGGTATTTTATTTGGCTTTCAAGTCTCTTTGGTTTATATGTGGAGTTAGAATATTGTTGATGTGGAAGATGCTTTCATCATCTCTGTTTCAATGGCCATGGACCATAACATGAGATATTTTTGAATATTTGGTATTTTATTTGGCTTTAAAGTCTTTTTGGTTTATATGTGGAATCAAGCACTAGCAAGGATATTTTGTCGTGTAAATCAAGCTCAAGTAAGAATTCAGAAAACTAGATTATTTGCAAACTAAATGCATGAACTTTGCTAGTGTTTAGGATTTGTAATACTACACTTATTATTTGTTAGGATAAAAAAGCGTACAACCAATTGACTACGATTTTTGTGGTTGCTAAGGGAAAATAAGAATATAATGGAACATATATTGCTTATGTAAGAAAGTGGCATTAACATAATTGCTTTGGAAAAATAAGTCATAGCATTATGTGTTAAGTGTATAGCTAGAGTAAGTTAGACAAAGAATGCTAGAAAATACTAATGAGATAGAGCATCAATATAGGCCAAAGAATTGCAACAAGGATGTTAAAATCCTTAGCTATAGCTTGTCAACTTCAAGATGTACTTGTGAGGCATTGTACACTATGTGTGAAAATTACAAAAAGACACCTATCTACTTAAGAAGGAGACCCGTCAATTCTACCATGATGTAAGGTCTACTTAGCTAAGAGAAGTTGAAAAATACTAAAGCAATAATCAAAAGCAAGGTGAAAAACCACAGGAGGAAAAAGGCTTTAAAAGGAAAACCAAAAAAGCAAAAAGGTTTTAAAACAAGACTTGAAATCAACTAATAATCAGAGTTTGAATATACTTGTCCCGAATGAAATTTGAGATAAAATGTTGCAAGCTCAAGTAAATTGTTGTACTATAGTGTTATATATTATTAATATTTAACACTATTAATATGATTATTTCTCTAATGTAATATTATTTTCAGTTTATTTATATTTAGATTGAAGTTCTTTCCAAAATGACTTACAATTATTTTTTTTTCCAAAAATAATGAGTTTTTCTTTATTCAAAACATGAAATCAACACTTTCTTTCTTAAAACCTGCTTGTAAACTTTGAGGTTTAAGTTATTTTAAAATATAAAATCAACACTTAAATAAATCAGACATTTCTTTACTAGTATCATAGTTTAAGTCATTTAATTAATTTTATGTACAAATTTCAAGGAGTTTTTGACTCTTGTTCCCCATTTCAGACATTTGAACTGGAAAATAGAACCTTCACAGAGCTTGAATGGCGATTCCAAGGCAAGGGAACGAAGAGTCAGGAAGAACCCAAAAAGTAGAAAGAAAATTGTTAAAAAGCTCCTCGAGTGCGGAAGAGTCAAAAGAAAACTGTTAAAAAGCTCCCCGAATGGTTTTGTAAAAAATGGATAACGGAGATAAGATACCAAGAATTTGGGGCGACAACAGGGTCAAAGGATAAGGTATATTTTTAACGTTCAATAAGGCGTCATCCACGCAGAGGGCATCAGGAGTGACGTATAAGGCCGTAGATGCTATGCAGTGCCTCAGAGGGGTGGCGCAGAGGGTTTTGACGCTGACGCAGAGGCTAGGAGGGTTGATGCTGTGCTTCAGTTGTGCTGGAGAGGATTTCGTGGGGCAAATTTTCTGAATATCTGCTTCAGAATAGAGAGGTACTACTGCCAGTTATTTTTGTCCGTCGGGTGAGCCAGGTTGGCACCTAGTGGTACTCAAGGATATACTGCATAATAAATAACCTTGAGAATTGTTGCATCGATTTTCCTAAGTTGGGTTTTTCCGGGGACAAGTTGTCCAAAAATAATGGTGTCACTTTTGTGTTTGCTATTTCTTTTAGCTGTTGATCTGTAGATGGTTGAGATTGTATTGTGCTTATTTCGATGTTTATATGTTTAAATAACTTGTTTGTAATTAACAAGTAAGAGAAATAAACCAGAAGAATACAGATAAAATTTCTAACGATTAGACTTAGAAATTTCAACAATAAGAAGGTCAGATTGGTAAGCCATTTCTTTGCATCATACCAACCAACATTGTCACATAGAAAGGTCTTGACTAACAACTCTATCTCTCCACAAGATTAAAGCACAATGCTGGCGAGACCAATGACTGATAGACACCATCATCATTGTCTCTCAAGGCACATACCCCACTCGGGTATTCACAGGGTATGTCCTTTTAGGACAATTCCTATCTTGGAATAACAATCTTCAAGGAGTTTCCTCTTCGATTGCTCTTATCTTGGATGCCCTACCTCATCCTCAAAGAGTATCGGATGCCAGATGCTTACCCAATCCTCCATTCTTTCTTCACGAAGTGAAGACAATAATGATGTGTCTATCTCTCTCAACTAGGGAGGATATATCAACCAGTCCACATTTGTCTCTCAAATACACAAGCTTCTTAAGGAAGAGATTTTGTCAAGATGTCAACTACCTGTTCATCAATGGAGATATACCGTAGCTACAACACTCCATCTTGTACCATCTTTCAAATGTAGTGATACTTGTTATTTATGTGCTTTGTCTTTCCATGAAACATTGGGTCTTTAGACAACCTTATACAGTTGGTGTTGCCACAATGTATCATTGTAGGGTCTATTAGTCCTTCAAACAGATTGAACAACAACTTCCTCAACCAAACAACTTCTCTGCTTACTTCACTAAAGGGACGGAGTCACTCACTATTCATATGGGTCTATTAGTCCTTCAAACAGGTCGAACAACAACTTCCTCAACCAAACAACTTCTCTGCTTACTTCACAGGATGCAATATATCTAGCCTTGGCACTACTCGAAGCTATTGATTCTTGCTTTCTACTCATCCAGGATATCATGGAGGATCCCAAACTAAAACATCCTCCATTAGTGCTTCCCCCATCCATCTCACCGCCTCCCTAGTCGGAATTTGTATATCCAATCAAGTGGACATCATTCCGCTTATCATACTTCAGGAAGTAGTGGATTGTTCCTTGCAGATATCTCATTATATGCTTGGTTGCTATCTAATGATCATGCTTGGGCTCAACTTGAAATCGACTGAGAATATTCATTGCAAAACAAATGTCTGCTCGAGTATTTACCAAATACATTAGTGATCCAATCAATTGTCTATACTTTCTCGAATCCACCAGGATTGATTCAGAACTTCTTAGCCTTTTCAAGTTGTGATCTTAGGGGTTGTCATAGGTTTGCAATCCATCATGTCAAACCTTTTTAGCATCTCGATCACATACTTTCCTTGACCTAGATAAATCTCATCAGGTCCTTGCCAAAATTCCAACCCAAAATAATAGTGCATCAACCTAGATCCTTCATATCAAATTCTGCTGCCAGTTGCTTCTTGCACTCTTGAATACAACCTTCCACAATTGTCATGAGAAGATCATCCACATATAGAATAATGATTACGGGCTCATCCTTCACAACCTTGATGTAGAGATTTGGATCAACAAAACTCTTCGAGAAGCCCAATTTTTGTAGGTATGCATCCATCCTTGCATACCATGCCCTTGCTGCTTGCTTGAGGCCATATAGTGCCTTCTTCAACCTGTAGACATAATTCTCTCTGTCTTTTACTTCGAATCCCAAGGGTTGTTCTATATAGAATTCTTCATCAATAGTATCATTCAGGAATGTTGTCTTGACATCCATTTGATGAATGTTCCATCCCATCAGTGTTGCCAAAGAAACCAACAAACGTATAGTTGTATACTTTGTTGTAGGTGAAAATGTCTCTTCATAATCGATGCCTTCCTGTTGGGAGAAGCCCCTAGCCACAAATCTTTCCTTATATTTATCTATACTTCCATCTGGTGCATGTTTAATCTTGTAGAGCCACTTGGAAGTCACCATAGATTTGTCTTCAGGCCTAGGTACAATTTCCCAAACTCCTTTTCATGGCATCTTTCCATTCTTGATGTTTGACAACCTCTTAAAAGGTGGATGGGTCTGCTTCTATTAACTTCATCATATAGGCTGCAAATCCTGAATATCTTTTGGGCTTCTTACTTTCCTTGAATGTGCCTTTGGCAGCTCCATGTCCCTCGACATCTAGGAGAGTAGACTTTAACCAATTAGTTCTCTTTCTATTTTCAGGGATGATGACTTGTTGCACAGGTTCAATGGGACCTATCTCTTTATGATTTGAATCTTCTTCCTCCCTTGTGCACTCTTCTTCAAATATTGGAAGTTCTTCATCATCAGAGTCAATCAGGAGATCCTTTGATTTCTTGAATGCAATACTTTCATCAAAGATCACATCTCGACTTACTTCTATTCGGTGTCCTTCCTTTATGTCGATCCTATATGCTTTTGAAGTATTACTATAGCCAAAAAATATTCCCTTCATGCTTGTAGGATCCAACTTCTTTATCTTATCTTTTAGAATATCAGTATAGACAGGAGAGCCAAATATTCAGAGATGATCCACGCTTGGTTTCTTCCCAGTGAATGCTTCTTCAGAAGTTATGTTGTCTAGTGATCTGTGAGGACTTCGATTTTGAACATATACAATAGTCTGTGTTGCTTCACCCCATAGAAATTTTGTCAAGTCTTCATCATGTAACATGGCTCTGTCACTTTCTTCAATTGATCGATTCTTTCCTTCAACAACTCCCTTTTGTTCACGATTATATGGGACTATCAGCTCCCTTTAGTCCCAGCCTCCTTACAAAAAGCTAAGAGTTCATTTGAAGTTCCATTATCAGATCTTAGTATCTTTATCCTCCTTCTGTAAGGTTCTCTACTTCAGCTTTAAATTCTTGAAATTTGTTGAATACTTCATCCTTGGACTTCAAAAAATAGATCCAAGTTTTCCTTGAGTGGTCATCAATAAATGCTACATATTTTAGATGACCTCCAAGAGACTTTGTAGACATAGGACCACAGACATTAGAATGAATGAGATCCAGGGTTTCTTTTTGACCTTGAAGCATTGCTTCCAAATGGCCTCTTAACATTTTTATCTAATGCACATCCCTTGCATACTCCTTCATTATCCTCCTTGAGTTCAGGGATGCCATTCACTATTGAATTTAGAGTTGTTGGTAAGATTTTGTATTTAAGGTGACCAAACCTTCTATGCCAAAGTTCACATGGACTTACTTTAATGTGAACCAAAGCTTGAGAGAGGGGAGTCAACAGTCTGTAGAATCTTCTTTCACGAATCCCAATGACCTTTGCATTTTTTATGCTAGAGCTTTTATCCCATACTACAACCTTTCCATCTATAAAAGTGACTCTATCTCCCTTATCTTCTAAACATGAAATAGAAAGTAGATTCTTTTGCAAACCTAGAACAAATAGGATGTTGTTGAGATAAATATTTCCTCCATTCTCTAGCTCTTGCGAGGTTGATCCAATTCCTCTTACATGATATCTCTTCTTGTCACCAAGTTTAATGGAGTAGGAAGATTTTCCTCTTGATAAGGTCGTTAATTGCTTGTGTTCACCTGTCATATGTCTTGATGCTCCACTGTCGATTACCCAAATATTTTCATCTTCAAATGTGCCTATAAGTGCTGAGAATAACCCTTTGTCCTTTGTAAAAGTCTTGGTCATATTATTCTTGATGGATAATAGGATATTCCACAATGCCTTGATACCTTTTTTGAGATGACTTGCTATCATAGAACACTTCTTCAAAGACTTCTTCAAGGATGTAGTGATCTTCATTATGCCCTTTGCCAACCTTATCTTTGATACCCTGTTGAGAAATCTATAGGGCTACAATTAGGATGATTTCTCTTAAACTTGATAAATGCTTGTGATGTCCTTTTATTTTTCTTACTTATTAGCTTCTTCTCTTCTTATTATGTTATTCTTATCATTAAACAACTACCAAAACAAGAAGATCAACAATACACATGAACACAGGATATAGGCTGCAAGCCAGGGCCAAAACCTCTCCACTTCAGAGGAAAACCCACAAATCCCTTCTCTTCTTATAGATTCTTCAAATAATGAATTCCAAGACCTCTAGACCAAGACCAATATCCTTCCAAGACCAAGTATGACCTTATTGATGATGTGCTTCCTTTGTCCAAGTCAAATGCTGTTAGATCTCTTCCAGCTGCACAACTTCGACCCCCAGTTACAAAATTTCAGCTTCTACTGCAGGTCTGAAATATTCAGCCCCTACAACAATTGCTGCCTCCACACGTGTGAGCAAATTTATGGTTTCCAAGGCTTCCTTTGACCTTTGCTTGAGTTTCTCCTTCTTCTAGGGCTTGAGGATGACCTAAATTCTAATAGACATTCCTTCAACCTTATTTTTGCAATTTCTCTAAGTTCGATCTTGCAACAACAAAACCGTAGCCTCCTTCCTTCACATGTGTGAAAAGAGAGAGAGAAATAACCCAAACACTGAATGATGTCCATAGGAGGTCGAGTTCCCTCCTATATATAGGCTTCCAAGAAGGATGGAATGCCATAATTGAGGCCGACTTCTTAGCTACCAGGGCGACTTGGTCTTGGAGGATATATTGACACTTTTAAATACAAAAATAATTCTTTTTACAAGTTACGATGTGCACGATGGGGTCTTCTTCATATGACAATGACTCTTTTGACTTCTTGACCCTAGGACATACCCTAGAAGCACTCAGTGGGTGCTTGACCTCTAAATAAAATGACCTTGAGCATGAATTCCATGCTACAAAAATAACAATAATAATTTTTCTTTCATTTTACAATATACAAGACTCAAAAGTACATTTCATATTTATGAACACCGAACGTAGTCACACGTTTTTCAACACATCTTGCAAACTGAGTTCCAAAGGAAGAAGTAGCTACCCAAGCGAAGAAAGAAAAGGATACGTTTCACCATCTTATACTCACATGTGCCAATCTAGGGTTTCTGCAGTAAGGCAGAGTTGCAGTCTAAAAGTGTTGGAGAAGTTGTTGTTGTAAGTTGTGTAAGGAAAACTATTCAAGAAGGAAGGTTGACTTGGTCTTGAAGGGGTCTTTCTCAAGGGTCATAGGTCTTGGAATTCGTCATCTCAACATACTATAAGAAGAGAAGAATTATTGTGGGTTTTCCTCTCAAGAGGAGAGGTTTTGACCCTAGCTAGTAGCCTACATTTTGTGTTCTCTTGTCTCATTGTTCTTTATTGTTTAGTAGCTGTTTGATGATCAAAGCACACAATAGTAATCACGTAAAGAAGAACTAACTACAAGTACATCAAGTTAAGTAAAAAAACATCACAAGCAATTATCAAAGTGAGAGAAATCACCTAATCTAGCTGCCCCTAGATTTCTCAACATGGTATCAGAGCTAAGGTGATTACAACAAGAAGAAGAGGCAACCTGAAGATCACATCATTAAAGAAGGATACATGAGGGTTGAGCACAAGGAAATCATTAAGGAGGACTAAAAAGCACCAAGGAGGAGCACTCATCTTAAAAATCACATCATCAGAAGCAGAAGAAGACCTCAAGGACCCTACCTCCACTCAAAGAAAAAAGGAATACACATTTGAAGCATCTTGGAGTCTCCATATTCTACGTTTCTACATCCAAAGGAAGCAAGAAGAAGCATTTCCATCATCATCAAAGAAATCAAGGTGATCTTCTTCACATTGAAGCAAATATTACATCTCAAACATCCTTTAAGAAGATCATCAAGGAAGCAACATCATCAAGTTGAAGATATCATCATCTAGGCGCATCTTCACTTGACAAGTAAGTATCTTTATATTTATGTCTGGATTTAGTATCAACATGACTTCATTCTGCAGAGAGAGCAACAAACTGGTTGGGTCATCAAATTTCCTTGCATGGAAAAAGGGGATTGATTTGACCCTCATAGAGAATGAAGTTATTGAATATGTTAAGGGTTCAATCTCGAAACCATCTCAAGAACAAGCTCAAGCACTATCGAAGTATATGGAAAGGGAAATAAGGGCTCAATGAATCCTCATAGAAACAATCAAGGATTCCCTAATCCCTTATGTAGCAAAGTTGGTAGAATTGTTTTCCGTTAGTACTGCAGGAGATGTTATATCATTGAGAACTGAATTATGCAAAATGAAGGTATCTAAGGATGAAGGGATAGCCTCATACCTTATGAGGGTATTTCAAATAAGATATCAACTACAAGAGTTAGGAGAAATAATGTCTAATAAAGAAATGACCACCATTGTGCTCAATGCACTACCTTATGAATGGGGCAACTTTATATAAAGTATCTATGGAAAGAAGGAAGCCACTGCATTTAGTGAACTTTGGTCATTATGTAAGATTGAAGAAACTAGGTTGAAGGCAAAGTGCAATGTTGGATCAAATGAACAAGTTCAAGCATATGCTACTATGGCCAGGAGAAAATGAAATTTTGGAAAGCTTGATCCTCGGAAAAAGAAGAAGATCGATATGTCAAAGATACAATGCTATGAGTGTAGTGAATATGGTCACTTTAAAAGGAATTGTCCCAAACTCAAGAAGGACAACAATAAGAGAAATGAAAGAAATGAAGCATGAAGAAGTGGAAGAATCAGAACAAAAGAAATCAAAGGAGGAAGTGAAAGATCTCTACTATAACTGAGATAACCTCCTTTACTTAGTTTTTTTCTGTTATAGAAGAGAATGGGAAGCATCACAAGAATGATAGGATGCATTATAGTTGAAATAGAGATGACATCATCATAATGACATGGAAGGTCAGTCAAAGTAGAAGTCTATGTGGCTGAAGCAGTGATCTCACATGAATGAAAGGAAGTAGCTCATGGCATCATCATTAGAATCATAGAAGGACAACCAAAGTAGCAATCTATATGGTTGGAGAAAGTCATCTAGTAAGATAGAATATAAGGAGATCATCATACATCATCATCATTAGAAAGGAGCATTTGTAGAATGAGGATCATTAAGATCCTCCATTAGAATCTTTATTAGAAGATTCACCTCTACTTAAGAATAAGCAAGTGTCGTGCGGATGGTCTACATTCCATCTTATGTGGTATCTACAGGTCAAAAGGATGACGATATGATGACAAAGATGTGCAACATGACAAATTGGTTGAAGTACTTTCATCTTCAAGCAAGGAAAGCACGCTGCTAGAGGGTAGTCTAGATGACCAAAAGGAGGAAGAGGTATGTATATATTTGATAAATAAAGTCATGTCATCATATAGTTGCGGAAAGAATGGTTGAATGCTCTATCTCATGAGCATGATACTCTTCCATTAGAATAATGCATGAAGACATGTAGACAATGTGCCTTAAACTCTTCTACATATTGATAAGATGAAATTAACATAATATGACCTCATATGGAATATGAGGTGGTTGACAATGATGGTTCCTATGTTGAAAGAACCATGTAAAGAAGATCTTGAGGAAAGCAATATGTGAAGAAAGGAAGAAGAGTTCATGAAAGTATAGTCACGCAAGATAAGATAAGATAAGTAATGAACATCCGATAACTAGAAGAATTAGCTAAGACATCTCCATGGAAGAAAAAGGTATGAAGACCATGATATGTACACTACAAAAGAATAATCTTGGTAACGAATGTCTTGGAGATGGATTCATAGATGTGCAGGGTGTTGATGTTGCAAGAAGCTGATGTCATGACGAAAGACCTGTTGAAGGAAATGTAACTAGGTTCGGTCTTCATAAATGTACTTTTGATATTTGTATTATTCAAGAAATGAAATATTATTTTTATAATATATGTCAATGAGTTTCTTGCTCATTGAAATAGGTCTAGCACTAGTTTAAGTGCTATAGGTGAGTCAAATAGTCAAAATGAAATGTTGAAGGCCTTAAGGGCATGTTACACCATGTATAAATATATATTAAAGTCAAAGAGAAAACCTCCAAGCAAAGTCAAGTCTACTACTATGCAAAGGAACCATCAAGAAGCTCCTACGAGCATGCTACACCACCATAGAAACTATTTGAAGTCTGCTCAACAAATCGGCCTCCAAACAACCCTCAAAGTCGGCCTTCTACTCTGCCTAAATGGAGTCTATATATAGAGACTATCCACTCCTCTACGCATTCAAGCATCTCTGAAAGAAGCGAAGACAAGGAGCCAAGATAAGAGTGAAACAAGCGGAAGATAAAGAGCCTCTAGTGCAACGAAAGAATAAGAAGTCTAAGCAAAGGTTGAATCACTGTTTCTAGGACTAAACACAGTCACACGTGCGAGAAAAGGAAGGCTTTCTGTGGACATATCAGCAGCAATATAACAGTCCCATAATTCTCATTGTTTGGGCTTGAAACTTAGGCCTATAAGGCCTCTCATTAGAAGAGTCTCTCACATACAAAGGAGAAAGAAACAAAATACACCACGAAACCTCCCACACGTGCGAGAATTTAGGGCTGCAGTGCTGCCATATCAAGTCTGCAGTGTTACATGAAGCAGAAGTTGAATTGGTGAAGAGAAGAAAAACACCATCGTATGTGAGAAGGTGCACATAGGATCAAGGAGAAACATCTCTTCTAGAACTAGCATAAGAGAGCCTACCACCAGAGAATGAAGTGCCAGAAGGAGGAGGAAAAAGTGTCGGAGAACAAAGTGCTGGAAGAAGTGCCGAGGAATAAGGTGCAGAAAGAAAGAAGGACTTGACTTGTGCTTGGAGGATAATCTTGTCAGGGGTCTAGGTGTTTGGCATTGACCAATAGAAGCTTCAATAAAAGAAATTTACTAAAGGGTTTTCCTCTCAAAATGAGAGATTTTGGCCCTAGCTGAGAGCCAATATCTTGTGTTCTTGTTCTTATGTTTTGGTAGCAGTTTGATGAAGTACACTCATATGCACTAAGAAGAAAAAGAAGAAGAAGAAGATTAAGTTAATAAGTAAAAGTAAAAATGCTCCACAAATTGTTATCAAGTAACGAAGAATCACTCTTACACTACTTTGCCCTAGATTCTTCAACAAGACCATCATAAAAAAAGGTAACTTTGATATGATGTTCGTTTTTATTTTTGAAAAAATCTGGTTGGGTTAAAACAAGGCTACCGAAAGAGGCTTGTAGAAGTCATCTACAACTAGTACTCATGAGATCAGATGGAAGATCTTGAAAGAAACATGACTTGGAAGAGGTAGTTGTATGAAGGATAACCAAATGTGGACTAGACGATCACTTTCCGATGAAGAGAAGGATGACATGATTATTGATCAACACTATGGTTCGTTGAAGGAAAAAGATGGAGAAGATGTTCGATGCGCTATAAAGAATATCTAGAAGATGAAGGCTCCATGATGAAGAAGTTGAAGTTCATGACATCAAAAGGAGGAGCCCTACTAGCAACTGATGGTACCATGATCTCCACCAAAGTGTTGATGGCTAATGTTGGAAACAAGTCCCTAGTTAAGAGGGAGCTTGGGCAAGTTCCTACGTAAGAAGGAACATGGGTATATTCCTTTTATAGGAATGAGTATATCCTCCCTAGTTGAGAGGGAGAGATAGATACATCATTCTTGTCTTCATGTTATGAAAAAAGAATGGAGGATTGGGTAAGCATTTGAGATTGATTCCGATACTCTTTGAGGATGTGGTGGGGCATCCAATAGGAAAGATTAGTCAAAGAGGAAATTCCTTGAGGATGTGTTATTCCAAGATAGGAATGGTCCTAAAAGGACATACCTTGTGAACATCCAGATGGGGTATGTGCCTTAAGAGACAATGATTATGGTGTCTATCAGTCATTGTCTCGCCAACATTGTGCTCTAATTTTGTGGAGAGATACAGCTGTTAGTCAAGGCCTCGCTATGTGACAATGTTGGTTGGTATGATGAGATGTACTCATATAAGCTGAGTAAATGGCTTACCTATCTGACTCTTCTTATGAGAATTCTTTAGTATGAGAATGTCCAAGTACCTTGTATGGATTATGAATACCTTCCTAGTGAAGAGTGAGTGTTGAAAAGTGTAACTAGGTTCAGTCTCCATAATGTCTAATGTAATCATCATTTTATGAAAAGAGAAAAGGAAATTTTATTATTATTATTTTGTAGCATGGGTTTCATACTCAAGATTATTTTATTTGTAGGCCAAGCACCCATTGAGTGCTTCTAGGTTTTTATTGAGTCAATGAAGTCAATTGAGTCATTGTAATATGTATAAGAACCATTTGGGCATCATGTATAAAGTCAAAAGATTTTTTGTGAGTCAAAAGACCCCCTCTAAGACAAGTTGGCCTTCATGAAGAGAAGTCAGCCTACATGAAAGAACTAGTCAGCCTCATGAAGGGCTGTTCGACCACCTTATGAAGCACATATATTAGAAGAACTCAATCTCACCAAAGGCACTCGTCAAGTTCGATGAAGCACAAAAAGAAGCCTCATACCTAGTGAAGAAAAGTAGAGACAAAAGGAAGCAAAAACGGAATTAGAAAGGGGTTGTTTTAGGCCCAGATTTCCCACACATGCGAAAGGATTAGGGCAACAATTATTGCAACAAGGCCGAAAATTACAATCACACTACAGGGCCGAATTCAAGGAGAAAAGGCATCATCTTGTGGATTGAGTTCCAAAGAAAGAAGTTGCTACCCAAGTGAAGGAAGAAAAGGATATGTTTCACCATCTTATACTCAGACATGCCAATGTAGGGTTTCTGCAGTAAGGCCAAGTTGCAATCTAAAACTGCTGGAGAAGTTGTTGGGGTCGAATTTGTTGTTGTAATATATGTAAGGAAATCTCTTCAAAAAGGAAGGTTGACTTGGTCTTGAAGGGGTCTTTGCCAAGGGTCATAGGTCTTGGAATTTGTCATCTGAACATTCTATAAGAAGAGAAGAATTCTTGTGGGTTTTCCTCTCAAAAGGAGAGGTTTTGGCCTTGGCTAGTAGCCTACATTTTGTGTCCTCTTGTCTCATTGTTCTTTATTGTTTGGTATTTATTAAGCACACAATAATAGTCAAGTAAAGAAGAACTAACTACAAGTACATCAAGTTAAGTAAAAGAACATCACAAGCAGTTATCAAAGTGAGAGAAATCACCTAATCTAACTACCCCTAGATTTCTCAACACACTCAACCTATCTGGAGAGTAATTTGAGCCTAATGCTGAAAGGCACCCACTCAACTGAGTGATTGGAGGCCTCTGCAATATGGAGTTGCTACAAATGTCTACATCTTGCTCATCCAAGAGATCATAATAGAGTCCAAACTGAAGCAATTTCTTGATTAACTCTTTTTGTGCTATCGGCCCAATAGGAATCTGTGAATCTTTGTAGTTGTACTTCACTATTTAAGACATATCTCAAATTATAACTGATTGTGCCATGACCAACTGTACTATTTTGGTACTCCAACACATGTTGAGCTACATGCCTTGGATCAATTATAAACTGATATGCTTCCCTTCGCTAGATCCATCATCACAATTTCTTTCCTATCACCTTGATTGGGTGCTCCCTCTCACACTGAAACATATCTTGTTGTGGTAATCCTGGCTGCACCCTTAGAAGCAATTCTTTTTGCCACAGTTGCTCCCTTTGACGCATGAGTCCTTCTACTTCCGTCAGAGACAAATCAAATGGGATCAACCTTGATCCATCAATCCAAATATACCAAGCCTAATGTGTATGCTTGTGATCGTACAAAGCCGCCTTCAATCATGAGACTTCTTCTCATGTACCTTAAAGCCCTAAGGTAGCTCTATGTACACTTCTCCCTCTTCAATTATTCTATTGAGAAAAAACAATATTTGCACCCACTCGGTGTAATTTTTTAAGGCAATGATAATAGTTATAATAGAAGTGTACCTCAGAATTGGAGCAAACGTCCTGTCATGATCCTCTCCCTCATTTCGGGGAACATATTATTCTGAACTCTCGCTTTGTACTTGTCTATACCAATTGTTACATGCTAGATTTTGTAGATCCATTTGGAAGTCACCATTGACTTCCCTTCGGCACAATCAAGGTATACATTAAACTTATTGATTTGCTTGCTCCCTCTAAGCTCGGATGTCGTCTAGTACAATGTCTCTCAACAAAAATCACGATTTTGGGAAAGTCCTCTTGTCGCATGCTTTGCTTCGTTCTTCCACTACTTCCATCTGCTGCCAGATCCTTGCCAACCTTCATTATGCATCTACAATCCTGACTAGGAGGTCGTAGAAGAATGATTACAACTCAACAAAAGAAACAAAGACAAGGGGCTAATAGTAAAACAGAAACAACAACAATAATCAAAGAAGAGAGATATAAAGTACTTATCTTTTTGAGGAAAATGCCAGCCCCCTCTTGATCTTAGCCTTCTTGCATCCCATCATCATGATGTCATTCCTTCATGAGCTAGGGTTTCTTCTTTTAACGAAAACGTCGATCTAGGTCCAACCCTAGTTATTTCACATCTAAGGCTTCCAAACTTCTAGGGTTTACAAGCCTATTGTTGTGGCTACAAACACCCTCCAAAATTTTGCCTGAGCTTCATTTTGGAGCCTCCCTACCAACCATCCTTAGCAGCATGTCTTGCACTGTCAAGTACATAGGCTTCAGCTAAGTTTCGGTGGCCTGCCAGCCTGTGCCTGTCAACTTGTTTGTCTCCCACCCACAGGTTGTCATTTTGAAGTTAGACAATTTTCTGGCTGAGATGCTCCCCCTGAAAATTGCACAATTCTGGAGGGAAACTAGCCTTCCCTCTAGAAATTATGGAATCCTGTTGGGCTCCAGAATTGCGCAATCTAGCCAGGCAGCCTTCCCTCCAGAAATTGCGCAATCCAGACCAACATTGGGCTTCAGCTTAGAAATTGCGGAGTTCTGGGAGGCAGTGAACTGCTGGCCCCAGAAATTGCGTAATGCCGGAGGGACAACCAGCCTTGCTCAGCCCAGAAACTGCGCAAATTTCATCCCCAGGCTTGCAAACTGCTACATGTGACTTCAGCTTGACCGGTTCCCTTCGGGACTGAGCAATCCTGATTTGCATGCATGGCTTGTTTTTCTCGAAAAGGTAAAAAACAACATGCAAAAAGCATCCCTAGATTTTAGGGATCTATTTTTAGTAGTTGGAGGTTACATGCAAAGATCGTTTTTGAAACTTCCCGCCAAGTGTCGCTTTTTCCTAGATTTGAGGCATGCATGTCATAACCTCGATCTTTTCAAAACTCATTCGCCGGACGCTGCAGAGCTCATTCCTCACATTTATCTTGTAGCTTTGACATCCCACATCGCATCTAGGAGTCTTCAGCACATTCAACCCAACTTTTTCAGGGTAAGTTTGCTTCTCATGTCTTGTGCCACGTTTCTGTCGCTTTTTGTAAGTGTTGTCTGCTTGGTTTCAATGAACGCTTGTTGTCGTTTTGATGTGTGTTAGCTTGTAGAAGCACTGTTTCAGTTTTTCATTGCATCTCACTGTTGTTGCATGCACAACACTGTTTCTGCACTGACACTCGTCATTGCGGCGACTCGCTTCACACACATGCTTGTTTTCCCGTTTTCTGAATCCTGCACTCACTATTTGCATGCATGATCATTCACTCTTCTTTGTACTTAGCTTTGCCTGCATTTAGACTTCTCATGTTTCCAGTCGCCTGTCGGCGGGTTTGGGCTGCCTTGGCCCAGACCTTGCTTTGCCCGGCTAGCAAATGCACATTTTTGGAAGTGAAGGCTCTACCTTCCCTCCAGAAATTGTGCAATCTGGCCCAACACTGGCCTCCAGGCTTGCATTGCGCAATTCTGGGAGGTAGTGCCTTGCTGGCTCCAGAAACTGCGCAATGCAGTTTGCTGGTTTGCATGTCACTTTTGAGTTTTGAATGAAATTGCGCAATGCGCAATTTCATTCCTTAGCATGCCAGGATGGACTGTGCACTGTGTAGTTCCAGCAGTCAGTCAGCCTCTTGACAACCCCGACCGTGCCTTGTGCAGTTTTGGCAGTCAGTCTCCCGAGTCCCAGCTTCTCGATGAAAATTGTGCAATCTCCACAGACAGTCACACAGGTATGTTGCATGTCAGTCCTCTAGTTTGTTTTGTTTTTTAACTGATAGATTGCTTGCCATGAGTGTTGATGTGTCTCCAGGTATCACAGGTGTTCGTCTGCCTCTCAGCAATACAGGTACATGGCTTCCCAGGGAGCAGGGTCAAAGGACACCGTTGAGAGTGCAACTGGAGATGCAGTTGAGCGAGTGTCTATGAGCTTGCCTATCTATGAAGACACCAAGTTGTTCATAGACAAGGATATCAAGATGAAATGGCTGTGGCATCGCAGAGAGCAACACCATCAACAGCAGCAGAGGGTAGCAGACCCACGCTTGACCAAGGCAGGAGGAAGGTTGTTGACAGCACAAAGGCGGAGCAAAGTTGCAAGTTCAAAGAAGATCCACTTGTGATAGCAGCTTTGGAGATTGAGGCCAAGAGGTGACAGTGCGACAAGAGGATCACACAAAGAGGTTCGAGGAAACAAAGGAGTTGAAGTGACCACTCAGGGGAAAACAGGCGCTGTGCAGCAGAGAGAAGGAAGCACAGCAGGAGCAGGTACAACAGAGGTGCAACATGCACAGACTGATGAAACTGCGCTCATACAGGATATAGACCCATCCGAGTAGTTGGCACAGAGCAGACAGGACGAGCAATGCTGTCGATTGCATGCACGGGTGTTTAGGAGCATGGATGTCATTGTGCGCACACATGCGATTCCATCCATTAGCACACTCACCGAGGCGGAGACAAAGAACCAAGTCCGACTGGAGTTGGACATGTACTTCGACGAGTTGATGTGCATAGCCACCAACACAGACATGGAGATCAACGCAAACACTATGCATCAGTGTGTTGTTGCTCCGACTGCACTCAAGACTATGATGAGCATATTATTAGACGAGTTGGACAGAGGAGCCAAATCAGTGTACCCGGATGCAACGGAGGCAAGAGTTCGCTTTCAGCAGGATGTCACCATTGAGCACGCGGACACCATCATGGACTACCAAGCTTGGCATCAGTTCGCCACCGTCGACCATTGCAAGGATGTCGAAGAGTTGGTCTTCCCACAACTGTCTGAGTCTTAGTGATGTCTTGCATGGCTTGCTCAAGCCTATTTTGTCTCACATGGGTACATGTGCAAATTGTAATATAACATCTTGTAAAAGTGAAAGAACAAGTGTCGACAGTAGAATGTAACAGTCATGTAGTAGTTGAAGAGTCATGAGGGTAGGTGAAGAGTCACAAAGGGGAATGTCAAGGGTCACCCTCCCTTTGCTATTTATATAACTTCATAACTCATCGTACAGGCTTTTGGGAAGCCAAGCTTCCTATAGGTGTATCTTAGAGAAAGCTTGGAGTGTATTGTAACGAGCCTTGGCTTCTCCACAGTGCAAAGCTAGTATATCTCTTTGGAGGAGCAGCGGCAGTGACTGTAACGTTTCGTTGTCAGGACTAGTAGTTGGACATGGTTGTATTGTATGATTAGATCTTTCACTCTTAATATAACAGAGTCAACATGTTTCATGCATATGTTGTTATTGTATTTTAGCTATCTTGGTTACTCTAATGATATATGTAGATGTTTTCTTACACATGTATGTATGGACTCTTTCTATATATGTATGCATGAATCTTACTGAGTTGTCTTCTTGGTTTAACCATCACTTTGGATCTTTGGTTTCCCTGCCTTCTAGCTTGTGATGTATCTTTGCTTGTGTGTTCCCTTTCAGGCTGCGTGTTTCCACAAGTTTCTAAGGGGCGCACTCATTCCCCTTTCCGTGTGTTAGAACCCTTCATACACCTTCCTTGGCTTGCTATGCTGGTCACACCCTTGCTACCAACAAGGGCATCCTACTTGCCTCTGCGCGCAACCACGGTCAAGGCGATACCATACGACCCACTGCTGGGACTCCTACACCAAACGGTCTAGGGTCTAGTTGGGACTTCTTACTAGGGAGATCCCCTAACATGTTGGCGGGTCCAACACCGTCAACAAAGCCCTAGAATTACAATACTCATTTTACATCTTTTACAAGACCAACATACTTTGTTATATGCTAATTGTATTTTCTATAAAAAACCATAGAGTTTTTTGTGATGTCATCAATCAAGGACAAGTATGACATCTTGCATCATTTTACTTGCTCCACAAACTAACTCTTAAGTGGTTTAGGCTTTCTTCATGAGAGAGGCATCGACAAGCTCATTGACAGATCTCAGATGATTACACTTGGTCCTTCCAAGTAACTCAACTTCTAGAAATAACTTGTTGTTTGATCTTTTGCAAGAGAAATTTCGGTCTTTCAAGGACACTTATTAGAAACAGATATTCTAGAACTACTAGGGTTTTACAAAATCCTAGGTATATCAACTCCTACAAGAGAGGGTTTATATATTATTACAAGTGATGTTTACATGATAGAGCCTTTCTTCTCAGGTCCCTTTGGCTCTAGAGTAACTCTTTGTTTGGGATAAAATACAAATCAAGGATTTTGCACGAGTGTAGAACAAAGTCGAGGGATTTGTCCACCCACAATCCTTCAAAGCACAACCAAATCACTCTTAATTAATCAGGTCAGTGGATAAGAGACATGGTGTTCACGTTGGAGCTGAGATCACAAGACTTTTGTATAGTAAATCGCTTCTTCTCAATAGAACTTTGACATTTTAGTGCATATTTTGATTGCATATTGAACAAGCTTTTATCGAATGAAGTATTACTAACTGCACACTTGTTCTTAATTCATTCCATGCCATAATTTCAAATAGAATTCAAAGTCCGCAAGCCAAAAGCTTGGATAAGTCATACACACTGAAATAGGGCAAAAATCAGTACATTATTACAAGACTGATACCAACGATTTCAAGGCTCCACTTTTGCAATTGCATCAGATTTGAACTAGCTTCTATGAGATCAAGTTTCTGCTCCTTTCTTAAATCGGTTTCCTCATTTTGAATATACATGGCTCATCCCTTTTAACCATCCAGATGGCTCTAACATTTTCTTATGGTTGCACAAGCACACAATCCTTTGATCTTATTAAGGAGTAGTTTATAGTGTGGTTTAGTTTTTCATGGTGTGTTTTGCACAAATGAATTTCAAGGCATACTGAGATCAACCTTGCTTCATTGAACTAGATATCAATAACTTCGAAGAAAAGCCTTAATACAAACTTTTCAATCAAGCCTAAACTTGGTCTTCATTTGTCAAATGATCATAGTCAAGAGAACTTGGATTTTAAACAAAATCTCTGAGAGCAATAGTACATACCTTGAAATACAAGCAAATTTTAGTAGACACTTTTAACCGAAAACTCTTTTTGCTGCCTTTTTCACTGACTAAGGCATCTCGGACTATTGCGAATCACCTCCTGAGAATGGGTCTTCGTTAGGACTGCAGGGGAGTGCCCCCCCCGAATCCACTCTCGAAGCACACTCTAAGCGCAAGCACATCGGGAGCGCACTCCGGAAATTCGCTCCCCGCAAAAAAATTCACTCGGCTTTCTTTGCAATTTATATTTTCGCAAAGATGTTCCAAATGGAATTTTTTTCAAAGAAACAAGAGTTCTTGAGTGGGGCAGCCTAATATTCAAGCCTATGGCCCTAGTTTTTAAGTGACATTCTCCTTTATCTTTCATTTTCATCCTTTTAAGTTTTACCTAAATTCTTAACATTACCATGAAATGACTCAAGATGTTTGAGAGTGGTTCCGACCTCATTGGATTCCATATAGAGAAAGTAGAATTTATGAATGCAACGATCTTAGGATATGCAATGAATGGATTTGAAAAGTAGGCTCATAGGATATCCATATGCAATGAATGTATTTGAAAACTAGGCTCTTGAAGAGATATTACATCATACTGGACAATGCTAAATTTGTGTGTATCTTGTCTTCTTATAGCCATGTAGGCTCGATGAAAAGTGGTTCGAAATACTTTCATTGCATGAATCTGGATATCACATAGAACCACAACTGGAGCACCAAGTGTGCATGGTTGATCTTCTTCACCATTCTGGGCACCTGAATCATCTTCTTTAAAGCTGAATGGATCCCCTATGATATAGGTTCCAGAGAGTAAGCCATGGAGGCCCTTCTTATAAACGTGTTGAGGATTAAAGCCATGGGAGTGGTTAAACTTTAAAGGACAAAACTATCAGAACCAACAGTCCCTTACAGAAGCAGAAGATAAACTAGAGGTCATACATGATGACCTAACAAATGTTATGTTCTGATACAAGTTGAGGAGGCTACAGGGAGTCTAGAAAAAGATAGAAGCAAATTTCTAGCTTGGGAAGAGGCATTATGGAGAGAAAAAGCTAAGGCAGAGTGGTTGAAAGGAGGAGATTAAAACTATACTTTTTTTCACATGTAAGTAGCAGACATCAATGGCCTTGTTGATTCTGTCTTTCTTTAAAGATGTTGTTAAAGGGTGTGTGGATCACTACAAGAAAATCTACAAGAAGCCAAATAAGTTGAATATTTCTGAAATTTTCCTATCCATCTCTCTTCTGAACAGATTGCTCTTAGATGAGCAAAATGATTCACTCAATGCCCATGTGAGTGAAGAGTATCTTTAAAAGGTAAAAATACTCTTTTCAAGTTGATAAATCTTTAGGCATAGATTGCTGGACCATTGAGCTTTTGGAAGGTTTCTTTAAATAGATAAGGGAATACGTTTCACTAGTTGTTGAAGAACCAAGATCCATGGGGAACGACTTTCATCCCTTCAACTCCACCTTCACTGTGAACACCCCCAATATCAATAAGCCCCTTCTCTTTGACACAAATCGGCCCATTTCATTAACGATTATGCAGATGTGTTTACAAAATTGTGCCAAAGTAATAGCCTGAAGGCTATCATGATTCATCTCTGATGAGCAGTTTGGTTTTCTTCCAGGAAGGCAGATTTTTTATATGGTGGGAAACTCCCAAGGTGCTCCACACTATTAAATCAAAGAATACTACCTGCTCCGTCATCAAGTTGAATCTTGCAAATACATACGATAGAGTGGATTCAATTTTCATTAGATTGTAATTGATGCTTCACATATGGTTTGATATCCACTTTGTCAATTGGATAGGTAAGTGCATATGTACAATATCATACGTTGTCCAAATAAATGGGTCACCTTATATTTTCCGGCCACAGAGGATTTAGTCAAAATGCTCTCTGTCACTTTACTCTTCTTATTACTGGCAAAGGTTTTCAGTAGAATTTTGAAGAGTCTAAACGAAGGATGACAATAAAAGTAATTCAAGTGACCAAAGAACTCACTATCACCCATATACTGTTTGTATATGATATTGTCCTGCTTAGGAATGGTTCTTCCTGGGAGGCAAAAATAATAGGAAATGCTCATATTCAATGCTATATAGCTACATGAATAAAGACAAACCTTTGAAATTCAACCATAACCTTGCATCAGATTGATGGTCCAACTTCTATTAGAATTAAGATTTTGTTTCTATTTAAAGTTACAGAATTTGAAGACACTACAAAATATTTGGGTTTTCACTTGAAGGAAAATAACTACTACAAAGACTGGCTATGGCTATTTTAAAAGACTCAGAAAAGGGTCATTTTTTGATAGCTGACCCTTGTTAAAAGCATGTTTGAGGTCACACCTATTTATCAGAAGTCTTTTCCTTCACTACCCACAGACATACTAAACAAGATAATGAAAATGTGCTCCAGGTATGTTTCGGCAGGAATGAGAGAATATGGTGGCATATTTTTAGTTAAATGGAAAACACCATTAAGGCCAAAGAAGTAGTGAAGCTGGTGATTCAATGTTTTCTCTCCATTTTTAGAATCGTTGGCTACAAAGGTATTGCGGAGAGTCCTCTTTATTGAAGTTTTGTGGCAGAGTGTGATGAAGTGGAAATATATTGAACAATCAAGCCTGGAGGATTGGATAAGATACCCTAGAAAATCAATTTCTGGAGGATCTATAGTATGGAAAGAGGTAGTAAAAGACTTCTCAATCATTGGTGATCACCTTTCCTAGCTGATTGGAAATGGACAGAAGGTCCATATTGGAACTGATTCATGGATAGGAGGCCTCCATATATCAAGACTCAAGCCTCTCACAATGTTTGATTGCTCTGTTACATTTCTTAAAATTGGTTTTATTTGGAAGCACTTTATGACAGGAACAATGAGGATGCAAGAATGCAACCCAAGTAGGACTCAACAAACATTTGGCATTAGAGTGGAACCAATATGTCTCTGCCCCCTATTTGGATTATATAAGATTAAGAGATCAACCAAGCAGTCTTGTATGGGTTGAAAATGAATCAGGAAATGACTACAAGGTTAATATAAGATACCTTGCAGTTCTTAAAAAAAGGAGGAAAAGGATATTTCAAACTGGCAGCATATTTGAGAGCTTTAACCGCCCTTAAAATCTCATGAATTCTTATGACTTTTCCTCAAAAAACAATAAAATCTTTGATCAGGGATATACTGCAAAAAGAAGCTGGCAGACTCCTGGGAGATGCCCATTATCTATGTAAAATTATGTAAGCATCAATCAGATTTCTGTTCAATGTTATTTTACTCAAGTGGTATGTAGTGCTATAAAATCTATCACTAGTGGCAAAGGGGTATGGGATGAAGACACAGAAGAAACATTAGAAATCTGGTTGGAATATCAAGAGGTAGGATCTGAAGCACATCAACCTCTTCCATGTTTTATTTTATGGGTGGCATGGCTAACTAGGAATGAATTCCTATTCCAAGGAGCATATAAATAACCCATACAAAATCTTTTGCAAACTTAAACGAGCCTACCTACTCTTTGAGAAACCAAAAAAGGTGAAAATGTATTGATTTGTTGTAGATTCAAGAATAGAGACATCAAGTATTCATGTGTATTTGAAGGTGCCTCAAAATGTTGAGGTTCACCTTTTTGACTCCCACATGTTGAAAAACCTTGGGCATACATAATTACAAGTGATTCTTCTTTATCTTGATAACAATTTGTGAAGTACTTGAACAATTTATCTTAGCTTGATATTCCATTCATTATTAGTGTGTGTGTTTACTTCATCAAATTACTACCAAAAACAAAAGAGACAAGAACACAAATATTTGGCTTACTGCCAGGGCCAAAACCTCTCCCTCTTGGAGAGGAAAACCCTTGGATTATCTTCATCATGAGAATGCCAAGATGGTTATGGATCCGAGACTAATCATGTTAATATTGCAGCGTACCAGGATTATGGAGACATTCTTATGTCGAGGATAACCATCCAATCGAGGTCCTGTCTGCTCCTCCATGTATCTGAAATCTACATGCCAGGACTACCATGCGAGATCTATCCACATTGCACCTTCGACCGAGATCTTCAGTACTTCATTCATCTGAGATCCTCACTACTTCATTCATCTGAGATCCTCACTACTTCATTCATCCGAGATCCTCACAGGTATGCCGAGATCAGATTAATCTAGGTTCTGCTGCTTCTTATACCCATCCAAGGAGGCAGCTGAACCCTAGATCTATCCCACCGAAAATGCGGATCTTCTGCTCCTTAGTCACCTGAAAAATTCAGAGAGAAATATGCGAGATTTTTCCTTGTGTTTTGCGCTGACCCTTCATGGGTATTTATAGTGGTTAGTGTCATTTATTTGAGCCGACGTGAACCATGAACCGACATGTCATTTTAACCAAGCCGACATGACTTCCATTTATTCAATAATTTCCTTTTAATTCATTTTCGGAGCCGACATGAGGATTTCTTTGTTGCATAGCTTGCAAACTTTGCTTTTGAGGTATTGATCTTGGTCTTGGAGGGCTGCTACACAACTTTGAAGACTTGTACACATTTACATAATCTCATGAAGAGTTTCTATGCACATGATATGACACTTTGATATATATATAAATAAATCCTAAAGACATCAAGAAGAAGTCTTTCACCTAGTGACACTTTCTTGCTCATGAAACCCATGTAGCAAGATTACAAAAATAATTTATTTCCTTTTATTACATCGTTTACAAAGATCATGTCATTATGAAGACTGAACCTAGTTACACTTTCGTCAACACCACAAAATCAGATTTGAGTGTGGTTTGTGCAGTGGCACAATCACCTATGAAGAAATCAAGGTCTTGTCTATTTTGATGAAATTATCTTTGGAAGGAGGACTCAGGGTCATTGATATTTATGGATACTATTTACTGGTAGTGGAATGGCTAAGAGGAATTAGAATGCAAAGAAATATAGATATATTTGATAGTTTTCAACATGTGAAAGAACTCAAATTAAGCTTCACTAAAATCCACATTTGTCACATCTATAGAGAGCACAACCATGATCCAAACAAGCTTGTCGCAAAGATCCAAGCTCTCTCCTTGTAAGATTTTTTAAGATGGGGATGAGGAGATCCTCCCAATTTTGATGATTGCTTTATGAGAGGTTTGAAAAATCTATGTAATGGGTAGTTTTCATTTTTGATGATCCATTTTCGAGTTTTATGGAGGTTTTGTTCGTGAACTCTATAACTGAGCTTATGCACCTTAATTGTTATGTCAAACAATCAAATGTATTCCTTCTATTTTAAATAATGGAAGGGATTATGTTATATTTCTTGGAAAAGCACTATAAATATATACACTAGACATGAGTCATAAAGCTAGAGATCATGGATGGTACACTAAAATATGATAAAATAATATTAGGGGCATCAATTAACATGATAAAAGACACCACAGTGATCAATTACATTGACTTTTATAATTCAATTGGCCTTGATGGACCCATAGGACCCATTATGTTGTGTTAAGGGAACAACATGCCCTCCCTCCCTAAGAGATTTATCCTTTAAGCATTAAGATGATATGAAATAGTAAGAATTCCTCTTATTTTTTCTTAGTGCTTTTGATGCTTAATTATCTATCCATCCATTTGTAACTATTATTGGTGCCAATCCTTGATAATCTAACGCTACTAGGTTGTTTTCTTTTTATTCCATGTATTATCACCATTTTTCCAATTTGTTGTAGTTTTTAGTTTTATCATATACTTGTTTGTTGGCTTTTGACTCCATGAATTCCATTGATTCTTCCATTTATTTTCTTTGAACGAGGTTACTAATATGCACTTTCTTGTATTCATAATAGGCGTTCCTAGTAATGAGGATGTCAATATCGTTCCACCTTTGAAGTTTTTCTACATCATCCACAACATTATCATGAATCTTCATTCATAGTATAGTACCGTGCTCGAGGTTGTGTTCTTGATCTTTGATTGTGGTCACTTTTGAGATAATACTATCATATTTTGTCTTTAACCATGGTCTCTACTTCAAGTTTAAGAAATTTGTGGCAACCTTGTTACATCTTCTCTTCCTTCCCTTTTTGAGACTGAATTATTGTAACATCCATCAACTTTGTTTATCCATCTTCAAGTCCTTTTTGAATTTTTATTTATCTTCATCTCTATTTAAGGCTATATCAACCTTATAACATATTCCCTCTTCAACTCTCTTGCTCATCTCATCAAGTATGAGATTTGGTTCATTAACCTCAACAACCTTGTTAATTACTCCCTAGCAGATCAGATCTACTAAATTAAAAACATCGATGAGAATTTAACACTTCATAAAATATAACGACGGAAGCAAAATGATTGCACCAATTTCATACACATGCACACATAATTTTTTCCCTTCAAAATTTGTTGTTTCACTAATTTAACTCTACAACATAAAGGGCTTCGTTCCTAGGATAATGGCCCTACGAGGAAAATACTAATACAACAAGAACTTGGAATTAGTTCAATTGATCAAACCATTTGTACTTCGATTTGCTAGCTGATTTGGACCCATCGCTTACTGCCCCTTGTACTCTTCCTCACACCCTGAACTTTTCCTCTCATTCCCTATTCCATCTCACTTATTTGTCACATGCCACTCCCATTATAGGGATGTACCTTGGACATACTATCCCCTCTAAGGGATGAAACCACCTAATAAGGAACTTGGCTAACCCCCTTTGGAGCTTAGAGACGTTAGCATATGCCAAAGCCCACTACGGAAGGGCATGCCATTATGAAGTGCCCACTTTGTTATCCATGACTTGTAAGCTCTCTTATTCGATTATTTTAATGACTGGTTGTACTGGAAGCCTAGGGAATGCATTGGATCTTATGTAGGATTACAAGTGGTTTCCATTTGGGTTTGGTCTGCCTATATGGGATCCTAACCCCTAGAGGTCTACATTGGCACATGTAGGGTGTGCGTAGAGAGCCATTGGCCTCCACAACAACAAACATCACTCCACGGATCTTCATGGATGCTCAAAGACTACTAGCGATCCACTTTTGGGATGATGGTGATGTGCTTGGTACATTTTTCCCAGCAGGTCCCATAGGAGCCCCACACTCTTGGCAAGTGTCCCAAGACTTTTACGATGTCATGGAAACATTCATTCCACCACTTGGACCCTTGCAAAGGGTCTACAGGCATCTCCAATTCATCTAGAAACCCATGGGGTCATCTATGTACCCTCATACCCAATGGGAGCACCACAGGTCTACTACTTGGAGAACAAGGGGCACTGGTTCCTAAAAAGGGTGATCATTTTAACCTTCATTTTACCATTTTCCCCTTTTTTCTCAAGTCTAGCCCCATTAGGTCACCTAGGGCATCAATTTCACGGGAATTGACCCAAGGAAAAATTTCGATCTCCTATAGGCTACTGTGCTGGTGGGTCCCTTCTATTTCCTCCAAATTTGAGGCAATTCTGACAGTAGAATCCCCGAGAATCCCAAGACGAAGCTCTAGGGTCGAATTTTGCTTAGGCATCCCCAAGGCTAGACCTCAATAGGATCATTTCAACCTTTCGAAGTAAATATTCTTATTTGGTCCTTTCCCCTCACCTTGTCCAGGATAGGAACATCATTGGTTGTTGCATTCCATCCTTGAACCTGGGCTGGGTCCACTTGGCCCTGTGTGGTCCCACTTCTCAATAAAGACTATTTGTCAAGGACCATTTGGGAATCCAAGTCTCCAAGGATTATAGGGATTGAGAAACTCATTTATAAGCCTGTCTTTTCTCCCTCAACCTTCCAATCCTCACCCCTTACCCTTGGTGGACCAAGTCCCTTGCTTAAAGAGCAAGCAAGTTCCATTCTTCACTCCATCCTTGGGAAAGGGTTTTCAGGGTCACTCCTCACCTATCCATTGACATCCTCTTTACAAAGTGATCCCACACTACTAAGACTCCTCCCATCAGTGAAATTTCGTAAAGAGCAGGGAGACTTAGTTGTGGTGATAGTGGGCTAATTTTCCCTCGTTTCCCTTAACCTAGTAATTGCCCTCTTAGGAACTCCTTTTAGGCCCCCTGCTTGTTTGAGTGGTAACATTTCTGGCGTTGTTGCCGAGAAGGAAGCAAGTCTTCCTCCCTAGTGAATCATTGAGGAATTGATTCATTGACAATATTCTCATTATTCCTCTGGCAACTCCACTCATTGTCAAAACTACTAGTATGCTTGAAGGAGAAAACATTCCTCATTTAACTAGGGCTGCTGCAAGAAGGAACTCAGAACCATCACCTGTTGGGACCGCTCTCCTTCTTGAATTTGAAGAAGTTAGTGAATCCACTCCGAAAATGACTGATACTTTCGGCACTGACAATAACAAGATGACCAAAAGTCAAAGACATTTGGTTAGCGTATTTTCTCCCTTGAAGCTCGGTGAGGATCCCAAACCATTACCTAAAAAATACAACTGATGGTTACCTAGGTTCAAGGGAGATGCCAACATGAGTGCCTGTGATTTCGTTGAAGAATTTTATTGGCAATTGTCCCCTAGGTTAATCTTCAATGAAGATAGGATCATGATGCTTTTTTCCTTATCACTTGAGGGACAAGCTAGAGAATGGTATCTTAGTCTTCCTCCTGGCTGCATTGCTGATTTTGATGAATTTGAAGACCCATTCATGAAAAGGTGGTCTTGCAAAGCCCAGGGAACCTTCAACATCGAAACGTTTTATCAGATTTTTAAGGGAAGACCTCTGGGAATTTATTCAAAAGTTTGATAGGGTTGTACGGGATATCCCTGATCAACTAAAGCCTTCCAATGCTAACATCCTTGATAAGTTTGTCAACGTTGTTGGGGGCCACTTAACCTATATGCCTTAAGAGACAAGAAACCTACCACATTGGTTGAAGCTAAAGAAATGGCAATTCAGTTTGAAGAAAACCTTTGTATCTCAAAAATGAATATCGATGACCTCCCTAAAGCCAAAATTGAGACTAAGAAGGAGAAGTCAAAAGATCAACATGAAGAAACCATGTGGGCTATCCTCAAGAAAATTGACAAACTTAGTGAGGAATTTCATTCACGAGATCGAATTGTTATGAACAAGATCACCGCTTTGGAGAAAGCCCAAAAATCAAGTCTTGTTTCGAGAAAGCCTTTTCCAAGAAAGCAAGGAGAAGAGGATAAGCCTAGCTCATTTCAAGTCCCAAATACCTTGGCCCCAACCAATATTGTGGACCAAGATTCATCCTCTGAGGATGAGCCTAGTGAGAGTGATGATGATGAAACAAACGAGCAAACTAAGCTTGTAGAATCTGATATATTCAACATTCTACTTGGTGGTTCATACACTCACCCTCCCATCAATCAGGTCATAACCAAAGATGAGAAAGAGGAGCCTATTCTAAACACTGATGAGCATAGTGGATGATTCAAAGGGGTTCAATATTCCCGAAGAGACAATAACAAAGACCCCGCAAACTCCAAAGAGCCTGACAAAGAGGACTCTCTTCCCAAGCAAGATCATCCCAAAAATGTCCCCTCTAAAGAGCCTCCCAAAGAGAAAGCCCTTTCATGGAATCCTCTGAAAAAGGATTCCCAAACTAAATCTGAGCTAAAGAAGGGCCCTAGAAAGGGAGAAAACACCAAAAGGTAAGAAAAGGGAAAACATGCTGGGCTTAACATTGACATGGATGATGCTATTGGAAAGATGATTGTATTTGGCCCTTTGAAGGAAATTGTTAAACTTCCCGAGCAACAACAACAAGTTAAGAAGTCCTTGGGTTTTGAAGAGGAAGAATTACCTGAAGACCTGCAAAACATTCACATGCCCGATCGTAACCCTGGACACGAACCTTTTATGCTCACTTTGGCTATCAATGACCTTTATCTCCATAATTGTATGCTCAACTCAGGGGCTTCCACAAACATGATGCCTTTAATTGTTATAAAGCAATTGGGTCTCAGCATCACCCGACCATACAAGGTGTGTGGATTTAACTCCAAACCAATGGAAGTGGAGGGTCTCATTAAAGATCTTAAGGTATCTTTGGCTAGGAACCTCGACATATTGCTTCTCGTGGACATTGTTGTCATTAATATTCGGGATGTGTGGGGAATGTTGTTATCTAATAAATAGGGAGCCACTGTTGGGGGTCATGTTCAAATGGATCTATCATATGCTACCATCCCCCAATCCGATGGGTCCCCTTTCATTCTTCATAGAGAACCTATCTACCCATCTCATGTAATTGAGTCTAGTCCCTATTATGAAGCACACAACACCGAGAAACCCTCTTCCATTCTCCCTTCACAAGAGGTCCATGTACTTAAAAGACCAAACCACCAACCAAGCAAAAGGTGGAAACCTAAGAAAGAATACAAAGTAGGGGACTTGGTCTTGGTGGACAAAGGATTAGTTCCTGTTAGAATTCATGGAAAAGTTGGGGATGACTATTATTACATTGCCAAACTCAACGATGAACTTTGGCCTCAACTTGCCAAAAATAAGTCGCATCACTCCTTTCCTTGACACCTGACTTTGTACTATATGCATGTTAGGATAGGATGCATTGCATAATGATTTTTGTATTAGAACTAACTGCATATGTTGTTTCTCATGATAAAGTAGATTGCATTTATATATATATATATATATATTTCTTGTTGGTTTATGGGTTAACATTAAGCATGGGTGATCATCAAACATCGTAAAAAGCATGCTGCTCTGTGGCTTTGCTCTTTGACATGTCCAAATAACAAGTCTACGATGACCAAGAGATTGCTAGAGTTCTTGTGACCTCCCATTCGAGCAGCCTCGTCCACTTCGAGAGAGATCACATCCCAGTTGGAGCCAGATGTTACCCACCACTTTGTGGGTGATATCCCCAGGAGAATTGTTTTTCTATGATGAGCCTCAGTCGACAACCAACAGCCCCTTGATGCCTCCTACTAGCTCATTGTGCCATTTCTTTGCCACTTGAGCCATCCATGTGGTCCCTCACCCACTTTTATTGATTGTATGTTTGAAGGTGGGCCTCCCGAAGCTAAAGGTATATCTTGTCATTTGGTAATTGAGTATTGGGTTTACTTATCATGGATACTTCTGGGCATGGATTAATGGGGGGATTTGGCGGAAAGAGTGGGCTTAGTTTGTACTCGTCTCCTTGATCTCTTTTGGTTGTTACCCTTGAATCTTAGTCCCGTGGGATCTCCTTTATTGACTATTTGGTTCTAGGGTGGTACTACTTGGGAAACCTTGACTTTGGGTGCGTGGTCCTACTCCTTTACCCACATATATTACTCCCTTTCCACTCACTAGACCCTATGCATCATTTCTTCCATCCTGGGTCCACATTTCCATTCTGGGTCCACATAGGGCAGGCCTCCCTATCCCCTTGCCCCCACCTTAGGTCAGGCTTAGAATGATGCCCCAGAGGTTGAAGCAATTAAAAGAAGAAGAAAAAGCATAACTAGACACATTTAACAGGAAATTTTACCACAAAATGCAAAAGATTGTTGGGACAAAAATAATTAGCAGGTGGGCAAAAGTCAATACATGAGCTCTACCCCCATCCATGGCAATCACCCTGGTTCCATAGGCCCTCGATGAGCCTCCTTTATCATTCAAGAACCCATGATTGTCCCAACCCTTGGAGGGCAATGAACCACCCTGCCTTAAAGGGGGTAACCACTGCTATATCTTACACATCATGCTCTTGTCCTTTAAGCCCCGAGCAATTAATCAAAGAAAATTCATAAAAGGAAAAAGGCATATAAAGAAGGGTGGAAAAATCAAAGTCAGGGCATCTCATGTACCACGTCTGCTCCCTCCTATACATTACATACCCAGGTGTGGGCTTCCCCTTATCTAGCTACCCCTATGCCCCACTATGTGGTCAAGGACTGCCCCTCTCATTCGCTATTCCATCTCACTTATTTGTCACTTGCAACCCCGATTAGAGGGATGTACTTTGGACATCCTCTCCCCTCTAAGGACTGAAACCACCTAATAAGGTACTTGGCTAACCCCCTTTGGAGCTTGGAGACACTAGCACATGCCAAAGCCCACTACAAAAGTGCATGCCATTATGAAGTGCCCACTTTGTTATCCATGATTTGTAAGCTCTCTTACTGGAATATTTTAATGATTGGTTGTACTGGAAGCCTAGGGGACGCATTGGATCTTATGCAAGATTACAGGTGGTTTCCATTTGGGTTTGGTCTCCCTATATGGGATCCTAACCCCCAGAGGTCTACATTGGCACATGTAGGGTGTGCATTGAGATCCATGGGCCTCCACAACAACATACAACACTCCATGGATCTTTATGGATGTTCAGAGACTACTAGCGATCCACTTTTGGAATGATGGTGATGTGCTTGGCACATTTTGCCCAACAAACCCCACAGGAGCCCCACACTCTTGGCAGGTGTCCCAAGACCTGTACGATGTCATGGCAGCATTCATTCCACCACTTGGACCCTTGCAGAGGATCTACAGGCATCTCCGATTCATCTAGAAACCCATGGGGTCATTTATGTGCCCTCATACCCACTGGGAGCACCACACGTCTGCTACTTGGAGAACAAGGGGCTACCCCCTTGTCCATCATATTCCGAGGAATTTATTCTTCAATATGGCACTTTAGGATATTATTGAGCCTTTAGAGGGCCCTAAAAATGCATATATTATTATTTGGCCCCTTGTGAGGCTTATTTTTACATTTGTGAGCTAGTTTGGTGGGCTTGTCACCAATAGGGGTCTTATTTGCACATTATTTTATCATTAGGGGCTAATGTAGGCCCATAGGATAATTCGAACTCCTTAGGAGGCTATATATTGATGTTAGATACACTCATATGTATCATCACTTGACTTGGGATCTCTCTAATCATAGAGAATTTCACATTTTTTCCTTGGTGGATATTTTTTGGAGATGGATCAATTTTGATGTATGGATTTGGGCTACTTCTCTTGTCTTGGAGCTTTATTGTGCAAATGAAATGTTGGTTGGACATACTCTATAATGTTGTAAGTAACTTTTAATGCTATTATTCTTGTTGCTACATACTGCTAAAATTAGGGCTTGTAGCTTCATGACCCGGATTATCCACAGTTTCTTGTTTATTCTGCCAACGTTTCAAACCCCAAAGGGGGTCCATCATCAGGACAAAACAGAAAGAATATGAATGAGAAATTATTGAGAGAAGAGAGCAAGCGACCTGGATATAAATAAATTATGAACCCTAATTTTATATAATGGCCGACACATGTTTTCAAAAATTTAATGATAATAATTTTATTTTATTTTAATTTTATTTAAACTCAAAAATTTAATGATAAAATTATTATCATTAAATTTTTGAGTTTAAATAAAATTAAAATAAAATAAAATTATTATCATTAAATTTTTGAAAACATTTGTCGGCCATTATATAAAATTAGGGTTCATAATTTATTTATATCCAGGTCGCTTGCTCTCTTCTCTCAATAATTTCTCATTCATATTCTTTCTGTTTTGTCCTGATGATGGACCCCCTTTGGGGTTTGAAACATTGGCAGAATAAACAAGAAATTGTGGATAATCCGGGTCATGAAGCTACAAGAAACCTCCACAGAAGCTTAAAATCTAACAAAATTAGGGCTAGTTGTTGCATTATTGAAATGTGGAATTGAGCATGTGTTACCTATTTTAATGTATGGGCCAATGTTATATGAATGAAATTTCCTAGAGATTGTTTATCTTGAAAAGCTTGCATCATTTGCTTTGAAGCGTAAATGCTTGAAGGTCACTTTTCTTTTCTTTCTCTCAACATTGGATGAAGTTGACTTTCCGGGACTTCATGATCAAGAAACCAAGTTCTTACTCATCACCATCCTTGACTCCATATCCCCAAGTGAATTAGGCACTTATCCCTAGAAAGGGTGATCATTTTAACCTTCATTTTACCATTTTTCCATTTTGACCCATGTCTAGCCCCATTAGGTCACCTAGGGCATCAATCTTGGGAATTGACCCAAGGACAAATTTTGATCTCCTATAAGCTACTGCGTTGGTCGACCCCCTCCCTCTCCTCAAACTTTAAGGCAATTATGATAGTGGAATCCCCGGGAATCCCAAGCCCTAGCTCTAGGGTCGAATTTTTCCTAGGCATCACCAAGGCTAGACCTCAATAGGATCATTTCAACCTTTCAAAGTAAATATTCTTGTTTGGTCCTTTCCCCTCACTTGTCCAGGATAGGAACATCATTGGTTGCTGCATTCCATCCTCGAGCTTGGGATGGGTCCACTTGGCCCCGTGTGATCCCACTTCTCAATAAAGACTATTTGTCAAGGACCATTTGGGAATCCAAGTCTCCAAGGATTATAGGGATTGAGAAACTCATCTATAAGCTTATTCTTTCTCCCTCAACCCTCCAATCCTCACCCCTTATCCCTGGTGGACCAAGTCCCTTGCTTAAAGAGCAAGCAAATTCCATTCTTCACTACGTCCTTGGGAAAGGGTTTTTAGGGTCACTCCTCACCTATCCATTGACATCTACTTTACAAAGTGATCCCACACTACTGGGACTCTTCCCATCGGTGAAAGTTCGTAAAGAGTAGGGAGAATTAGCTGTGGTGACAATGGGCTAAGCCTCCATCGTTGCCCTTAACCTAGCAGTTTCCCTCTTAGGAACCCCTTTTAGGTCCCCTGCTGGTTTGAGTGGTAACAGGGCCCAATTTGTTTTCCTTGGGAGGTTGATGCAACTAAAAGAAACAAAAAGAGCATATCACGGCCACAACAAAACAAAAAAAGAAATATTAAATGCAAAAGATTGCCAGGGATAGAAGAATTAACGTGTGGTAAAAAGCCTATCATGAACTCTACCTACCAAATATGTCTATCACCTAATTCTTGAGCACATGTTGCTCCATTTTATCATAAAGGAACCCTTGCATGTCCCAACCCCGATGAGCGATAAATTGACTCATCTTAAAGGGCTAATAAATTTGCTACATCATACAAAACAAGCTCTAACTCTTGAGCTATAAGTGGTATTTGCTACATCAAGAGTGTTAGTGAGCTCCCTCCTCACATCTATACACTCAGGACATGGACACCCCCATCAACTGGCACCCTTGACCATGACACTTGTCAATGAAGTCTTATCCCCTCCGTTGCCACATTACTATTCACTAACACCTATTAATTGGGGGGTGGACTAGGGAAATGCTACTTTTCCTTAGGGGTTGGAAGCACCTAATAGGGTTGACCTTTAGCCACCCCTACCTAGGGAGAAAATACCTTTGCTAGTTTAGGGTCTTGATTTTAGTAAGGGATCCTTGTTTGAAGTATTAAATTTCCCTTAACATTCAAGTTTGGTTCACTTAGATGCATTATTGATCTTTGTCCCTAATGATTGGTTGCTTTCACTAGAATCAGGAGCCTCCTAGTAGCGTCATCATTGACACATGTCCCAAAGCACCCCAAGTGCCCAGGACATTGGTTGAATTTGACCTAGGTTTGAGGATTCTTAAGGATGACACAACTGGACCTAGCCTGCCCCCAAGTTGGTCTTGACACAACTTGAAGGAAAACAATTGATTAAGATCCTAGATGAGGATGGTCTCACACTAAGAGACAAGGGATGGCTTGTTGTACCAAAGGAAGCCCTAACAATGGAGGAGTCCACTTCCAATAGTTGCAGACCCATGGAGACCACTCTGTGGCACCCCAACTGGATCTTGGGACCCCACAGGAGGTAATGAATTGAATTTGAGCGCCAACCCTCAAATCATGGACTTCACAAGCATCTACACCTTCTTGAACACCTCATCACCCTTGGACATGGCATTTGGAGCATTTACTATTGATGATGTTAGCATGAGAGGGCCTACAACTCACACGTGTGGACAAATTAGGGCACATTTGATATAGCTAGTCTGATGGCATGTAACCCAAGGAAATTTTTGCATCAAACTTGTTTTAGGGTCTTTGTTAGGCTTATTATTAGTCCTAATCCTCATATAAATAGAGGACAGGCTCATTCCATTGGATCATCATCACTTGTGACTTATTTTGGCACTCTTAGAGATTTTCAGCCTTCTTGTTTTCTTGTGGAGATGTGACATGTATTTTGCTATTTGGAGCTATTTCTTTGATCTCGAAGATGTCATTTTGGAGCAATAAAGGCTTGTTCGTGTATTCTATCTTGTAAATGTACCTTGGATTTGATTAATATTTTTTTTGTGTGTCTAATGTATGTAATGGTTGATTATATAGGGTTTCTAATTTGTTAGTTATTGTTGAAAACCATTGTATTGAATCTAGATGATAGCATTGTATGCATTACTCACTCATAGAATGTGAATGACAATCCCATTGGTGAATCTTTAAACAAGCTCTCCCAATTAACTTTGTTCCCTCACAAAAGTGATAGCTAGGGTTTTATTATTCCCTTACTCCTAGCCCGAATTTAGCATATTTTACACTCCCATAGACTCCATCATCCCAAGGGTTAGGCCCTAGCCTTGATCACTTTGTTGATCACCTATAAAACTTCACTTAAATCACATTATTTCTCTCTAAATCTGATTTTTGACCCCTTAAGGATAAGTTGCTAGGTAGCGCTAGGGCATGAAATTTGACAAGGGTTGAAGACTTTGGTTTGTAGAAGGATTCAGCTTTGGAAGGAGTGTTGGTTGCGTCAAAATTAGCCCCTTGTAGTAGCTAATATATATCCATTTCAAACCTAAATTATTTTTGTCCTAGATAGATCTTACTCTAGAAAATCCCTAGTTTTCCCTTTTCGTTCCTCATTGTTTGGAAGCCTTTTCTTGACCTTGTGACTTTAGGTTGATCCTTTTGGCTTTCTATTTCTCAAGCCCTATATCATTCGTACCCTGAATAGGCCTCATTAGAGGAAGCGAGTTGCCCCATCATGCTTGATGAACCTTGTTCTTAGGAAGAGTTGTCCTTTGCAAGCCTATCTTGTCACCTTATCCCTTGGATTTAACATCTCTGATGGATGAAATAATAAAGGGAAGCCTCTCTAGTGGTGAAAGTACACAAATGAGCATGAGGTAGTGGCTATGGTGACAGTGGGCCACACCTCATTTTTATCCCTTGGTCTAGTTTTTGCCTTGTGAGCCCCCCTCACAAGACTTGCTAGATTTTGAGACAACACCTTTGGTGTAGTTGCTAGGGAGTATTTTAGTCAACCTCTTGGTGGGTTTAAAGATTAAATTTCACCTTTCTTTGAACAGAAAAAATCATAATGAAAATCTAGATTCTCTTCTAGTGACCCCAACAAAACTTGACCATGGAAGTAGCTACTTAAACCCCCTTAACTTATCATTGAGGAAATGGTGAGTCTCTTGGTATTCGTTTTATGGATAGGGTAAGCTGTGTCCGCTATCCCCCTGAGGTGGCATTGAAGGTGAATCTTTGAGGGCATTTATTTTCCCTCAAATGACATTTGATAACTTTTGGAGAATTGACCAATCAATTTGCCTCCAGGATCGTCACTCTCTACAACTTTGCAATTGGATATGTCCTTTGGCAATATGCCCTCAGTTTTATTCTTATTAGGGTTTGTAAACTTGTGTTTCTTATCCTTATTATTCATGTTTTTTATGCCTTTCTTTTGACTTCTATAATTTATCTTTTTTATTTAGCATTACCAAGTATTTTGAGAATTATATAAGGATTAAAATGCATTGCTGTTGAAGAGCATGTCAAAAGAAGTCTTGAGAAGTGCATCCCTATCTAACACTGATATATTATAGAACAAACTGTTCAAAGATCGGTAAAGTATAAACTAGTTTGCACTTTTCTTTTCTAACTTCAGTGATTTGTCGAAACATGTTTTTGATCTCTATTTTCTTGAACATTTTGATGCTTTAAATCTTATTCGTCTTATTTTTCAGACATATCTTTGACTGCTTGACTGTTGTGTATGTCCTATTTTAAACTTTCCTTAAAAGCTTATTCTATGGAATTCTGAAATTTTAGGAAACACTCCTGATGTCTGTGAATCATGATTTAGTCAAAATAAATTATTTATAGACCAAATTGCTGTTGTGTTATTATTTTCTTCTGTTTGGCAATTTATAGAAGATTCTCGAGTTGTCTGGAATCTGAACATGATTTTGATGTATTGGGGTTTTTCCAGACAGGTCTAACCTGTAGAAAATTTGCTGGGAAATTCAAACCTCGTATTTATTTGGGTTGTTTTGAACTAGAATCTTTTGTATGACCAACATGCTAGAAAATTCACTGGCATGAAATATTCAGCACTTGCTTTAAACATTTCTCCAACTATTTGCTATTTAAATTTTAATTGGCTTTTAAATAAGAAATAAAAGTTTTATTTGCGCATGCAGTGACAGTGTCCTATGTGCAAGGAGAACTATTCAGTGGACAGCATCATTAATTTTGTAAGTAATTTGTTGCAATTTTTTGATGGGAACAGGATGATAAAGGGAACCTCAAATTTATGCTAATTCCTAGCATGTCAAAACTTTATGATTCTCTATTATGGCAGATGAAACACTACTCTAAGGACGTAACTGAAATTGAGGTGAAACCAGATGCTTCTTGGTATCCAAAACTTGAAGGTTATGCCAGGCTCCGTGAGCATTGACATCAGCCAGATAGATCAATCATTATTTAAATTGAAAAATTTACACATCAACAGGGAAAATTGGACCAAGTTAAATATGAGGGTATTGCCCTTAAAAATTGGAATAAAGAGGAATTGAGATGGTTGTTCGGAATTAGGTTGTGCTATCGGATCATCTATTGCAAATACTATGTCATGGATGGAAAAAGGGGAATATAAAAATTGTGCAAACCATCAGCTACAGTGCGACTGATACAAATGGAGAGGATGAAGATCCAAGTATCAATCAAGAAGGAAGTGAGGACCTTGTCAGGGAATACAAAAATTGTGCCAGCCATCAGCTACAGCGCAACTGACACAAATGGAGATGATGAAGATCCAAGTATCAATCAGAAAGGAAGTGGAAGTGAGAACCTCGACTTTTCAACAAATAATGATGCCAGGTTTTGACTCTTGGGACGTAATCAGACATTACAGAGAATTTCCAAGCATGTTTGTTCTGAACTTCAAAAGGATTCTGAACTAATAGTTCTAAATGATTCAGAGGAAGAGAATGCAAATGATGTGAACATTGGTTAATCTATTGTTTCAGTTTTTGCTATTTCGGATACTTTGTGTCAAGGTGTAGAGTTCCATTGAATTCCTATGAAGGTTTGGAGGAAGAATCACAGTTTGATTGCATTGGTGTTACCTAAACCTTCATTCCTGTTCATTCAGCCTCACTTATTGGATCCTTTTCTGAAGTGATTTTGCTCCAGCATAGCATCAACTCTCCACTTGGTTATATTGGCGCTATTAATGGTGAGTTCAATTTGTCAAATTGGTCCCCGCACCCTCAGAATGCAGCATTTCATTTCTTTGGTACAAATCTAGATGTTTCAGGTACCTCAGTGTGCATATGTGGTACTTCTGAGTCTTGTCAATATGTATGGTTTATTGGCTTCACAACTGTGGGCGAACACAACGGTGGGACCAACAATCCCTGGCAACAGCCGTTCGTTAGATTCTTCCCTGTGTTCCTTCAGTACAGAATGGAATGGTGATTTGAATAACTCACCGAGAGTAGATGACCCTGTACACTTCTTCCATGTTCGAGCACAGCCTGCACAAGCATCTTGTTCAAGCTGATTATGGAGACCTGTAATCACATGTGATGATGTACAACTCGGGTAAACCAGGTTTTAAGGAACCTGCTGCAGGAACACAGTGTAGACAATATCGTCTGCACCTGGGGAGATGGATTCCACTCATTAGCTACAGGTATACATGGTCAAGGCATTGTATCTTCTATTCCTGAGCCGATCAAAGTAGACTGGAAAACTACTTCCTGATTAACAGTGTGCAGCATCTATACCATCGAATGTTAGTGATAATAGAACTGATGGAGCTTTAGCGTATAACCAAGGTTCTGATAACGCATTACGTCATCAATTTGTCAGATCAATTGGGTCTCGATTTTAACTTTGTGGATTCAGATTCTAATTAGGTCGCAGCATTCAGCATCAACTCTTTCGCTGGTCTTGCATGCCTATGCCCATCGAGGATTATGAGACCAGGATTTTATTTTATGCTTTAGGTGGAAAAATTACCCTTTCCTATGGTGTTTGTGTGCTATGGTGTTTGTGTGCAAGGGATAACCCAGTTTTAAGGCAGTAGCAAGTGCTTAAGAACTCTTGTAGTTATGGATGTAAGCCTTTTGATGCTTAAAGATGATGTATGACAGACTCGATGCTGCAATGCAAGTTCTCATTTTTTTTTTCTTTTTCTTGGTGAGGTTTGGCAAAGATGATGTTTAGAGGTCTCTATGAGCATTGTGGAGAGGCATCAGAAAATTCAAATTGCATGACACAAGTTGCTTTGCTTATTTTCATAATGGAAGCATATTTTTATTCAAATTGCACGGACACAAGTTGCTTTGCTTAACTTCATAATGGAAGCATATTTTTATCATGACAAATAATTTCCCTATGGACTGGACTTTCAATACAAAACCAACTCTTAACAAATATGAAGGGGCCCTAATTGTGTTTTGTTGACTTTTAATACAAAACCAATTCTCAACAAATATCGAGGGGACTTAATTGTGTTTCGTTTTCTTATTATTCATACATGATGGATAAATTTGGAAAAGCTCATTGCTTTCCGGGGAGATGCTGTCATGTAATGGTATATTATATGTGGATCACTTAATAAAAAATAATGAATAATATTGAATATGTTGGTTCAATTTAAGTTTTTTAAAAAATAGGTTACTATTATTATTATCCAATTTTAATGTCAAGGCCAAGCCAGACACTAAATTGGTTTATGATACCACCTTGTTTGTGGGACAAGGAATCCACCTGGGTGCAGCTATTTGACTGCTAAGTCTACAAAGACATACATACTCTACCCCCTTCTAGTTTTGAACATGTGACCTATTAGGAGGAAACACATGCTCTTAGCACAATAACATTATTGATCACAAAAGGAAATAAAGCTTAGGCAAAAAAAACAAAAAGAGTAAGCGATAGACAAAATTCAAAAAAAACAAAGAGTATAAAGTTGTCATGACAAGATGAATAAGCAGATCATGGCACCAACTTAAATAGAGATTAATGTAGAGACCATTAGTTCATATAATGGTTATAATAAACATCCAGTGTGGTTCATCCTTAGGACAAGATGAATAAGTAGATCATGGCACCAACTTAAATAGACATTGATGTAGAGACCATTAGTTCATATAATGGCTATAATAAACTACTAGTCTATGAATAATATTATTTAATTTATAGCATTAATTATTAGGATCCAATTATAATATTAAATAAAATCAAGAAATAGGTAAAGGCTCCAAAAGATAAAGAATAAAAAGAATCAAACACTTGGAGTCAAATCTCAGAAAACATTCATTCAAAAAATAACAACCATAATAAACGCTAGTTTATGAATAATATTATTTAATTTATAACATTAATTATTAAGATTATAAGAAATAGATTAAGGGTCCAAATAAATAAAGGCTAAGAAGAATCTTAGAAACATTCATAGTCAAATCTCAGACATGGAGCAAAGTAAAAAAAACAACCATAATAAATGATGATTTATGAATAATATTATTTAATTTATAACATTAATTATTAGGATTATGCATATTATTTAATTTATAACATTAATTATTAGGATTATAAAAAAAATATTTAAGAGTCCAAATAAATAAAGACTAAGAAGAATCAATTAGAACCAAGAAGTGCAGCCAAAAAATGACAAAATGAGTCAAGACCTTTATGATAAATAAATTAACTATTGAAAAAATAAAAAAATAAAATAAAAACTAAAATAATAAAATTAAGAAAGACTAATGATCAAGGTCAACCAAAAAAATAAGGGGCTAAGGCCCTGCAATTAAATCAAGGAGCCAAGAAGGAGCCAAGAAAAGAGAATAAGATAAACAAAATCTAACCAAAAAAAATAATAAATACTTGAAGTAGCTAAGAAGATAAAATAATTAAGAGGTTAAGAACGATCAAGAAAAAACAAAATTGATAGAAAATCAATTATTGACCGAACAAACTATATAAGAAAGATCAAGATACTTGCATAAACAAATACGATAGTAATCATAATAATTAATATATTGGTAGGACACGACTCAGATCCAACCTCTGCCAGATTAAGAGGGTGTTTAATCCAAGCGAAAGAAGGAACAAGGGACGAATCTTTACATGGCTTTAGAAATGCCAGATCTGTCTTCAACTTTGAAACCCTTTAGGCCACACTGTTCAAAATGATGAACTTTAACCGCAATATCCCTTCTGTGTAGGGTAGTAATTTTTGAATTTAGGATTATGTGATCCATAATGAATTAGAAAATGTAAAAAATCATATAAGATTATTTGCAAAACTTGAAAATACAATCAACTCTTATTACGTGTGAAATGTTGCATGAAATTGGAATAATTACAAAAATAAAAAATTGCCTACAAAAATTAAGTAAAATGACATCATGGTTAAATGTGCTTATGTGAGATAAATTTTGTCAAAGCTAAAAATAATTAGTATTTCATATGTATAAATTAAGCAAATTAATATGATAGTTAAAAACGTTTTTGTGTGAATTAAATTTTCTTAAAGTAAAACCAATAAGTATTGCAGAAATATAAATCATGTAATTTGATATGATTGTTAAAATCTTCTAGTGTTAGGTAAATTGTATCTAAGTAAACATTAATTGGTATCTCAGATATATAAATTATGTAAATTATAAATGTTTTTGTCTAAGTTAAAATCAAAGATGTAATGATAATAATATTTTAAAGGGAAAATAATGCTTCAATAAATTGGGTAAATAGATATTATAGTTAAAATGTGTTTGTGTAAATAGATATTATTGTTAAAATGTGTGTGTGAGAGAAAAATTATCGAAGTAAAAAATAATGAATATTTAAGAGATAAAAAATTAAGATCATTGTTAGAAATATGAGTGTATAATATGGGTGCATAATTTAATTGAACTCAAACTATTCAAATTTGTAAATTATAATCCATTATAAGAAAAAAGGAAAATTAATGAAGAATAATTTAAATGTAAAACAAAGCCATATTATCTTAGATAATTGAAACCAACTTAGATTCATCTTAAATATGGATTTATCAAGTGCTGAGAGGATCAAGTCTGTCAAGGTGAAAACCTCTTTTTGAACGCAGATCTCACGAGTGCAAAACTTGAGGAAATGTTTGCACCTTGAGATATTTATCCCCTCTTGGCGTGATGCAGGAGCATCCGACACTCTTCATTAAAGGAGGAATCAAAAGCAGAGGAAGCAAGGAGGACGTGGACCATCGGAGCAAACCAAGGACATTTTTGTTAAAATAGAGCTTAAATGATGGAAGCGATAAGTCTCTAGAAGACTTAATTAATGTAATTGTCTGCCATATGTATATGAATAGAGAGATTTAGGGGTTGTTGAGCAAATTGTGGAGGGGATTTGATTGGATCCTTCCAGTGATCCGATCCAATGTTTGCTTATAAATTATGATGAACCTGTGTATTCAGAGAGATAGAGAGCAGTAGATAGATTCAATGTAGTCGAGAGGGGAACTTGTCTCTAAGGCTGAAATGCCTTAGTCTGTATTCAATATTGTATAATGAATAGATGTTGTTGTGTGGATTCCGTGTGTGTTTATGTAATAATGCTTTTTGAGTTATCTGTGTATATATGCATTAATGGCTTGAAGTCCAGTGTTGGTAGATTGCTGATCGACCATCGATCACTTCAAGGATCGATGGCGATCCAATAATAAACCCAAGATGTCGTGTTTAAACTAGAGTATGGCAAAAACGATGTTAAGTGCAGAGATCCATCAAATAGCAGAAGATCAACGACGTAGGCAGAAAGGAACGAGAACCTTCCGATGGGATAGATCGACGGTCATCGCAAGGCGGAAGAGCACGAAAGTTAATTCGCAAGGGAGTGGTTTCGCAACAGTGGAAGTGGATTTCAGGCAGAAGAAATACCGTAAGCGGTATTTTTTGATTGGCTCCGATTCCATTAGCCGCTCGACACGTAGCAACGAGGAGGAGAGAGGAAACCGCTTATCGGGCGGTTAATCCTCGTGCACGTTTTCCACTCGAAATCCCTAAGAGTCGTCAGATTAAATGGAGGAAGATCAACGGTGAAGGATCGTCGTTCCGTTTGGTTGATCAAGCAAGCGACAACCGTTAGATCGAGTTCAGATCGACGGTCAAGCTTTAATCGGCAATCCCGGTTCGGCAAGGTCAAATGGTAGTGGGGAGATGGAATAACGATATGCCGATGGGCCGATTAAGCAATGTGCTGATAGCGGTTGGATCGATGAATGAAATGGATGGTGGATATCGGTGATCAGAGAGCGCAGCAGGAATGCAATGGACCAGATGAGCAGATCCGCCGATAATTACAGTCGCGGGTGTATAATTTTTGAAGTCCGACTTCAAGCATTCAAGTTGGGTTTTTCCCTGTATTTCCTGTGTATTCCGATAATTGTATTGTTTCGGGTTTTTAAAGAAAAAGTCGAATAAGTTTATGCTCCCGGTTTTTAAAGGCAAAGCGCTATTTAACGCTTCTGATAGGTTTGTGGGTCATAACCCACAGGGCTCAGGATCGAAATATGTAAATGAAATGGATTTTGGCTATACCTCGAAATCTCCTTTCATCATTTGGTATTAGAGCAGGGAAAGGATTTCCTGCGAGAAGGAAGAAAGAGTGCAAGCAGAAGGAGAAGAGGTACAATTTTTGAAGCTGGAGAGTTTATGGTCTTACTGTCATGCAAATAGCGGCAGCGAAAGGTGATAAGACTTGCAGCAACCTAGAGCAAGGTGTGCTCAATTGGTTCATAGGAGAGAACCAGAAGGATGCCAAAAGACTAAGCTCAGAGGAGAAAGCTTGGTGACGTATCATGTAGCAGCAGAAGACTATTATTGCAGAGGTTGGTTGCAGCTCACAGAAGATCATGAAGGCAGTTCCACTGAGAAGTGGGTAGAATTGCTAAGGACAAGGAGAAGCATACGACCAAGAGGTCATAAATTTTTGTGCCTCGGGAGTGTGATGCAGGAGCATCCGACACTCTTCATTAAAGGAGGAATCCAAAGCGGAGGAAGCAAGGAGGACGTGGACCATCGAAGCAAACCAAGGACATTTTTGTTAAAATATAGCTTAAATGATGGAAGCGATAAGTCTCTGTAATACTTAATTAATGTAATTGTCTGTCATATGTATATGAATAGAGAGATTTAGGCGTTGTTGAGAAAATCGTGGAGAGGATTTGATCGAATCCTTCCAGTGATCCGATCCAATGTTTTCTTATAAATTATGATGAACCTGCGTGTTCAGAGAGACAGAGAGTAGTAGATAGATTCGATGTCGTTGAGAGGGGAACTTGTCTCTAAGGCTGAAATGCCTTAGTCTGTATTCAATATTGTATAATGAATAGATGCATGTTGTGTGGATTCCGCGTGTGTTTATGTAATAATTCCTTTTGAGTTATCTGTGTATATATGCGTTAATGGCTTGAAGTCTAGTGTTAGTAGATTTTTGATCGATCATCGATCACTTAAAGGATCAATGGCGATCCAATAATAAACCCAAGATGTCGTGTTTAAACCAGAGTATGGCAGAAACTGTGTTAAGTGTAGAGATCCATCAAATAGCAGAAGATCAACGACGTAGGTAGAAAGGAACGAGAACCGTCTGATGGGATAGATTGACGGTCATTGCAAGGTGGAAGAGCGCGAAAGTTAATTCACGAGGGAGTGGTTTCGCAATAGTGGAAGTGGATTTCGAGCAGAAGAAATACAGTAAGCACTATTTTCTGATTGGCTCTGATTCCATTAGCCACCCGACATGTAGCAGCAAGGAGGAGAGAGGAAACCGCTTATCGGGAGGTTAATCCTCATGCACGTTGTCCACCCGAAATCCCTAACAGTCATCGGATAAATGGAGGAAGATTGATGGTGGAGGATCGCCATTTTGTTTGGTTGATCAAGAAAGCGACAACCGTTGGATTGAGTTCAGATCGACGGTCAAGAGTTAATCAACAGTCGCGGTTCGGCAAGGTCAAATGACAATGGGGAGATGGAATAGCGATATTCCGATGGGCCGATTAAGCGATGCGCCGATAGTCATTGGATCGGCGAATGAAATGGATGGTGGAGATCAGCTGATCGAAGATCAGTGATCGAAGAGCACAACGGGAATGCAATGGAACGGATGAGCAGACCCGCCGATAATTATAGTTGCGGGTGTATAATTTTTGAAGTCTAGCCTTAAGCATTCGAGTCAGGTTTTTCCCCGTATTTCCTGTGTATTCCGTTAATTGTATTGTTTTGGGTTTTTAAAGAAAAGGTCGAATAAGTTTATGGTCCTGGTTTTTAAAGGCAAAGAATTATTTAACGCTTCCGATAGGTTTATGGTCCATAACCCATAGGCCTCAGGATCGAAATATGTAAATGAAAGGGATTTTGGCTATACCCCAAAATCTCCTTTCATCATGGCGCTTGATAGAGTCAGATTTAAAATGGATCTAGGCTGGTAAATAATGAAAACCAATTCCAATATCAAACAAATCTAGTGTAATACTCTAGCTTGTAGGGGTCCTATAGGAAATGGGTCTTACAACCAACTAGGTTATATAGAACACTTATTTCATCAACAAGCTCAATATGTCAATAGACATAACATCCAGACATATCATAATTATTCTTGAGGTTGATATTAGTTATACCATCAGGGAATCCACCCATTGAATGCCTTGAAATAGACCAAAGAAGCAAAACTAGTTGACGACTCACGATAAGAAAAACAACATACCAACTATAAGCTCAATAGCATAAACTATGTTAACCCAAATAAATCATTCAATGAGGATGATTTTTGGGACAAATTTGTGCACAAAATTCCTTTGCACTTAGTCAATTTGAAGAAAATTGGTTTGTTTGATGATATTGTAAGGTGGTTGGTACATTCCTAATGTTTACATGTTAATACCAGTACATCATTTTACATGGTATTAGAGAAGAAATAACAATATAAAAGAGAATTTGAAGCTGTCTTTGTAGGTGAATCGAATTTGCAGGATTGTTCTTTAGAGCTAGCAGGATGGATTTCTATGGACTGAGACTCGAGTATGCCCTTGAGGGTATCTCAAATTATGTTGCTTGGAAGGACAGGATGGAGGCAATGTTGGAAGATAATTGGCTGAAGGAATTCGTGGATAATGATATCCAAAAGCCTCCAACAACTGATGTTCAAGATCTAACGGAATGGAAGAAGTGTGTAGCAAAGGTGAGGAGGATCATATCTAGGAGGGAGTTCGAGATCATATTGTCTCAAATCTCCATGGGAAAGAGACTCCATATGAAATGTGTAAAGCCTTGACATACTTGTTTCTAAATAGTAGTGACCACAAGAATCTAACATTCAAGGACAAGCTTCAGAATATGAAGATGGAAAGAACAACACCATTCCATAGTACCTGACCAAGTTCACATAGTGTCGTGATGAAATTGGTCAATTTGGTGTTACCATAATAGAGGATGACTTGGTAGGCCTAACACTTCTAGGACTTCCCAAGAGCTAGAAAAGCTACCAATATTTGGTAAGTGGGAGGGAGAAGCTACAAAATTGGGAATGCCTATGGTCTGATTTGGTACAGGAGGAGATAAGGCGGAATAATAAAGATGGGACCTCATCCAAAGAACTGGAAGAGGACTTTGCATTAGTAAGAAAATGAATGATGACCAAGGGGAAGAAGTCCCAAGGTGAGGCTGATTCTAGCCAAGAGGGAAAGAAGAAAGACTTATCCAAAATTAAGTGCTTTCACTATCATGAATTCAGGCACTATGCCACGAAGTGCCCACATAAGAAGGTAAGCAAGAAGGAGTCTGCAATAGCTATAGTAGGTGAAGCTTTCGCTTCACAGTTTGAGCTTGATTTCAATATCATCGCATGCATGGTCAACCACATGATGGAGAGTGTGTGGTATTTGGATAGTGGTGCCTCATTCCACATGACGAGGAATAGAGAATTCTTTAGTGACTTGGAGGAGAAGACCTCAAGAAGAACATTGAGTTTGGAGATGATGAAAGGTACAATGATGCTGAAATTGGTACTGTAACCTTTAAGAAGGAGTCGGGATCCCCTCTTCAACTCAAAGATGTGATCTTCATGTGAGTCTAAAGAAGAATTTCATATCCATAGCGACATTGGAAGACCATGGTTACGATGTGATATTTAGTAAAGGTAAATCCTTTCTGAGACGCATAGCCATGGGGCAAGTGATGTAGATCACTGCTAGAGTCAAGAATCTGTATTCACTTGAGGTAGAAGATGCACATAAAGCTTTGAGGAGCAAGGCAAAGGTTAGAGACTTGGTGGTTGATAGGGAGCCTAATTTACCTCTCAAAATGGTGCCTCAGAAGCAACCTCAGGAAGTTGTGGAGCAACCACAAATGGAGAAGCAGAGAGGAGGAAGAGTGGAGACATCCACTCAAGGAGAAACCTCTAGCAAGGGGAAAGTTTGAGCCAAGTGGGTCAAGGTAACACATGCAACCATACCTCAAGGTGTGAGGTGGGGCGATGTGAAGCCTTAGTTCAAGAGTTTCATAAATTTGGGCAGGGTCCATTGAGGTATTTTTGTCTAATGGATCATTACCTTGCTACGCGGGCCCACAACATTTGGTAGCAGGAGCATCAATGTCATTCAGATATTGAGGAGTGCAGAGGACTGTTGACAGTAGAGAAGGAGGCTCAGTAGCAGAGTCAACAACAACACAATTTTTCTAGTAGACAGTTGCAGATTGATTCAAGGATCATTTTAATTTTTTTTTGGATGCTTCTTAGTTGCAGATGTTGCAATAGCAACAAAAACAGAGAGAAGTGTTGCATGCAGTACATTCCAAAAGTGCTATATCAGGGTAGATGTGAATCCCTTTGTTGTTGAGAGGGAGTGTTGAAAAATGCAGCAATAAATTCTTAATTTGACTCCGCCTTAGTCAAATTGAGAAAATTTGAGATTCCACATCAACAGGCAACTTGGATGAGTTAAGTGAGGTGACATGGTTGTTATCACTTAGTTATCTTAGTTCATTCGATTCAAGGGCATGAACGTGAGTTGTGCACAACGATTCCTAAATTTTAGGATCCTAGGTTGAGTTAATTTCAGTTGTAACAATTTAAATAAGTTAAATTGAGTTATTGTAAGTTAAACTAGTTCCAACTATTGGAGGAACTAGTGGAGGGTCTAGTAGTGGGGTCTATACCTCAGTGATCAACCAGCTAATTGATCAGTTGGGATAAATTAGCTCATACATGCAGATAATTTGAGTTACTCAGTTGAGATTGGAGTTCAAGGGAAGTGTACTATTAGTTGTAAACTATTCCAAGTTGTACAGGTGGTGCATGCAGTCAAAGGAAGAGCCTTAAAGAACTCCGCAATTTCTTGGAGGGAAAATCCTATGAAATAGGGGCCTAATTACTCATTTAATAACACAAGGAAATAGGAGCTTGGAAGGCTGAGAAATTGGCTAAGTATTGGCCCGAGTTAGTCAGTGAAGCATCAAGATAGAAGATACAGGTGTAGGTTGTGCTCAAGCTTGAGCAAGCATATTGTATTCATCCAGATTCTTTGATTAATGCAATACAAATAGGAAGGGGTTTTGAGAAGTTGCTTCCCCTAGATAAATCTCTAAGCATATGTGATTGAATCTTGTCTCATGTTTATGTTGTGATTTCTCGATCGATTAATTAGTTTCCATTGACGAGTTCATGTTTTTGTTTTAGCAAATTACATTAGCAATTATAAATCTACAAGGAATTTCTACACATCAAGCAAGTCATGTTAACATTTTTGCTATAACTTTTCAATTGGAAGGTTCCAAAGGTTGGAATCTTAACCATAGGTGGGCGAGGTGGGGGGTGAGGGTGGGGCGGGGAACTTCCACTGATCATTTGGTTTAGTTTTAGAACTTGGAATACTATGATTTAAGAGATACCCTGATGAATCTGTTATATTAGCTTGCTTGCAAAGTGTTTGAAGAAATACCTAAATGGTTTAATGATTCATTGCATGCAAATTGTTTGATGAAATGCCCCAATGAAAGTGTTGTTTTGTGGATGAGGATAATATTGTTGTATGATAGTATTGTTGTAGCTAATATATGCCTATTTGCATGCAAAGAATTTGAAGAAATGTATTAAAGTTGTTTTATTACAATTTGCATACAAACTATTTGATAAAATAGCTCAAAGACAAAAATCAAAAGTTGTATGATTGAGTGGTATATTTCAGTTAGTATGTTACAAGTGGAATTAGAGCATTTTTTTAATTTTATTTCATACTAAATGTTTGACAAAATGTATAAAATAACAAATACTACTTAATTGGTTGTATCATCAAAACTTGTTGAATCAAACCTTGAAGAAACAACTCCCTGTATGATGGTTGTATGTGGACTATGACATTTACATTGATCAATATAACTTGATGATGAATATAAAGAAAGGAACAAGAATCAAAGAATGCAAAGATGACAGGTACTTATCGATGAAGGAGGATATTCTCAGGGGAAGACTTTAAAAGTACAACATTAGGAGCATTGTTTCAAGGAAAGACTATATCAAAATGTTAACATGAAGGAAGCATGGCTCAGTGAGGTCCTGTTGTAGCAGCTACAACCATCCTCCAAAATGTTTCCTTAGCTTCGTTTTGGATCCTCCCTATTAACCATCCTTAGTAGCATGTCTTGCACTGACTAGGTATGTATGCTTTCAGTTGAGTTTCTTTGGCATAACAACTTGTGTTCGCTAACTTGTTTGTCTTTCACCCACAAGTTGACCTCATAAATTGGTCTCAACCGACTCTTGTGCTGACTTGGAAAACTTTGCAACTCTGGACGAAAACCAACCTTGCTCTCCGAAATTGCACAATGCATCTTAGCAACTATCATTGCTCTCCAAAATTGCTTAGAGCAGGCAGGCTGCCTTCCCCAAGAAAATTGCATAGAGCATCCTATCATCAGGCTTGCTATCAGAATTTGCGTAGTTCTAGCTGGAAACCTTAGCTTCAGTCCAGAAATTTCTTATAGCTCGAGGGAAAGCCAAAGCCACTCAGCCTAGAAACTGCGCAAAACTCATCCCATGGCTTCGTGACTGTTTCATGTGCTCACAGTTTGACCGGTTCCCTCCAGGACTGTGCAATATTTCCTTGCATGCATAGGAAATTTTTCCTGAAAAAGAAAAAAAGCAAATTGAAAAAAGCATCCCTATATTTTAGGGATCTATTTTTAGCAACAAGGGGTTAGATGCAAAGTATTTTTAGAAACCTCCCGCCAAGTGTCACATTTTCCTAGAATTGTCGCATGCACGTCATAAGCCTTGATCTTGTCAAAACTACTTATTCGACGCTTCAGAGCTCATTCTTCACTTCAATGTTGGAGCTCTGGCATTCCCAACGCATTTAGAAACTTTCGGCACACTCATCACAACTTTTTCCAGGTAAGTCTGCTTTTCATGTCTTTTGTTTCTTTTCTGTCGCTTTTTACATTTCGGTTTGTGTGAATGTTGTTTGTTTGTTGAACACTTGCTATCGTTTTAATGCATGTTAGTTTGTAGAAGCGTCGTTTCGAGTTTTTCATTGCATTTCCTTGCTGTCACATGCATGACACTATTTCTGCACTAACGGTCGTCGTTGCGGTGACTCGCTTCACACACTTCGTTGTTTTCTATTTTTACTCAATCCTACACTTACTGATTGCCTGCATGTTCATTCACTCATGTCTGCACCAACTTTGCACATGCTTTCCGTCCTTACTGATTTTCAGTCGCTCGTTGGCGGGTCTGAGCTACCTTGGCTGGTTTGCACTACACATTTATGGGATGGAAGACCTTGCCTTGCTCCCAGGAATTTCATAGAGCCTGCCTCACACTGGCCTCTCAGGATGTTCTCTATGCATTTTTGAGAGACAAAGGCTCAGTTGGCCCTCGGGATTGCGCAATGTAATTTCACGGGCAACAGTCATGTTGACTAAAAACTACGCATTGCGCAGTTCCAGTCCTTAGTAGGCCAAGATGGAATTTTCTCTGCACAGTTTCAGAAGTTAGTTAAATCACTGGTAGCTTGGATTGTGCTCTGCGCAGTTTCAACACTCAGTCTCCCAGCCTCTCCCAGAGAAAACTATGCAATTTGCCTAGTCAGTCCATTAGGCATGTTTCATGTCAGTCCTCAAGTTGCTTTTGGTTTTCAAATGATAATTTTCTTGGCGTGAGTGTTGCTATATCTCCAGGTATCACAGTTGTTCATCAGTCTCTCAGCAGTATAGGTACAATGGATTCCTAGAGAGCAGGGTCAAAGGACACCATAAAGAGAATAACTGGAGATGTGGTCGAGAAAGTGTCCATGATCTTGCCCATCTATGAAGATACTAAGCTGTTCATAGACAAGGAGATCAAGATCACATGGTAGGACATCAATGACATCTTTTCAGGCACTTTTGAGGAGAATCTAGTTGACTGCAGAATTTATGTCAACATACACAAGTTTGGCTTGTACCGGGTTGCATGCAGGTATCTCACATTTCCATGTGCAGACATGATCCACTGGATTGTATCACATACTAATCCAGAGACAATGGTATTGAGAACTGTCAGTGGAACAAAACTTTCTATCTTCAAAGTAGAGAACTTTTAGGAGATGTATCACTTACTGCAACCGGTGAACAAAATGGATGCACTCTTCACCAATCCCAGCAATAGTGTGAACTTAAGAGACATCTTGAAGATCTGGGTGAGAGAGCCATCCAAGTTCAGGCGACACCCAACCAGGTATACAAGAAAAAGACATTGCGGAAGGCTTATCAGATCTTTGTCATCTTCGTATGCCACTTGTATGGCCAAGAGAGTACAAAAACCTTCCTGCGGAGTTGGGTGATTGTGTTGGATCAGCTAGCGAACGAAGGAAGACCTTCAATTGGTCCAACATGTTGGCTTTCCAGTTGAAGGGGAAAGTAACAAATGCCTGACATCTGCCCAAGGGTCAGCAGGCAAAGCTATTCATGGCCGTCTACATTCTTGATGCAATCTGTGCTCGTCAGCAGTTCTCTTGCCTTGGGTTGGGCTATAGGAGCAAAAGTCTCATCATAGTCAATCCCCTCGACATGTGAGAAACCACGGGCAACAAACCTTGCCTTATGTTTCTCCAAACTACCATCAACGACATGCTTGACCTTGTCAAGCCAATGGGAACTCACAACTGACTTGTTCTCTAGTCTTGGAACAACATCCCAAACACTGTTCCGAACTATGGAGTCATACTCCTCCACCATAGCATCAACCCAAACTAGCTGCTACATTGTTTCCTCAAAGGAAGATGGTTCGGTCCCTACACATTCCCCAACAAGGGCCATGTAACTAGCGTACCGCTCAGGTGACCTCCTCTGTCTGTGCTGAGAAGATGGTTCTCCCACATTCTCTCTCGCATTCGACAACAATCTGTCAGCTTCTCTTGTGCGCTTCTGCCCATCTCTAGAAGACTTTGCATGAGTGGATGTCTCCACTCCTGAAACCTCTGCATGCGGCTGCTCTACATCAGTCTGAGGCTCCTCCTCCTTAGGAACCAAAAGTTCCTCCTTTGCCTGCATCATGAGCTCCCTCTCAAGGGAAACTCGCATGCCTTCAGCTCATTGAACTTAAGATCTCTGCGAACCACTGTCCTATGCCTGTTAGGAAAATACACCCGATAATTGTGAGGAGTATCAGTGTACCCCACAAGTATCCCCAACTCTGCTATCAGATCTAGCTTCTTCCAAGCATCCTTGGTCACATGGCAATAAACCGATGAGCCAAAGATCCTGAAGTGACTCACATCTGGTCTCTTCCCGGAGAAAGCTTCCTCTGGTGTCTTCATCATAAGTATGTGATGCGGGCTTCTATTCTGCAAGTAAACCACTGTGTTGCATGCCTCAGCCCACAAATGAAGTGGTAGGCCTTGGTCATGCAGCATCGCCTGAGTTGCAGCCACAATTGTTCTGTTCTTCCTTTCGGCTATCCCATTCTGCTCTAGGTTATGGGGTGCCATCAACACCCATTTAATTCCTTCTGCAGCACAGAAGTCCTTAAACTCTTGAGAGACATACTCTCCACCATTGTCACTTTGCAAGGTCCTGAGATTCTTTCCTGATTCTTTCTCAACCAAGGCTTTGAACTTACAAAACCTTGAGAAGGTTTGATCCTTCTTCTACATGAAATAGATCCAGCATCTATGAGAAAAATCATCAATAAAAATCACATAGTACCTTTGTTTAGCGGTGGAGGTTGTCTAAAATGGTCCACACACATATGTATGAACTCACTCCAAGATTGCTTTAGCTCGACTGTCTCGATCATGAAAGGAATGTTTTGCATACTTACCCAAGGTACAACCTTTGCATGTGTCCACTTGCTCAAGTTTACCTTTGGGTAGTCCGGTAGAAATCTGCTGCATTATCTTCAAGGCCCCATGATGCAAGTGGCCCAACCTTCTATGCCATAACTCGCCAATATCTTGGCTTTGCACCAATTTTGCTTTGGAACTTAATGCAGCACGATCATCTACCTCCAACTTGAAGAGATTATTCACTCAAATCCCAATCCTCTTGGTCTGACCCGTGGCTATGTGTCTCAGGAACGCCTTTCCTTTACTGAAGACTACATCATAACCTTTGTCTTCCAACATCGCGACCGATACCAAGTTTTTCTTTAGTCCATGCACATAATTTACATCAGTCAGGGTGAGAGAAGCTCCATGCTCCCTCTGAAACACAACCGTACCTTCACCTGAAACACGATGCTTTCCATCATCGCCCATATCTATGCGCATTTGGAGGTCTTTGTCCTCCAAGGCACTGAATAAACTCTTATCGCCGGTCATGTGGAATGAGGCTCCACTGTCCAGGTACCAAACACAACCCCCCATCGATGAAACCATGCATGCGATGAGGGTAAAATCCAATTCAAACTGTGAGGCCAGTGCCTCACCATCTGATCCTTTCGAGGATCCCTTCTTGGATTTCTTCAATGGACAATTAGTTGCATAATGGCCCACCTCATGACAATTAAAGCATCACACTTTAGATTTGCCAATCTTCTTCCCACCATCGGAAGAACTCGATTTGAAATGGGAAGCCTTCCCTTTCCCTTTCTGCGCCTTACTTGCTAAGGCTATATTTTCTTCATCATCATGCTTAGATGAAGAACCATCTCTGGTGCTTCTCTTGATCTCCTCTTGCATTAGATCCGACCACAGTCATTTCCAATCTGGCAGTTTCTCTCTTCCATTCACCGAGTCCTGGTAGCTATGCTATCTCTTAGGAAGAAAAAGGAGAGCAAGACTCACCATATCATCATCGGCTATCATGATTTATACACTTCCAAGCTCATTTCTGCAGGTGGTGAGCTTGTTCAGATATGTAGAGATCATGTCACCCTTTTCACACTTGATTTTTTGAAGCTTGTCCTTCAGTGCCAGCTTCCTCTGGTCGCTGTTGTTCTGATATAGATCATTCAAAGTCTTCCACATTGAAAACGAAGTCTCCTTCCCATGGAGACTCGAGACAATATGGTCTCGAACTCCCTCCAGAAGAATCCTCCTTGCTCTTGCCACACATTTCTTCCATTCCACCAATTCTTGGGCATTAGCTGCTGCTGGCTTGGGGACTTCTTGATCAATGAAGTCCTTCAAACCATTGTCCTCTAATACTGCTTCTATGCAATCCTTCTAGGCTATGTTATTCTAACTGCCATCTAGGCATACTTGAGTCTCAAGCCATTGAACGCCATTGGTGAACTTTGAAATGTGATAAGAAATCGATTTTATACCTACAATCAAGAACTTCAAACTTCGAACTTCTCCCTTCTTTGTATACTGTTCTCCGCTTTGATCACCTTTGCTCTGATACCATGTAGAAATTCTCACTGTAGATCACCTAATAATGCAATGTAACTAAAGCAAACTACTTGATCTACTTCTACTATCAAACTTGCAGAAGCTTAATCGATTTTGAGCAAGATCAATCAAAACACATATAACAGAGAAGGAGATTCAACCACACATGAAACACAGAAGAATACTCTGGGGAAAGCCTTAGCTAAAAATCCCGCTATCTATATTATTATACAAGTGGAAATATCTCAGGATTACACAAAGTTTTAGCTCTCAAGCTATCCAGCTCTTAGTACAATCCCTCATTGCTGCTCATAGACAGAATAGACAACACATATGCCTTCCTTCAGTCCTCCAAGCCTCCTATTTCCTTGCGCAGTTTTTCTTGAGTCCTCCAGCTTCCACTTGTGTGATTCTCACCTCACACACTGCTCTGACCTCTGTAGTAACTGCGCAATCCTCAAGGAATGAATTCCTTCTGCATGCAAGAGATATTCACATGGGAATATTCTAGCAACTGATAGTACACTGTCCCTGCCTTTAATCTCAACTGGGTATCTGTCTGAACTGACATGCATGAATTATTTATGAGAGAATATTCAGTGATCTAGAGTACACTAGTTTCATGCATGCATGCATTTACTGACTGAACTCACAATTAGTTCCACAAACTGTTTGGAACTAATTTAACTGAACTTAACTCAGTTAACTGAGCTAACTAATTACAACTCAAATACAACTCATCCTTATCCCCTTAATTAAGGGACAACTTCCTCAATCAAAAGTTGCATGACTTCACAAAGACTTCATGTTTGAATTTCACCAACTAATTAACTCAGGATAAATTAATCAATTATTTTTCAAACAACGGGTGAGACTAAATTCGAATTTTAATTCAAATACAAATTAAAATTGGAATATATCCTGAAATGCTATCTATCACAATGCTATTTTTAACATTTCTTGTTGCTATTTTCAACAATGAATAGCCAAAAGATACATGGAAGTGTGCATGATGCCAATAAGTCTAAGTCCCATTACAAATTAGAAATAAAAGGTGCAAAACTAGTTAGAAATATTTTAAACAACATAAATTTAAAATTTTGTAAATTTAGCATTTTACAATTACATCAATTAAAATTTAACATGATGTTTTTAGAACACTCTAGTATAGGAATAACAAGATGTTTTAGAACATGCTAGTATAGGATTTCGTGGACAATCATATATTTATAAAGAATAAAAAGAGTAAAGATAATTAAGTATATGAAGAACACCCTAATTCAGAATAAAAAAGAATAAAGATAATTGAGTATAAGAAGAAAACCCTAATCGGGAATAAAAAGGGTAAAGATATTTAAGTATAAGAAGAAAACCCTAATGATATAAATAGAAATAATAGGGGAAGAGGAAGAAGAAGAAGAGGTACCTCTTTCTGATTCTTAGGGGAAAGATGCAGAGCTTGATGATGTTCTTAGAACAATGCCCAACTCGGAAAAAGAGTAGTTGTATAAAGCTGCATTATTTCTCCTAACATTCAAGGCCGAGAAAAGAATGAATGCAAAGAATATATGAGGGACTACGACAACAATTCCTCCTCTGCAAGTTGAAGGTAAATTATTGAGAAGAAATTGATCTGTAGAGTAACATATGTATATTGTTATTATGATTTGGATTTAGATTTTATCTTGGCAATTAAAAAAATAAAAATCTAAATAGAAAACCCTAATGATATAAATAGAAATAATTGGGGAAGAGGAAGAAGAAGAAGAAGAAGACGAAGAAGAGGTACCTCTTTCTGATTCTCAGCGGAAAGCTGCAGAGCTTGATGATGTTCTTAGAACAATGCCCAACTCGGAAAAAGAATAGTTGTATACAACTAGATGCATTATTTCTCCTAACATTCAAGGCTGAGAAAAGAATGAATGCAAAGAATGAAAGATGCAGAGCTTGATCATGTTCTTAGAACAATGCCCAACTCAGAAAAAGAATAGTTGTATACAGCTAGATGCATTATTTCTCCTAACATTCAAGGCCGAGAAAAGAATGAATGCAAAGAATATATGAGAGACTGCGACAACAACTCCTCCTCTGCAAGTTGAAGGTAAATTATTGAGAAGAAATTGATCTGTAGAGTAACATATTTATATTGTGATTGTGATTTATATTTACATTTTATCTTCACAAATGAAAAAATAAAAATCTAAATAAAAAGCATTGTAATGAACTTTAGATTTACACATTCTTAGCTCAGATCTATGCATTATTAGATAAACTCTAAGATCATCTTTTAAATCTATATGTATATCACATATAGAAATTCATTAGGTCAACATGTGTATTAATGGATTCTGGACACACCCACCATCAACTCCTCCCCATAAATTTATGCCTAAAACCCACTAAAAACTAAACCATATATAAATCAACTAAATTACACCTCATAAATTTGAACGGCTCTTATCTACTCTATTAAGTCTATAAGTTATTAGATCTAACACGATAAAACTTCATTAAACCCCACACATAGATATTGTTTATTGTAAAAGCAAAAAATATCATTGTTGAGAAAGGAAAAGGGTTTCAAACCCGTCGATCCCTCCCGGTGTTGAATCATGAGTATATGGATGACCATTCTCGTTTTGCAGTGTCTTGTTTTTCCCCCTTTTTTTTAATATTTAAATCAGTCAATGGCTAGGCTAGTGTAATGACTGTGAAATGAGAGTGCCATTTACAGGTTTGTTCGTAAACGCCTCTCTCTCCAAGGCGTTGAATCATGAGTATATGGATGACCATTCTCGTTTTGCAGTGTCTTGTTTTTCCCCTTTTTTTTTTAATATTTAAATCAGTCAATGGCTAGGCTAGTGTAATGACTGCGAAATGAGAGTGCCATTTACAGGTTTGTTCGTAAACGCCTCTCTCTCCAAGGCGTGGAAATTAGACGAAGCACAATCTTGGATACGCGTTTCTATTTTTCAAAATTAGTAAGTCACTCCAGGTTAGTCACTCAAAATAAAGAAAAAATATAAATGGAATTAATTCAATTTTATGAATTGGTTTCACTATAAAAATTCAACTTTATGAATATTTTTTACTAATAATTCAAATTTTATAAACCTTTTTTATTTTAAGAAAATTACAATTTTTAATTATTATTTTTTTTCAGTTTTATTTCTACAATATTGTAGAGAGTGGTTTTATTTCAATAACATATACACACGGGTGGGGCTACTTGTAACTTGCTTCCAAACACCAAAAGTAATTGGACTTATTTTCATATTGCTTATATCTTCCTACACTATTGGGTAAAATAATCTATATAAAATTACATTCCTATTTATATATAAAAAATCAAATATGGATGATTATGATCTATACATATGAAAAATAAAAGAAAAAGAAGTGGATTTGATGGTAAGTCCCATCCATTGAGAAATAATGACTTAAATCATTATTTTAACTATTATTTTTTGATATATATAGTTTTGATATTTAACTTTCACTGATATATTATTTTGCCAAAATAAAACTAGTCAATAAATTATTTAAAAAATAAATTAAAATCTTTAAATTATATACATTTTTATTTTCTTTATATTATATATTTACATAGTTTAAAAAAATAGTAATTTTTCATTAACTAATAAAAAATACATATAATTAATATAAAAAATAGTCAATTACTCATTTAATATATCTTTTTGAGAACCATAAAAACTAGACAATTATGTTCATGACATGATGCCTAGTGTCATCAAAATCAAATATATACGTTACACTACAACCTTCATCAATAAAAAAAACTGTCTGTCAATTATGTATCAAATATATACGTTACACTACAACCTTCATCAATAAAAAAACATTTAAAAATATTAGTGAAAAAATATACACCAGAGTTGAGCTTTGTCTGTCAATTATGTGCATTGTCGATGCCTTTTATAAATGACTAATAATAGAATTCTCGTATATGTTTTTTTTCAATAATTTTCTTACATCACCTCTCTTTCAATGGCCATGGGATCATGTGGGGATCATAACATGAGATATTTTTGAATATTTGGTATTTTATTTGGCTTTCAAGTTTTTTTGGTTTATATGTGGAGTTAGAATATTGTTGAAGTGGAAGATGCTTACATCACATGTGTTTCAATGGCCATGGATCACATGAGATATTTTTGAATATTTGGTATTTTATTTGGCTTTCAAGTCTCTTTGGTTTATATGTGGAATCAAGCACTAGCAAAAATAATTTTATGTGATGTGTAAATCAAGCTCTAGTAAAAATTCAAAAAACTAGATAATTTGCAAACTAAATGCATGAACTTTGTTGGTGTTTAAGATTTGTCATACTACACTTATTATTTGTTAGGATAAAGAAGCCTACAACCAATTGACTTGATTTTTGTGGTTGCTAAGGGAAAGTAAGAATATAATGGAACATATATTGCTTATGTAAGAAAGTGGCATTAACATAATTGCTTTGAAAAAATGAGCCATAGCATAATGTGTTAAGTGTATAGCTAGAGTAAGTTAGACAAAGAATGCTAGAAAATATTAATGAGAGAGGGCATCAATCCAAGCTTATAGGCCAAAGAATTGCAACAAGGATGTGGAAATCCTTAGCTATAGCTTGTCAACTTCAAGATGTACTTACGAGGCATTGTACACTGTGTGAAAATTACAAAAAAGCACTTATCTACTTAAGAAGGAGACCTATCAATTTTATAATGATGTAAGGTCTACTTAGCTAAGAGAAGTCCAAAAATACTAAAGCAATAATCAAAAGCAAGGTGAAAAACCACATAAGAAAAAGGCTTTAAAACAAGACTTGAAATCAACTAATAATCAGAGTTTGAATATACTTGTCCCAAATGAAATTTGAAATAAAGTGTTGGAGGCTCAAGTAAATTGTTGTACTATAGTGTTAAATATTATTAATATTTAGCACTATTAATATGATTATTTCTCTACCAAACCATTAAGAAGCTGTAATGTTATTTTCAGTTTACTTATATCTAGATTGAAACTCCTTCCAAAATATTATTTTTTTCCAAAAAAAATTAGTTCTCTTTATTCAAAGCATGAAATCAACACTTTTCTTCTTAAATCCTGCTCGTAATTTTTGAGAATTAAGTTATTTTTCATCATGAAATCAACACTTAAATAGATCAGACATTTCTTTACCGTTATTTAAGTCATTTAATTAATTTTGTGTAAATATATCAAGGACTCTTGTTCCCCGTTTTAGTGGTTTGAACTGGAAAACAGAGCCTTTACAAAGCTTGAGCAGAGTCAGTCCATACAGGCCATGCCATTACGGCGATTCCAGCCCAAGGGAACTAAGAGTGAGAAAGCACCAGAAGAGTAAAAAGAAAACTGTTCAAAACCCTGAGTGCCAAAAGAGTGCTGAAAAGATCTCAAGTGGTTTAGTAAAGGAAGGATAACGGAGATAAGAAACCGAGAATTTGGCGTGACAGCAAGTTCAAAGGATAAGGTATATTTTTAACGTTCAACAAGAGGTGATTTGTAAAGAAACTTAGGTCATAATGGATAACCTAGCATTTGCCCCTTATGTTGTAAAGGAAACGCCGTAAGGCATAGAGTGGGGAAGAATAGGGACATGTAAATGGACATTGTTGAAAGCAAGGGTGGATGATAATGAGTTACAATTGCAATAGTTAGTTATGTGTATTCTGAAAATGGATATTTTATAAATAATAATAGTTTGTCGAAGAATAGCAACATGTGAATGGACATTGTTGAAAGAAAGGGTGGATGATAATGAGTTAAGTATTAGTTATGTGTATTCTTAAAAGAGATTTAAGTAGCCAAAATATTTCAACCACTTAAAAGAGATTTAGGTAAAACCTAGAAAGTTAAAATAAAAAAACTTATGCTTTATGCCATTTACTAAGATAAAAAAAATGGCAACACCTTGTGCTTGAGATATGGAATCTTCCAAGCACTTAAAAGAGATTTAGGTAAAATCCAGAAAATAATAAAAAAAACTTATGCTTTATACCATTACTAAGATCAAAAAATGGCAACACCTTATGCTTGAGATATGGAAAAAAACCCATAATGTTCATCTTGAAAGTTTTCTTTTCTATCAAGGCGTGGATTGATATGTTCAATAGATTCATAAACATGTAAAAGCCTCTTCTTAAAGAATATATAAACCTCCCGGGGTAAGAACCTAAGTTATGCTACGCACTCTAACACTGTCTTTCCTCTCTATAATTCCCTAGAAACACTTGGTTGTAACCAAAAAGAAATCACTAATGCCATAGTGTTTAGATATAGTTTTAATGCAAGGGATATACATGAGTTATCTAAAATATTCATATGCTAGAACAATGAAATATTCTTTTATTTTACATTTAGGTCATGGAGGCCTTGATATCTTTAATCAGAAACTATGAGCTTGATAACCTCTACTCGTGGATGCATTCATACTTGATTGGAGCGATGAATTATTTTTTGAATTATTTGCATCGATATCTTTAAAATAAAAATCCATTCTATACCTGTTGAATTTTTACATTAGCTTAAATATATCTCATTGCACTAACATCTTAAGCCTTTGTACTGAAAAAAAAAACATTCATATATAATGGAATTTGGAATGAGTGTCTTATTGATAAGGTAGCTAAAACAAAAAAGGGTAGCACCTTATGATTGAGATATGGAAATTATTTTTGCTTTTACATTTAGGTCATGCAGACCTTGATATCTTTAATCAAAAACTATGAGTTTGATAACCTCTACTCATTGAAGTATTCATTGGAGCCATGAATTATTTTTTTAATTATTTGAATTATTTGTATGCCTTGATATCTTTAAAATAAAAATCCATCCTAGATCTATTGAATTTTCACATTAGCTTAAATATATCTCATTGCACTAACATCTTAAGCCTTTGTAACGGAAAAAAAACATTGCACTAACATCTTAAGCCTTTGTAATGGAAAAAAACATTCATATATAATGGAATTTGGAATGAGTGTCTTATTGATAAGGTAGTTAAAATCTTCCAACCACTTAAAAGAGATTTAAGTAGCCAAAATATTTCAACCACTTAAAAGAGATTTAGTTAAAACCCTGAAAGTTAAAATAAAAAAAAACTTATGCTTTATACCATTTACTAAAAAAAAAGGCAACACCTTGTCATTGAGATATGGAATCTTCCAATCACTTAAAAGAGATTTAGGTAAAACCTAGAAAGTAATAAAAAAAACTTATGCTTTATACCATTTACTAAGATCAAAAAATGGTAACACCTTATGCTTGAGATATGGAAAAAACCCATAATGTTCATCTTGAAAGTCTTCTTTTCTACCAAGGCATGGATTGATATGTTCAATAAATTCATAAACATGTAAAAGCCTCTTCTTAAAGAAGATATAAACCTCCGGGGGTAAGAACCTAAGTTATGCTATGCACTCTAACACTCTCTTTCCTCTTCTATAATTCCCTAGAAACACTTGGTTGTAGCCAAAAAGAAATCACTAATTCCATAGTGTTTAGATATAGCTTTAATGCAAGGGATATACATGTGTTATCCAAAATATTCATATGTTAATGTTCTCATTTGGTTGCAGAGCCTTGTTTTGTCCTTAACTTATTCCAAACTCGTATTGTATGAGATTTCAGGAGTTACATTCAAAACAATATTTCAGGGTAATAGAACATATTGTGGTATCATTATCAGATTTTCCAAATCAACCTTCCAACTTTCTATTTTAGCCATTTTCCCATGCATCAATTTCACATGTAGATTGAGAAGCAGGCAAGGGACTTGGAGGACAGTCAAATGGGCACTTTTGTATTTTGTTTCAGCAAGTTTTTTGAGTTTCTATCTTAGAAACTTGGTCTTTCTTAGTTGTAGATGATAGTATATTTGGATACCCAGTGGAGAGATAGGGTTATGGTCAACATTTCTGTTGGAATGTTAATTCCAACTGCAGGCAGCAGGCGGACGTGGGCAGCCGACTCAGCAGCCGTACCAACGCCCAAACCGCTGCACCCAAAACCGTTCACGAAACCTGCCGGAAACATTTCGCACCAGCTTTCCGGTGAAGGAATAATCCGGCAATCGACTCCGATACGATGTGGTGGCGCCGCGTGTCACTCGCCTGACATCAGCCGACGCAATTTTTCGGGTGCTAATGTTCAGCATAGTGAGGCCTCCCGATATCCATTCCAGCCGTCCGATCTGATTGCGTGTTGTCAGTCGTTGTTTTTTTGAAGGTGCATCCGGTCCGCGACAAATCAATTTTTGCGTGGAGTGAAGACAAAGTTTGGTTGACTGCCGTCCTGTCTGCAAAGGAAATTAAATGAAAATTTATTGTGGTTCGTAAGTTTTGGCAAAACAGTAAATTTCAATTACACAGAAGTATGGGCAGTTTTCGTGTGTTGACCATTTTGTTTTTCACATGTGAATTACATTGAAATAAACACACACGTTGTGTATTAAAAAATGGGGCAGCGTAGGTTAAAAAAATGGTAAGCCGTAAAATGCATAGTAGTGCATGGTGAAAAAAAAGGAACTGCCAGTGTAATTTTTTTTGTTGCCCAGTGTATGATGCAAGTAGAAAATATTGCACAGCAGTGCAAAAAAGACAGAGCAAGGGAGCTCGTATTGTATGTAATTGTTTTGGGTCTAATAGATATAAAAAAAATGGACTCACCTGTGTAGTGTGCCTGAATATCCAGCTTTGCTCATGCGATGAACCTGAAGCTCGCAGCAGTGAAAAACCAAGGGAGATGCACAGCAGTGCATAGATCAATGTTGATTTATTTATGAATGTATTGGATTTGCATTGAAATGCAAAAAGAAAAGAGCGCACAAGTTTTTTTTAATAGGAATGTAATGAAATTTTACTGCATATGTAAAATAGTTTTACAGCAGTAATGTAAAAAGGGGTTTTACAGCAGTAAACCTAGCTCAGTAAATTCTCAGGAGGAGACAGAGTAGTTTTTATTGGTTGAAAGTAATTTTTGGTAAATCCCTCTGAGTGAAAGACGATGAATGTTGTTTCAGGCTTTATATTTTAATGAATAGAAATGTTTTTATGGCTGTGTAATACTCTGTTCTGAGATTTTTTTAAAAAAAGCTTCCCTGTGCAAAAAGATCCTGTGGCAGAAGGAAATAGAGCATTGGCTCTATGGTGTTTGTTTGTTTGGTTTTTGGTATTTTCCCATGAAAAATACCCAACAGTGGTATCAGAGCTGGTCCAGGCTCTTTGATGGTGACAGAGCTGGTTCAGGCTCTTTAAAAGTGTCAAGGAAGCTGAAGGAAAGACCCTTGTTGCAGCAGAGAAAGCTTCTCCAGCAGAGTGAAGTCTCAGGCACAAGAACCCAGGTATTCCTCAAAGTTTTTTTTGTGTGTTACTGTTGAAGAAACAGTGAGTCATTTTAAAAACACAGTTAGGGATTTTAAAAATAGTTAAGAATGGCAAGGTCAAAGAAGAAAGCCTCCAATCATCCTAAGGTTGTGTCTCCCGCTTCTATTAAAATAGAAGAAAATCTATTTGAAAGCATTCTATTTGAGGCTTCAAAGTTTAATGGAAATTTGATATGTGGGAAATAAAAATGAGGGCTGTCTTACAGTCTCAAGGGATTGAAATCTGGGAATCAGTGATTGATGATAGCAAGAAGGATAAAGAATCCAAGGAGTATAATGCACAAGCAGCAAAAATAATCTTGGATGGACTGCCTGATTCTATAAAGAAGAATCTAGGAAAATATTCATCAGCAAAGGATATATGGGACAGACTGCATGACCTTCATGCAAAGGGAGCACTGACCATGACCAACAGTGAAGAAGAAAATTCTGAACCCATCATAGAAGCTGAAAATGAGAAGGTTGACCTCATCAAGCTTCAAGTAAAAGAAAGGGATGAAGAGCTCGCCAAGCTTAAGAAGGAGCTTGATCAATGCAAGAGGAAACATCATGAAGAAGTCATATCCATGACAAATCAGCTAAATGAAGCAAAGAAGCAGGAAGACGCCTTGTCAAATCAACTTGAACAAAGGCATAAGACAGTGAACAAGCTTGTAGAAGAGATTGGACAGTACAAGGTAGAGGTCTCCTCCCTTAAGTCTGAACTACAAGAAGCCAGGAAGCATGCACAAGAAGCTGAAAAGAAATTGGAGAGCAGTTAAGCAGAAATCTCCAAAATGAAGTCAGAAATCATCTCTCTTAAAATAGTAGCAGCTGAAGCTACTCGTAGCAAAGAAGAGACTGAGGAACAGCTTACAAAGAAGAATAATGAGTGTGAAAGATTGGAAGAAGAGATTGTCCTCCTCAGGAAAAAGGTTGAAGGGATGAACAAAATCATGAAGAGTTCTCAAGCCTTGGATGACATGCTCAACTATCACAGATCTCCATCTGATAAATCAGGACTTGGGTATGTAGGTGAACCCTCAAACAAGAATGAAAATGCTTTAAGCAAAGGAGATGTGAAGAAGCAAGAAAGAGATTGTGATGCTTCTAGTTCCAGCAAAGGCAAGGAGAAAAATGAAAGCTGCAATAGAAGAAATCCTATTCCAAGCAGAAAACCAGCTCCAAGAAGAAATGTAGTTGATGTCAAAGAGGCAAGAGGCGATGGTTATCAACAAAGAATCTCAAGGCAGCAAGACTTCAGAAGTACATCAAGGAAACCTCCATCTCCCAGGTACCAAAGTTCATTTTATGGTTATTGTTATGCTTGCTCAAACTTTGGTCATATGGCTGTAGGAATTTACAGGGTAAGTTCCACAGAAAGAATACCAAAAGGACACCGCTCACAACCAGATCTCAAATCAATACACCAGTATTTTTGACGTGGTTAAAACCCTCAGAGTGCAAGGAGGGAAACAGTCCACGGCCTGTCCCAACGTGGGTACTACAGGCAATTTATTAATCAAAGAATGAAAATTTACATAAGCTTCTCTCATGCACGGATTACCCGAACAATGACCCTCCATGCGCTTTAAATAGAACTCATGGACCAATCGGGTGTCAAGCCACGGATCAAGTGTCGGTAATACCGAGGTGAGAGTGAACCGTCGGATCACTACATATCGTGACCGTCGGATTGTAAGTTACAAAATGTACAACGGTAAAGAAACACACTTTACCTAACTCTAACCTAACTCTATACTAGACCAAGTTGAACTTAACTATATCCTATGTGTCGGACTATCCTAACATCCCCCCTTAAGAACAACTTGGGATAGGATTGAAGGATTTACAAATATGACACAATAGGAGAAGGAAGGAGGCACTAGAGCCTATCCCCCCTTAGTGACAACTTCCTGAACTCCAAGCATATATCGAAGTTTAGTGAACTTCGCCTCTGTGAGAGCCTTTGTGAAGATGTCTGCAACCTGATCATCTGTTGGACAATATTGCACTTCAAGAACATGGTCATGAATGAGCTTTCTGATGAAGTGCATGTGTAGTTCAATGTGTTTGCTGCGCTGATGCTGGACTGGATCTTTGCATAGCTGAATGGCACTTTGATTATCACACCAAAGTGTGGTTGGATGCTGCTGCTCAAAGCCAAACTCTGATAGGATCTGACGAAGCCACAAGGCTTCCTTACTAGCTTCCACGGCACCACGGTACTCTGCTTCTGCTGACGAAAGAGAAATGGCAGACTGTTTCTTACAAGCCCATGTGATAGGTCCTGAACCAAGAGTGAAGACATAGCCGGCAGTAGACTTCCGATCATCAGGGTCACCAGCCCAATCAGAATCAGTGAAACCAACTAACAGAGGAGCTGCTTTGGCACTGTAATGAATCCCAAACTGTATTGTACCTCGAACATAACGAAGTATTCTTTTAGCTGCTTTCCAATGACTTTCACGGGGATTTTGCATAAAACGAGCAACAAGGCCAACAACAAAGGAAAGATCAGGACGAGTATGGGTTAAATACAAGAGTTTTCCGACAAGTTGACGGTATAAGGTAGCATCAACTTCAGGAGAAGTACAAGAGACTGAAAGTTTGACTCCAGACTGAAAGGGAGAAGGGGCTGGCTTACAGTCTTCCATGTGAAAATGACGAAGAATATCACAAGCATACTTGGACTGGGAAAGGAAAATACCCTCTTGGGATTGCAAGACTTGAAGACCGAGAAAATAGTGTAAGTGTCCTAAGTCTGTCATTTCAAATTTCTTTTTAAGGCTGGACTTCACATGGTTTATAAGGTTGGGATCACTACCAGTAAGAATAAGATCATCAACATAAAGAACAAGGATGATAAGAGAGTTGCCCACTTTCTTGGTGTAGACAGTATTGTCAGAATGACACCTAGAAAAGCCAGATTCTAAAAGAAAGCTATCCATTTTGGCATACCAAGCCCGAGGCGCTTGCTTGAGGCCATAAAGGGATTTCTTAAGTCGACAAACAAGGCTGGAGTCTGTTTGTATGAAGCCAATGGGTTGTTCCATATAGATTTCTTCCTGCAAGTCCCCATGCAAGAAGGCAGATTTAACATCCATTTGATGGACTTCCCATTTTAAAGAGGCAGCAAGGGAAAGAACAAGGCGGATAGAGTTCATTTTGGCAACTGGAGAGAAGGTTTCAGTGTAGTCAATGCCTTCAACCTGTGAAAATCCCTTAGCAACTAGACGAGCTTTATGTTTATCAACTTTCCCATCTGGTCCATACTTGGTTCTGTAAACCCATTTGCATCTAACAAGTTTGCGTCCCTTTGGTAGAGGAACAAGATCCCATGTATCATTTGTCATCAATGAATGATATTCTTCATTCATAGCTGCTTCCCAATGTGGATGGCCGGAAGCTTCTGCAAAAGTGTCAGGATCTGATACCACTGGAGCTTGAGCCAGTAAAGAAGAGGCTCTTTCAAACTGAGAACGTGTACGTCGCTGATCTGTAGGATCACCGGCAAGATCACCTGCTGCATCCCGAGTAGCACGGACCCATCTTGGAAGTTGAGGATCCTGAGAAGGTGGGGGAGGATTATCATCCTCGCTTTCATCATCAGAAGAAGAAATGTTTTCAAAGATAGAAGAGATAGGAAGAGGTGGCACATCCGCCGGACTAGGCTCGCAGGCCGATTTATTTTCATCAAATTTTACATCTCTTCTAATGATAACATTTTTGGACTTAAATGGAATAAGTCTATAACCTTTTACATCTTCAGAGTATCCAACAAAAGTACATTTCTCACTCTTAGGTTCTAAAGCTTTATGCTTTTCATCTGGAATATGGGCCCATGCTTCACTTCCAAACACACGAAAGTGACTTACATCTGGTTTAATGGAACTCCAAGCTTCTTCTGGAGTGATATTCTCTAGAACCTTAGTGGGAGTGCGATTGATTATATAATTTGCGCAATTAATTGCTTCGGCCCAAAAACTAAGACTGAGTCCTTTAGATTGCAGCATACAATTAGCCATTTCCTTTAAGGTGCGATTTTTCCTTTCAGCTACACCATTTTGTTGTGGAGTGTATGGAACAGTATGTTGCATTTGAATTCCATTTTCGGTGCAAAAGTTGATGAATGCGTTTTTAACATATTCTCCACCATTATCAGTTCTTAGCTTAAGAATTTGATGTCCAGATTGTTTTTCAACAAATGCTTTGAAGGCCAAAAAAGTGGTAAATACTTCGCTCTTGAGTTTTAAGAAGTATACCCAAGTGCGTCTGGAGAAATCATCAATGAAAGTTAAGAAGTACTTGCAGCCAGAGAATGAAGCAACAGGAAGAGGACCACATAAATCACTGTGCACAAGCTGTAAAGGGGCTGAGGCGTGCCAAGAGGCACGTTTGTCAAAACTGTCCCGATGATGTTTTCCGAGTACACATCCAGAACAAACACCATCTTTGCAAGATACCATAGGAAGACCTGTCACCATATTTTCTTTACATAGATGCTGAAGGGAGCGATAGTTTAAGTGACCAAACCGCTCATGCCAAAGTTTGCTCACTTCATCATTATGAGCAACAAATACTGAGGGAAGATGGGATGACCCAAAGTTGTGAAACTTATACAAACTTTTGGAATCATCAGCAAGACCAGTAGCTAGAATCTGTTTAGGATCTGTTAGATCCTTGATTACAACATCATGAGGTGAAAATTCAACAATTTTACCTTCACCTGAATGAGTTATCTGATAGACAGATAGAAGGTTGCAGGATAAGTTTGGAACACATAATACATCATTGAACTGACCATTGTCTAGATGAACAGTTCCAGTCCCTACAACATTAAGAGATCTATCATCACCAATATATATATTTTTGGTGTTACAATCATTTAAAGAAGAAAACATGGCTTGGTTTTTGGCCATGTGACAAGAAGCTCCAGAATCAATGAGCCACTCATGAGAATGAGAAGAAGAAGAAGATACATTTAATGCATAACCAGACTGAGATGATTGACGATGACATGCAGAAAGTGCCGTTCCGGAAGTTGAAGTTGAAGTAGGCTCCAGATGGATGTTATGTTTCTTCATTGCGACTTCCAAGGCTTCCATCTTCTTAAAGCATTTAGATTCTAAGTGGCCATCTCGATTACAAAAGTTACAATGTCTATCAGTCTTCTTCCATTTGTTTTTATTGGTCTTATCATTTTGCTGAAATGATCTTTCATTTTGAGGCTGAGATGGTTTAGGACCATTCTTTTGAGGATATGACTTCTTAGGATTCTTTGAATTTGGGTGCTGTTGGGCGGCTAATGCTTTCGTGGAAGAGTTTCCAAGATTAAGAAGACTAAGGTGTAAGAGTTTTTCTTGTTCTCTTATTAAGGAATCACAAAAGGAGTCAAAGGAAGGGGCCTTGTAGTCTTGTCCTTGACAAATGAAAGCTTCCCTTGTAGAATGGAAAGTGGAAACAAATACAGAGTAGGCTGGTCCTAACTTAGTAAGGATGGAATAAATAAGGTTACCATCATCTTTCTTAACTTTAACACCTTCCAAGAGATATCTAAGGGTCTTGAATTTGGACAAGAAATCTTCAATGCAGGAAAAATTATTAGGATCCAAAGTAAGCAGCTCATTTTCAAGTTGATGGGATCTAATTTCATTTTTAATCCCAAAAACTTTGGCAAGTTTTTCTAATGCTTCATGAGGAGTCTCAAGTCCTGCAATGTGGAATCTAAGATCAGGAGAAATAGACATCCCTATCAAACCACGTGCTTGATCTTGTCTATTTTCCCATTTTGCCGCCTTGTCTTCATCTGTTGGTTTCTTCTCTTGGTTTGTGGCTATTTTGAAGAGACCTTTACTTCTAAGTAAATCTTCCATGTATTCTACCCATTGGAAGTAGTTAGTGCTGTCAAGAATGACTTGGCATGGACTTTCCATTTTTAAAAAAAAACTGAAGCTGAAGATGCTGAAAGTAAGTGTACCAATGGATAGATCTCGAAAAAATAGGCGGTTTTAAAAAAAACGGCTCTGAAAAAGGCTTCCGGATGAAGAAGTTATGGCTTTTTGAAAAAAACTTGTTGACGTTGCCGGCAAAGTGCGCGAATGTGCGGGAATGAAAAAATCCGCCCCCACAAAATGGAGACTTGAACCCAAGACCTCTACTCTCTAAAAATATCTTTGAACCAATTGATCTATACAAAAAATTTGAGAGAGAGAGAGAGAGAGAGAGAGGGGGGGGGGGGGGGGGTGGGGGGGGCCTCGGTTTGCGTGCTTGCCTTGAGAAAGCTCTTTTTCCCTACAAAACACAAAACCCAACACGAATATGCAAAGAAAAAACGAACCTTGCGGCTCGAAGTTAGCTTTAGCCAAAAAACTAGAAACTTAAAAAAAAAACTCTCAAGGTTAGCTTTAGCCGAAAAACTAAATATTTTTCTCAATGTTTCTGATTTTCCGAGATCACACTAAGGTGCAGGGAAAAGAGCATACGCATGAGAAAAATCCTTCCTTTCTGTTTCTGATTTACCCAGATCGCACAGAGTCGCAGGGCAAAGAGCATACGCAGAAATGAAAGGTATAGATCCGGTTAAAAAAAAGGCTAAATAAACTGAGACCGAAATAAGCAGAGAGAAATTAACAGTAAACTGCAAAAAAAAACACTGTATACCTCCCGATCTGAAAAATGACGCAGCTAGGGCTACCGGAAACCTTTTCGCATGAAACGAAAGGGGTTCCTCACTGGAACAGATGCTCCGAACGCAACAGAGCAGTCCTCTCGGCCCGAAAGCAGTCAGAAACAACAGATCTAGGAAACGACAGCCGCATGCAGTTCTACCGGCTTCAGATTTGGATCACCAACGGACGCGGCCCTCAAATAGCTCTGATACCATGTAGGAATTTACAGGGTAAGTTCCACAGAAAGAATACCAAAAGGACACCGCTCACAACCAGATCTCAAATCAATACACCAGTATTTTTGACGTGGTTAAAACCCTCAGAGTGCAAGGAGGGAAACAGTCCACGGCCTGTCCCAACGTGGGTACTACAGGCAATTTATTAATCAAAGAATGAAAATTTACATAAGCTTCTCTCATGCACGGATTACCCGAACAATGACCCTCCATGCGCTTTAAATAGAACTCATGGACCAATCGGGTGTCAAGCCACGGATCAAGTGTCGGTAATACCGAGGTGAGAGTGAACCGTCGGATCACTACATATCGTGACCGTCGGATTGTAAGTTACAAAATGTACAACGGTAAAGAAACACACTTTACCTAACTCTAACCTAACTCTATACTAGACCAAGTTGAACTTAACTATATCCTATGTGTCGGACTATCCTAACAATGGCAAAAGACTGTAGAGCATTTCATGGAGATAGATGTTGTGGTCCTTGACAATCTCCAAGAAATAATTTCACAAGAAGAAATCATGAATTCTTATTCATGAATAAAGTTGAATGCTTCAAGTGTCATAACATTGGGCATATGGCACGTGACTGTAACTTAACATGGGCTCTTACACAACCTAGACCCATGCAAAAGAAGAAAGTTACACAAGTATGGAGAAGGAAGGAAATGCAACCTGAAAGCCCCTTGAACTCGCCAGTGGATCTAAATTTGTTTTGAGAAGAGTCTGCCAAAATAAAACAATGCATACATTAAAGGGGAGCTTGTAATTTTTTTTTGCTGAACTGTATTAACAGTCACTCTTTGATGAAGACCTTTTCATAAGGGAAATATATGAAGTTAAATCTGCCATAGAAGCAGAGAAGAAAAGTATGCAAAGCAAGAAGACCCTCACAGCAGTGGGAAGACAGAACATAAAACAACAGTTTTGAAATTTTTTTTGGAGCACATGCATTGAAATGCATAGCAATGGAATGTAGTTTTCCTTCTATGTAATGTGAGAGAACATACTCACAGCAGAGTGAGTACAATACACAGCAGTAAAAAAATGTAACGTTTTTTTTCATATGCAATGCAGCATGCAAAGAAATGCATAAAGAAAAACAGGGACAACAGATTTTTAATGCACATGGGTGAATGATAATGTGTGGCAGCAGAAAAATGAAAGGAACTGCACAACAGTGCATTGTGTAAATAAAAAAATGAATGAAGACTAAGATTGTGTGAAGCAAGGGTGTAAAAAGAAAAGGCAGCAGTCCGTGTTAATTTTTTTTTGTTGTGTGGAGAATGCAGCGCAAAACAACGTGAGGAGGATTTTTCTCTATGTGCAAGTAATGGAGAGTAAAGAGTTAGTGTATGGGCACACAGCAGTATGATGAAACAAAAGGCAGCCACAGTGCAAATTGCAGAGGCAACGCAACAACAAATAAAAACCTAGGGATGACAGTCTATGGTTATGGGTATGGACAGCAGTGAATATGAAAAATGCAGCAGCAAGAAGTTATGGACAGCAGCACAGATGTAAAAGAAATTTTTTCTTTACAGCAGTAAATGTAAGTGCAGTGAGTGTGTTGTTTGCATCTGAAATGCAAGTAAGACACAGCAGAAGTACGATTGTAATTAATGAAGGGGAGCACGCAGCAGCGTGAAGAAAAGTTTTCCCATTTTGAAGAAGGGAAGCACGCATAAGTGCACAAGTAAAGAATTCTCACACAACAGTGTGAATGTGAGAAAGGAAAGGCACAGCAACGCACATGTAAGAATTTTTTTTTAACGCTTAGCAATGCAGAGTTTGCAAAGAAATGTAAGTGAAGTGCAGCAACACAACAACAAGTGTAGACACAACAGTGTGGTGTAGACGCAGCAGAGAAGATAGCACAACAGTGCAGCAGAGAATATGCAGCAGCATAAAAGAACAATGTAATGAGTATGCACAATAGTGCAATGAATGTTTTGTTTTGAAACTGCATCTAAAGCAGTGTTTGGCGGTAATCCCTCCGTGAGAGGAAGTGAAGTTCTTAGTGAATCCCTCTGTTAAAGGGGAAGGTGCTTTTTAGCACAGTGTCATGGTAAATCCCTCTGTCAAGAGGAAGATGCTTTTTAGCATACACATGGTAAATCCCTCTATCAAGAGGATGATGCTTTTCAGCATAGTCACAGGTGAATCCCTCTGTCAAGAGGAAGGTGCTCTTCAGCACATTGTTATGGTGAATCCCTCTGTCATGAGGAAGGTGCTCTTCAGCACAGTCTCAGGTAAATCCCTCTATTAAGAGGAAGACAACTTTGATTGTTTGTGGAACTACATCAGAAGCAGTTGGTGAATCCCTCTATGTGAGGAAGTGTTTGGGTATGTTTGAACGCCCAGCAGTTGAAATTAAAGGGGAGTGTTGGAATGTTAATTCCAACTGAAGGCAGCAGGCGGACGTGGGCAGCCGACTCAGCAGCCGTACCAATGCCCAAACCGCTGCACCCAAAACCATTCACGAAACCTGCCGGAAACATTTCGCACCAGCTTTCCGGCGAAGGAATAATCCGGCAATCGACTCCGATACGATGTGGTGGCGCCGCGTGTCACTCGCCTGACATCAGCCGACGCAATTTTTCGGGTGCTAATGTTCAGCATAGTGAGGCCTCCCGATATCCATTCCAGCCGTCCGATCTGATTGCGTGTTGTCAGCCGTTGTTTTTCTGAAGTTTTTCTGAAGGTACATCCGGTCCGCGGCAAATCAATTTTTGCGTGGAGTGAAGACAAAGTTTGGTTGACTGCCGTGCTGTCTGCAAAGGAAATTAAATGAAAATTTATTGTGGTTCGTAAGTTTTGGCAAAACAGTAAATTTCAATTACACGGAAGTATGGGCAGTTTTCGTGTGTTGACCATTTTGTTTTTCACATGTGAATTACATTGAAATAAACACACATGTTGTGTATTAAAAAATGGGGCAGCGTAGGTTAAAAAAATGGTAAGCCGTAAAATGCATAGTAGTGCATGGTGAAAAAAAAGGAACTGCCAGTGTAATTTTTTTTGTTGCCTAGTGTATGATGCAAGTAGAAAATATTGCACAGCAGTGCAAAAAAGACAGAGCAAGGGAGCTCGTATTGTATGTAATTGTTTTGGGTCTAATAGATATAAAAAAAAATGGACTCGCCTGTGTAGTGTGCCTGAATATCCAGCTTTGCTCATGCGATGAACCTGAAGCTCGCAGCAGTGAAAAACCAAGGGAGATGCACAACAGTGCATAGATCAGTGTTGATTTATTTATGAATGTATTGGATTTGCATTGAAATGCAAAAAGAAAAGAGTGCACAAGTTTTTTTTAATAGGAATGTAATGAAATTTTACTGCATATGTAAAATAGTTTTACAGCAGTAATGTAAAAAGGGGTTTTACAGCAGTATACCCAGCTCAGTAAATTCTCAGGAGGAGACAGAGTAGTTTTTATTGGTTGAAAGTAATTTTTGGTAAATCCCTCTGAGTGAAAGAGGATGAATGTTGTTTCAGGCTTTATATTTTAATGAATAGAAATGTTTTTATGGCTGTGTAATACTCTGTTCTGAGATTTTTTTTTAAAAAGCTTCCCTGTGCAAAAAGATCCTGTGGCAGAAGGAAACAGAGCATTGGCTCTGTGGTGTTTGTTTGTTTGGTTTTTGGTATTTTCCCATGAAAAATACCCAACAATTTCTGACCAATTGGACAACCAACTATTTTGGAGAATGTATATTTTTAGAAATTGCTATTTTTATAAAGTGATTTGATTGACAGGATGAGGATGATTACATATTCAGGCACCCCTTTGCAGCAGCAAAACGTGTCTGGTTGCTGAAATTTTGAAGTCGCCAGAATGTTCTGAAAATTTATCTTAATACTCACTTTTATCTTATGTGCTCCGTATGGAGGAGCTATCTTTGGTATGTTGAATACCTTATGTCTATTCTTAGCTGAGATATTTTTGTACTCTAAGAGTCTAATGCCTATTCTATAAAGGCTAAAAAGAGGTTGGGTAAAGCAATGTTTGATCTTATTTTTTCAAGGAGTGATTTTTCTTCAATCCCTTGCTTTTATTCCATTACAATTTGACTGATTGTGAGTGCATAATCTATCAGTGAGAGCTTGATATTACATTGTGTGCACATTATTGCATCCTTGAACACTATTGTGAGAAGGCACTCCAAAAGTTGTTGGATGCTCCCTGCAGTTCTTGTAGGTGAAGCTAATTCCCCCCCAAACTTTGTACTTATAACTTTGGAAATAAACAGACCATCTATTTGGCTGCTACATCTCACTGATTCATTGTGTCTCTTGATTTTCTTTGATCTCTTGAATAGATGCAAGATAGCCAGTAGGAAGTACTAACCCTTGGCCAATTTTGTACACGCCATAGGCCATAGGCTTTATGGCACTAATGTCATTATTCATAATTCTGTTATTAAAACTTGTTTTTTTCAATTTTCCGTATAGGAAACTTCCTTTCTTGGACAAGTTTTCATGTTCTTAAAATGGATTTACATGCTTGCCAAGGTAAAAACCATCCTTAGGTGTCACCGTATAGTTTTCTTTGTAGTCCAGTGTGTTTAATTGCAGTTTACAGCTCCAATATTTTGAATTACAGTGAACATTTATTGTAGTTTGACAGCATTATTCTTTGGAGTTCGCACTTTGCATACAATGCATAGAGATTCCCCTATGTGATTAGTGAGCACTAAAATAACGTGGTAGCATACGCTTTCCCTTACTTTTGCTTGCGGGCAGTTTCCTTTGTAGTCCAGTGTGTTTAATTGCAGGTTACAGCCAAGCCAAACACTGAATTGGTGTATGAGAACCCCTTGTTTGTGGGGCAACGGACCCGCCTCTGTGCAGCGATTTGAGTGCTAAATATTATAGAGGTGTACATACTCTTCCCCTCTGACTTTGAACCTGTGATATTCTACGAGGAAACACATAATCTTAGCATATGCAAGAGATGGTTGGTCCTCCCTCTGACTTTGAACCTGTGATTTTCTATGAGAAAACACATACTCTTAGCATATGCAAGAGATGGTTGGTCCTAAAAGTATAATGATGATGAACCACCACTCTCTGCTTCTAAGTTACCTCTTGGTGTTTGAGATGGATGGTGGTTGTGCTGGAGTTATTTAATATTGGTTGTTGGTTTTTATGATTATCCCTTTGACCTTAATCTTTGGACTTTGTGATCTCTATAATGTATACGACAGTGGACCAGTTATGTTTAATGGGGATCACATACCCCAATTTTACCTCATTGTAAGCTCCTGCTATACACACATTTTAAAAATATGTTTCGTACATTTTTGTTTCATCAATAGTAGGTATATAAACATATCTAGCAGAAAATAAACTGGGAATCAAACGTGACCAGCATACCTCCTTCACGTCATTCAACAAAAACTTCATCTCAGGAACATACCCTGCCACCTTCATTTCTTATACAATCTCTTCAACTCTGCATATATTTTGTGTGATTGTGGGTGTGATTTATCACCTACAAGGAAGGCATGCACCTGCTTCTTGATCTCAATCTAGCTACATGCCGGGGTCTTTTTAATGCCTCTATCTTTCATCAATTTCCCAACCTTTTCAATATCACCCCACCTACCAGCTGCGGCATAGATGTTTGAGAGAAGTACAAAGGGGGCAGGATTTGTAGGGGCCAAATTAAAAATATGCTTTTCCACGCATTGTCCTATCTCTACATTGTTATGCATTCTACAAGTAGTAAGCAAACAACTCTAAACAACCGCATCAGGTTTTATAGGCATGTTGTCGATGAAGTTTTGTGCTTTCTCTAGACGCCCAGCACAGCCTAGAAGGTCAGCCATGCAGCCATAATTAGATATAGTTTTAATGCAAGGGATATACATGAGTTATCCAAAATATTCATATGCTAATGTTCTCATTTGGTTGCAGAGCCTTGTGTGATTGAGGGTGTGATTTATCACCTACAAGGAAGGCATGCACCTGCTTCTTGATCTCAATCCAGCTACATGCCGGGGTCTTTTTAATGCCTCTATCTTTCATCAATTTCCGAAACTTTTCAATATCACCCCACCTACCAGCTGCGGAGTAGATGTTTGAGAGAAGTACAAAGGGGGTAGGATTTGTAGGGGCCAAATTAAAAATATGCTTTTCCACGCATTGTCCTATCTCTACATTGTTATGCATTCTACAAGCAGTAAGCAAACAACTCCAAACAACCGCATCAGGTTTTATAGGCATGTTGTCGATGAAGTTTTGTGCTTCCTCTAGACGCCCAACACCGCCTAGAAGGTCAACCACACAGCCATAATTAGATATAGTTTTAATGCAAGGGATAAAGATATACATGAGTTATCCAAAATATTCATATGCTAATGTTCTCATTTGGTTGCAGAGCCTTGTTTTGTCCTTAACTTATTCCAAACTCGTATTCTATGAGATTTCAGGAGTTACATTCAAAACAATATTTCAGGGTAATAGAACATCTTGTGGTATCATTATCAGATTTTCCAAATCAACCTTCCAACTTTCTATTTTAGCCATTTTCCCATGCATCAAGTTCACATGTAGATTGAGAAGCAGGCAAGAGACTTGGAGGACAGTCAAATGGGCACTTTTGTATTTTGTTTCAGCAAGTTTTTTGAGTTTCTATCTAAGAAACTTGGTCTTTCTTAGTTGCAGATGATAGTATATTTGGATACCCAGTGGAGAGATAGGGTTATGGTCAACATTTCTGACCAATTGGACAACCTGCTATTTTGGAGAATGTCTATTTTTAGAAACTGCTAATTTTATAAAGTGATTTGGTTGACAAGATGAGGATGATTACATATTCAGGCACCCCTTTGCAGCAGCAAAAGGTGTATGGTTGCTGAAATTTTGAAGTCGTCAGAATGGTCTGAAAATTTATCTTAATACTCACTTTTATCTTATGTGCTCTGTATGGAGGAGCTATCTTTGGTATGTTGAATCCCTTATGTTTATTCTTAGCTGAGATATTTTTGTACTCTAAGAATCTAATGCCTATTCTATAAAGGCACCAATTGGGCAACCTGCTATTTTGGAGAATGTCTATTTTTAGAAACTGCTATTTTTATAAAGTGATTTGATTGACAGGATGAGGATGATTACATATTCACGCACTCCTTTGCAGCAGCAAAAGGTGTCTGGTTGCTGAAATTTTGAAGTCATCAGAATGGTCTGAAAATTTATCTTAATACTCACTTTTATCTTATGTGCTCTGTATGGAGGAGCTATCTTTGGTATGTTGAATCCCTTATGTCTATTCTTAGCTGAGATATTTTTGTACTTTAAGAGTCTAATGCCTATTCTATAAAGGCTAAATAGGTTGGGTGAAGGAAGGTTTGATCTTATTTTTTCAAGGAGTGATTTTTCTTCAATCCCTTGCTTTTATTCCTTTACAATTTGACTGATTGTGAGTGCATAATCTATCAGTGAGAGCTTGAGACTACATTGTGTGCACATCATTGCATCCTTAAACACTATTGTGAGAAGGCACTCCAGAAGTTGTTGGATGCTCCCTGCAGTTCTTGTAGGTGAAGCTAGTTTCCCCCAAACTTTGACCTTACAACTTTGGAAATAAACAGACCATCTATTTGGCTGCTACATCTCACCGATTCATTGTGTCTCTTGATTTTCTTTGATCTCTTGAATAGATGAAAGATAGCCAGCAAGAAGTACTCACCCTTAGCCAATTTTTGTACACGCCATAGGCCATAGGCTTTAGGGCACTAATGTCATTATTCATAATTCTGTTATTAAAACTTGTTTTTTTCAGTTTTCTGAATAGGAATCTTCCTTTCTTGGACAAGTTTTCATGTTCTTAAAATGGATTTACATGCTTGCCAAGGTAAAAACCATCCTTAGGTGTCACCGTACAGTTTTATTTGTAGTCCACTGTGTTTAATTGCAGTTTACAGCTACAATATTTTGAGTTACAGTGAGCATTTATTGTAGTTTGGTAGCATTGTTCTTTGGAGTTCGCACTTTGCATACAATGCATAGAGATTCCCCTATGTGATTAGTGAGCACTAAAATAACGTGATAGTATACACTTTCCCTTCTGCTTGCGTGCAGTTTCCTTTATAGTCCAGTGTGTTTAATTGCAGGTTACAGCCAAGCCAAAAACTAAATTGGTGTATGAGAACCCCTTGTTTGTGGGGCAACAGACCTGCCTCTGTGCAGCGATTTGAGTGCTAAATATTATAGAGGTGTACATACTCTACCCCTCTGACTTTGAACCTGTGATATTCTACGAGGAAACACATACTCTTAGCATATGCAAGAGATGGTTGGTCCTCCCTCTGACTTTGAACCTGTGATTTTCTATGAGAAAACACATACTCTTAGCATATGCAAGAGATGGTTGGTCATAAAAGTGTAATGATGATGAACCACCACTCTATGCTTCTATGTTACCTCTAGGTGCTTGAGATGGATGGTGGTTGTGCTGGAGTTATTTAATATTGGTTGTTGTTTTTTATGATTATCCCTTCGACCTTAGTCTTTGGACTTTGTGATCTCTATAATGTACACGACAGTGGACCAGTTATGTTTAATGGGGATCACATACCCCAATTTTACCTCATTGTAAGCTCCTGCTATATACATAATTTAAAAATATGTTTCGTACATTTTTGTTTCATCAATAGTCGGTATATAAGCATATCTCGCAGAAAATAAATTGGGAATCAAACGTGACCAACATACCTCCTTCACGTCATTCAACACAAACTTCATCTCAGGAACATACCCTGCCACCTTCATTTCTTATACAATCTCCTCAATTCTGCATATATTTTGTGTGATTGTGGGTGTGATTTATCACCTACAAGGAAGGCATGCACCTGCTTCTTGATCTCAATCTAGCTACATGCTGGGGTCTTTTTAATGCCTCTATCTTTCATCAATTTCCCAACCTTTTCAATATCACCCCCCCACCAGCTGCAGCGTAGATGTTTGAGAGAAGTACAAAGGGGCCAGGATTTGTAAGGGCCAAATTGAAAATATGTTTTTCCACGCATTGTCCTATTTCTACATTGTTATGCATTCTACAAGCAGTAAGCAAACAACTCCAAACAACCGCATTAGGTTTTATAGGCATGTTGTCGATGAAGTTTTGTGCTTCCTCTAGACGGCCAGCACGGCCTAGAAGGTCAACCATGCAGCCATAATTAGATATAGTTTTAATGCAAGGGATATACATGAGTTATCCAAAATATTCATATGTTAATGTTCTCATTTGGTTGCAGAGCCTTGTTCTGTCCTTGACTTATTCCAAACTCGTATTCTATGAGATTTCAGGAGTTACATTCAAAACAATATTTCAGGGTGATAGAACATCTTGTGGTATCATTGTCAGATTTTCCAATTCAACCTTCCAACTTTCTATTATAGCCATTTTCCCATGCATCAAATTCACATCTAGATTGAGAAGCAGGCAAGGGACTCGGAGGACAGTCAAATGGGCACTTATGTATTTTGTTTCAGCAAGTTTTTTGAGTTTCTGTCTAAGAAACTTGGTCTTTCTTAGTTGCAGATGATAGTATATTTGGATACCCAGTGGAGAGATAGTGTTATGGTCAACATTTCTGACCAATTGGACAACCTGCTATTTTGGAGAATGTCTATTTTTAGAAACTGCTATTTTTATAAAGTGATTTGATTGACAGGATGAGGATGATTACATATTCAGGAACCCTTTGCAGCAGCAAAAGGTGTCTGGTTGCTGAAATTTTGAAGTCATCAGAATGGTCTGAAAATTTATCTTAATACTCACTTTTATCTTATGTGCTCTATATGGAGGAGCTATCTTATAGAAGTGTATATACTCTACCCCTCTGACTTTGAACCTGTGATATTCTATGAGGAAACACATACTCTTAGCATATGCAAGAGATGGTTGGTCCTCCCTTTGACTTTGAACCTGTGATTTTCTATGAGAAAACACATACTCTTAACATATGCAAGAGATGGTTGGTCCTAAAAGTATAATGATGATGAACCACCACTCTATGCTTCTATGTTACCTCTAGGTGCTTGAGATGGATGGTGGTTGTGCTGGAGTTATCTAATATTGGTTGTTGTTTTTTATGATTATCCCTTTGACCTCAATCTTTGGAATTTGTGATCTCTATAATGTATACGACAATGGACCAGTTATGTTTAATGGGGATCACATACCCCAATTTTACCTCATTGTAAGCTCCTGCTATATACATATTTTAAAAATATGTTTCGTACATTTCTGTTTCATCAATAGCAGGTATATAAGCATATCTCGCAGAAAATAAATTGGGAATCAAACGTGACCAGCATACCTCCTTCACGTCATTCAACACAAACTTCGTCTCAGGAACATACCCTACCAGCTAAGATACCGGATTCGTCCAAAAGCCCTGTCGAATCGCGAATCCAGCGAATCCGACACGATTCTCTGCGGATTCGTGTCCAAACTTTAGGACACGTCGTGTCCTTTTATGACACGTCGTGTCCTATAACGTGTCCCGTATTTGCTGTGCGTGTCGTGATTTTTGGGACGTGTCGTGTTTTTGGGACGTGTCAAGCCAGAGTTTTCAACATTCTTTTGTACTGTTGATAAGATTGGCGATTAATGAATCGATTATAAGTTGCCAGAAAAGAAAGGCCTATTCTAGTATCTTCCATATCCTAACTGTGTGAAATGGTGGTTTTATTCTTTGATTGATTGGATGGTTTTCTAATGAAATATGGCCTCTGTCTGGAATGTAGTTGCATATTCAAGAGCCAAATTTGAACAACAAGCTTCACTGAGATGCTAAATGCTACTAAAGGAATGCTATTGTAATAAATGGGATTTGGTTCACTGAGATTCCTTGCTTGAGATTGGCATGGAGTTCAATATTTTAATATCAAAGCAAGCATTTGACGAAGTGGTTGCTTTCAGTTTTTCCTGAGTATAGATGTGAGATATATAACCCTAAGGTTTGGAGTCTGGACAACATTATATCTTGAATCTTGAATCTGGTTTGCTTGGAGGGAACAACGTTATTTACAGAGAAAAAAGTGGTCAAATATTATTGTTGATATTTAGAGGTCAAACAAGCATGATGTGCCACCTTGATTGATTCAATTTTTATTTGGTTCTTTTGAAAGGGTTGCACCATTTAAAAAAAATGGTGAAATCTAGTTGTAAGCTGTCTTTCAGTTATGAATTATGAATCATGATTTAAATTTTTAATAAATTTATCATCTATGTGACCAGTACCACTAACATTTATTTTAATTTTGTATGTACTATGCATGCTAATTAGTAATTACTAATAGGCATAGCTATAGATGAAGAATCAAGATCTATGTTTGAAATCAATAAATTTGTATCATTAATTAAAATTTGTGTAAGAAATATGATAATCTATCTAATTTTTAATATATATATATATATATATATATATATATATATATTTTGAAATATATATTATATATATTTTTTAATAAAATAATATATAACGTGTCCTAACGTGTCCTGTTCCGGGGGTCAGCGTGTCCCGAATCTGACACCACGAATCCCGAATCCTACGTGTCCCGAATCCCCGTGTCAGGTGACTTAGCCTACCAGCTTCATTTCTTATACAATCTCTTCAACTCTGCATATATTTTGTGTGATTGTGGGTGTGATTTATCACCTACAAGGAAGGCATGTACCTGCTTCTTGATCTCAATCCAGAAGCATGCCGGGCTCTTTTTACTGCCTCTATCTTTCATCAATTTCCCAACCTTTTCAATATCACCCCACCTACAAGCTGCGGCGTAGATTTTTGAGAGAAGTACAAAGGGGTAGGATTTGTAGGGGCCAAATTAAAAATATGCTTTTCCACGCATTGTCCTATCTCTACATTGTTATGCATTCTACAAGCAGCAAGCAACAACTCCAAACAACCGCATCAGGTGTTATAGGCATGTTGTCGATGAAGTTTTGTGCTTCCTCTAGACGCCCAGCACGGCCTAGAAGGTCAACCATGCAGCCATAATTAGATATAGTTTTAATGCAAGGGATATACATGAGTTATCCAAAATATTCATATGCTAATGTTCTCATTTGGTTGCAGAGCCTTGTTCTGTCCTTAACTTATTCCAAACTCGTATTGTATGAGATTTCAGGAGTTACATTCAAAACAATATTTCAGGGTGATAGAACATCTTGTGGTATAATTATCAGATTTTCCAAATCAGCCTTCCAACTTTCTATTTTAGCCATTTTCCCATGCATCAAATTCGCATGTAGATTGAGAAGCCGGCAAGGGACTTAGAGGACAGTCAAGTGGGCACTTTTGTATTTTGTTTCAGCAAGTTTTTTGAGTTTCTATCTAAGAAACTTGGTCTTTCTTAGTTGCAGATGATAGTATATTTGGATACCCAGTGGAGAGATAGGGTTATGGTCAACATTTCTGACCAATTGGACAACCTGCTATTTTGGAGAATGTCTATTTTTAGAAACTGCTATTTTTATAAAGTGATTTGATTGACAGGATGAGGATGATTACATATTCAGGAACCCCTTTGCAGCAGCAAAAGGTGTCTGGTTGCTGAAATTTTGAAATTTTGAAGTCGTCACTTTTATCTTATGTGCTCTGTATGGAGGAACTATCTTTGGTATGTTGAATCCCTTATGTCTATTCTTAGCTGAGATATTTTTGTACTCTAAGAATCTAATGCCTATTCTATAAAGGCTAAAGAGGTTGGGTGAAGCAAGGTTTGATCTTATTTTTTCAAGGAGTGATTTTTATTCAATCCCTTGCTTTTATTCCTTTACAATTTGACTGATTGTGAGTGCATAATCTATCAGTGAGAGCTTGAGATTACATTGTGTGCACATCATTGCATCCTCGAACACTATTGTGAGAAGGCACTCCAAATCTTGTTCGATGCTCCCTGCAGTTCTTGTAGGTATGGCAGGCCAGATTTTAAACAACTGGAACAATGGAGTCTTCAAGGATTGCACCATAGAGAACTTTTAAGATAAGAAAGGGCTAGAACAATATGTGTGAAAACGTGATAAAGGGAACCTAAACCATCGGTTTTACCAGAAAGCATCTTTTTGCAATAGAGAACTTTGTCGTCTGAAAAAAATACCTACGAGATTGTTGCCTGCCTTCTACCGCTTGACTCACTGGGCTCATCAACCTTGTGAACTGGAGACCTGCCTTCTTCGAACTTGCTGCTTGCCCAAGTTATTCTCTTGTTGCCTGTGCCCTGGAGATGATGAACTTGCCAACGGTTGATCAAAAGGCAGGGTTGTTGGTAACAGTAAAAGTAAGTAGGCAGCTGAGTAAAGGTAAATAGTCAGCACTAACCTAGCTAACAACTAACACAGTTGACCAATCCTAGCCATTTTTCATTGAGCACCTCAAACCTTCTGCAGGTTTTCAAATCCTTGGCTAGTTATGTTAGTTTTTGGTTGCTCCGAAAGTGTTTTCACACTTATTAGGGGAGTTATTTATGGGATGTGAAAGGCATTTTGTTCAATAGCAACTACCTGAAAATTGAAATATCTGGAAACACTGAAAAATAACCACAAATGAGCTGTGAGCAACAGATGTATTTCTAGCTTTTAGGCTTTAGCAGAGATAGCAGGAATCATTACGATATACCTGGTTCATAAGACATTTATTTCCAGCATCATCAAAGCGTGAAAGGAATTGAAAACAATTCATTCAAATGAAAGAAAATATCTTTAAAATGTTACCAGATCCCGTCTTTAACCAGGGAGATGTAGTTGCGCAGGAACAACTCCATTGTTCTGGCGTTCCCTTTGATCAAAACTTACTATCTCTTTTCATCCCTCTGGAAGAAATAAAAAGGGCGGTTGTTTCCTGCAAAAAAAAGAGAGAAGCAGACTCTTCAATCTCAACACTGCGAACGACTTTTTCGACCAATGTCTCCTGTGGATGAAGTATCTGCATGCAAGGTGGCTCAAACCCTTGTTCAGTGCAAATGGACCGTAACCTTTCGCTTTCAGAGGCATCGGTCTTTGGAATGAGTTAGGTTATGAGATTAATGAGTGAGTCGGGTAACGAGTTAGTTATAAGATTAACGGAGGAAATTGTTCCAATCGTCTAACATTTAATCTGATGGTGTATAGCCAGGACAACAAGGATCAGAAGAGAGTTCAGTGGTTGTTTACTGTAATCTTATTTCCAAAAATCGACCGGCTTTCGATTCCGGTCTCTGCGGGAAGTTACAGTGTACCTGCTTTCGATTCCGGTCTCTGCGGGAAGTTACAGTGTACCTATATTCTGGTAAGAAACCGAAGCCGTAGTATAGGTTGCTGGGAAGCCAGAAATATGAAGCATTTGCTGCTCCACCATCAACAAATTCATTGATTTTTAAGACTCTTGATTTAAATTCTAGTCCCCAAAGAGTGCCGAAATTGGAATATGTGAATTCTCTTTCCAAATCAAAACAACTTCCTGCTTCAGGTATTGTCTCAAATCTAGCGAACATTGGATCCGTTCTTATCAATGTGAGATATTCTTCTGTTTTCTGCAATCTCAAAGAACTGTTTTTTTGGCTTCAGCTTATGGCTTGCTACTTGCTACTTCTTACATGTGTAGATGCTGCGTGTCAATATATATCAGTATTTAGGATTATCTTGACAAGATGTTCATGTTAAAAAAAAGATGCTTGTTTAAGAGATCTGAAACTAGGCTGAAAAATGAGCACTTTGGATGGAGCGATTTTGAATTTAGTCCACTGACTGGATTTTGGTTATTAATAAAAGCAGTGCAATTCAATTCAAGATTGAGAATATGAAGTATACGAGCTCTTGGGTGATTTTAGTTCTTCTATATTGACATTAGGTTTCTGGGACGACTCTTCACATTTCGGTTTGAGCTGCAAAATTATAATTAATATTTCTTGACTTCAGCAAGGACTTCAGCAAGGAATCGCCTATAACAAGGAATTGCCCAATACTTGTAAAGAGACTTTCAAAATAATAATGCACTTGGGCAACTCTTAATTCTCTCACAGGGCAGGGATCAATAATCTCCAATTCACGATGAGGAGTCGTCGAGAATTGACTGAAGCATAAGGACCTGAAACGGGTGAGATGATAGCGACACTTCTGTTTGTGTTCCCATCGCTTTCTCTTGATTATGCACAGCCTCAGCTTTTGAAGACCCGGGGACAATTAATAACGAGCTGTAGAACTGTTGGTGGGGCCACAAAGTCCCTGGAGTAGAATCTGTGTAGAACTGTTGGTGGGGCCACAAAGTCCCTGGAGTAGAATCTGTTGATTTTTTATAGTCTTCTTAACTGATAATTATTTTTAATGATATTCATTCCGTTGTATTTACATTTATCATTAAACAATTACACAAAAGATCTTCAATAGTAGAACAATAAAATCATAAAAAGATAGGCAAACAAGAATATAAGAAAATTTATTTGGGAAAAACCAACAACCTTTTTTGAGAAATTATTCAAGTGAACAGAGATACATCGAAGTCAAACAAAAGTCAAACTTACGGCCCTGGTGACACGGTCAAACTGCCTACTAGACAAGATTATCTGCTGCTCAACAAATTCGACTTCTTTTTCTCTGAGGAAAGACTCGGTTCTGCTGCTCAACAAATCCGACTTCTTCTCCTCTCGGGAAAGACTCGGTTTTGTTGCCCAGGGAAGCTCATAAACTCTGCCACAAATTCGTTCTTTTATTTGCCTCAGATTTATCTTCTTTTCTTGCCTCATATTTGACTTTTTCTCAGCCTCAGATGCGACTCTTCTTTGCCCCAGATTTGACTTCTTGTTTTACACAATTACACAGAAGATCTTAAACGGTAGAAGAACACAAGATTTTTACATTAGGAAAACTCACTTAGGAAAACCAGCAACCTTTTTCCCTAGAGAAATTGTTCGGTTGAATTTCAAGTCAACCGAGATACATGTAAACAAAAGTCAAACTGATAGCCCTGGTCACCTGGTCAAATTGCCTACTAGACAAGACAACCTGACGCTCAACAAATTCAGCCTTCTTCTTCTCTCAACAAAGACTCGGTTCGTTGTTGTGTGCAAATTTGCAAATTCTTGTCGATGTCATGGAAATGTGGGTTACTTTCTGATGTTGTAGCTGGAGATGCCTTTTAGACATCTATGCCAAATGTAACTAGACATGAAGCTTGGACAGTGTTTGGAAATTTGCCTGAATATAATGTTGTTTCCTAGAATGCATTGGTTGCTAGATATTTGCTGAATGGGTATCCCAGATATTTGTAAAGGTATTTCGGTAAATGGCAGAACATGATGTTGTCTCATGGAAAGCAATGATTGTGGGATATGTGTAGACTCTAGAGTTGGAAGCTCGCACTTTCTGAGAAATGTAATTGACAGACATGGAGCCATATGTGGACAGATTTTCATGTGTGCTTCTTGCATGTGTCAATTTGGTTGCTTCGAGACATGGAAAGCTTGCCACAAATGTATAATTAGATATGGATTTCAATCTTATGGTTTTGTGGTTGCTTTCCTTACAACGTGTCTGAAACGCAAGACCATAAATGATGCGCACCAGGTCTATAATAGAAGGCCTAGATGGGATGGGTTGTCATGAATGCAATGATCTTAGGATCTGCAATGAATGGATTTGAAAACTAGGATCTCATTCGCTTGAAGAGATATTACATCATACTGGAGAATGCTAAATTTGTGTGTATCTTGTCTTCTTGTATCCATGTAAGCTTGATGAAAAGTGTTTCAAAATACTTTCATTGCACGAGTCTGGATTATCACATAGAACCACAACTGGAGCACCATGTGTGCATGGTTGATCTTCTTCACCATTCTGGGCACTTGAATCATCTTCTTTAAAGCTGAATGGATTCCTATGATATAGGTTCTAGAGAGTAAGCCATGGAGGCCCTTCCTATAAACGTGTTGAGGATTAATGCCATTGGAGTGGATTAAACTTTAAAGGACAAAACTCTCAGAACCAGCAGGCCCTTACAAAAGCGGAAGATAAACTAGAGGTCATACATGATGACCTAACAAATGTTATGTTCTGATGCGAGTCTAGAAGAACTGAAGAAGATAGAAGCAAATTTCTAGCTTGGGAAGAGGCATTATGGAGAGAAAAAGCTAAGGTAGAGTGGTTGAAAGGAGGAGATTAAAACTATACTTTTTTTCACGTGTATGACATCAATGGCCTTGTTGACTCTGTCTTTCTTTAAAAGATGTTGTTAAAGTACGTGTGGATCACTACAAGAAAATCTACAAGAAGCCAGATAAGTTGAATATTTCTGAAATTTTCCTACACATCTCTCTTTTGAACAGATTGCTCTTAGATGAGCCAAATGATTCTCTCAATGCACATGTGAGTGAAGAGTATCTTTAAAAGGTATAAAAACTCTTTTCAAGGTGATAAATCTTTAGTCATAGATGGCTGGACCATTGAGCTTTTGGAAGGTTTCTTTAAGAGATAATAGAATACTTGTCATTAGTTGTTGAAGAACCAAGATCCATGGGGAATGACTTTCATCCTTTCAACTCCACCTTCATTGCGAACAACCTCAATATGAATAAGTCCCTTTTCTTTCACGCAAATTGGCCCATATCATTAAGGATTATGCAGATGTGTTTACAAAATTGTGCCAAAGTAATAGCCTGAAGGCTATCATCTCTGATGAGCAGTTTGGTTTTCTTCCAGGAAGGCAGATTTTTGATATGGTGGGAATTTCCCAAGGTGCTCCACACTATTAAATCGAAGAATACTACCTCCTCCATCTTCAAGTTGAATCCCTCAAATACATATGATAGAGTGGATTTAATTTTCTTAATATTTTAATTGATGCTTCACATAGGGTTTGATATCCACTTTGTCAATTGGAAAGGTAAGTGCATATCTACAATATCAACATTTCCTTATAAATGGGTCACCTTATTTTTTCCAGCCACAGAGGGGATTTAGTCAAGATGCGCCCTATCACTTGTTGTTCGAATAGGGAAACTAATGAGGAAAGAATATACACACATTCAATTATACATTGACCAAGAAAAGAACATAACTGATTGAAAACTGAAACCAAACACACAAATAGACACACATGATTTACGTGGTAAAACCTTGACAGGGTGTCAAGGAAACATCCACGGGGCAAGGGATTGGAATTTCTATTAATCCAACAATGATTCTCCATGATTACATTTCTCGGGCATTCACTAGTTTTATACCAGCCTCCTCCGTTACATAACTGCTATTTCGGTATAGAATTAACTAGTTACATTTTTACCCAATTTTACATAATTCGTTGTCAAACTTCCAACAAACTCCACCTTGACAACAATTTTCCTAATCCCTTGCCCATGCCCATTCATCATCTTTTCTGCAAGCCAAGAGAAGCTAAACACCATCGCAACTTCTCTACTGTAACTAGCTTTGTGAATATGTCTGCACAATTCTCTCGCATATGGACCTTTTGAAGAGCTACTTTTCCGCCATCGATCACATGTCTCAGAAAATGATACCTTACATCAATGTGCTTGGTTCTACTGTGATAAGCAGGATTTGTAGCCAAGTGAATAACACTTTGAATGTCACAAAGTACATTCACTTTCTCCTGCGTCCTTCCAATCTCATCGAGCAGACCCTTTAACCAGATTGCTTCTTTACTGGCATATGAAGCAGCTATATATTCAGCTTCGGTAGTGGACAACGCAATTGTTTCTTGAAGCTTTGACATCCAACTAATTGCTCCACCTGCAAGAGTAAAGACATAACCTGTAGTAGATCTTCTTTTGTCCAAATCACTTGCATAGTCAGCGTCTATATATCCACAGACTGATCCTTCACTACCATTAAAGACGATGCAATGGTCACTTGTGCCTCTTAGATATCGAAGCACCCATTTCACTGCTTGCCAATGTTCTTTACCTGGATTTGCCATGAACCTGTCGACAACTCCAACTGCATGTGAAATGTCAGGTAGAAACCATCGCATACATTAAGTTGCCTACAACATTTGCATATGGTACATGAGACATATACTACTTTTCTTCATCAGCTTTAGGACTCAAAACCGAAAAAAGCTTAAAATGGGAAGCTAGTGGAACAACAACAGGTTTCACATTGTTCATAGAGAACTTTTCAAGTACTTTCTCCACATATTTCTGCTGTGATAACCAAAGCTTACCATTTTTCCTGTCTCTGTGTATCTCCATGCCCAAGTTATGTTTTGCTACTCCAAGATCCTTCATATCAAACGTCCTAGAGAGTTGAGCCTTTAACCTGTTGAGTTCTTCCATGCTTTTGCTTGCAATAAGCATATCGTCAACATACAAAGCTAAGATAATGAATATGCCATTGAAACTTTTGAAGTATACACAATGATCATACTCACTTCTTATAAAGTTCTAGCTCACCATGAAGGAATCAAACTTCTTGTACCATTGTCTGGGAGACTGCCTCAAACCATACAATGATTTCCTGAGCTTGCAAACTAATCTTCTGCTACGACCTTGTACAAAACGTTCTGGCTGTTCCACATATATCTCTTCATTCAAATCACCATGTAGAAAAGTTGTTTTAACATCTAATTGTTCTAACTCAAGATTAAGTAACGCAATTAGTGCCAACACAGTACAAATAGAAACAAGTTTTACAACTGGAGAAAAAATCTCATGAAAGTCTATACCTTCAACCTCAGAATACCCTTTTGCTACCAGTCTCGCCTTATACCTTTCGATACTTCCATCAAATTTCTGTTTTAGTTTGAAGACCACTTGCATCCAACAACTCTTCTCCCTTCAGGAAGCTCTACAAGATCCCAGGTATTGTTCTTAGCTAAGGAATCCATTTCTTCTTCCATTTCTACTGCTTCCTGATAACAAGAAGGTTCCCCATCTTCAGTAATCAAAGCAAAAGATGAAGCAGAATCTTCATACCTTTTGGGAGTTTTCCTTTCCCTTGTAGACCTTCTTAGAGCGACTGGTTGCTGAATTGGTTCAGAAGCTTCAACGGCTTCCTTTGTGTCTTCAACACCTTTTTCTCCATAAGTTTCTCCTTCCTTTCGACTGTCACAGAAAGGTCTAGCCTCCAATTGAACTCGTTGATTTGGCGATACCTGTTCCTATTCAATTCTTTCAACATTTGATTTTAAAAGAGAGGATTCATCAAATGTTACATCTCTACTAATGACTATCTTCCACAATGTAGGATCCCACAACCTATATCCTTTCACTACATAGTCATACCCAACAAAGACATAACATTTTGACTTTGGATCTAATTCTGAACGTTGATTTTTTCGGAATAAGAGAATAAGCATCACAGCCAAATATCCTCAAATGTGAATAATCACAAGACTGACATGTCCAAACTTCTTCAGGGATTTTACAAATAAGTGCTACTGAAGGTGATATGTTAACTAAATAACAAGCAGTAGACACTGCTTCTGCCCACAACTCCTTTTGCAAGTTACCATTGCTGATCATGCTTCCGACTCTTTCCATAAGAGTCTGATTCATATGCTCAGCAACACCATTTTGCTGAGGAGTATAAACAACAGTTTTGTGTCTAATAAATCCCTCATCCTTACAATATTGTTCAAATTCAATTGAAGTGAACTCACCACCATTGTCAGTTCTTAAACATTTAATAGATTTGCATGTTCTTTTCTCTAACGTTGCTTTAAATTTTTTAAAGACATTTAATACATCAACTTTCTTTTTTAGCATAAACACCCAAAATTTACGGGAGAAATCATCAATAAACGTTAAAAAATATAGAGCACCTCCATATGACATAACAGGGGATGGTCCCCACAGATCAGAATGAATATAGTCTAAAACATCTTTACTATTATGATTTCCAACTTTAAATCTTTGTTTACACTGTTTTCCATACACACAATGTTTACAGAAATCTAACTTCAAGGATTTCAAATCGGGAAGAGATTTACGTTTCATCAGTATCTGAAGACCTTTCTCGCTCATATGACCCAATCGCTGATGCCATAGACGAGTACCTGCTTCTTCCTTTTCTGACGCAACCGCTGCGTCACTGACCTGAGTACTTCCTTTTAACCTGTAAAGATTTCCGACCTTTTCTGCTTTCATAACCATTAGGGCTCCTTTAAAAACTTTCAAGACGCCATCTTGACCTGTAAACTTATAACCATCTGAATCCAACACTCCCAAAGAAATCAAATTTTTCTTCAAATGAGGTACATGTCTAACACTAGTTAATGTTCTAACTGTGTTATCATACATCTTAATCCTAATATCTCCCATCCCAACAGTCTGACATGACACATTATTACCCATAAACACAGAACTACCGTTTGCATTTTCATACGAAGTAAACCAATTTCTATGTGGGCACATGTGATGAGAAGCACCAAAGTCTTGTTGAGATTGCAACAAGATGATGGAGCTTAGTGAAAAGAGTCGCCTTCACTAAGTGGGCCCGCAGGCTATTTTTGGCGCAAGTCTATTTTTAGACTATGTCTATTTTTAGACATATGGATCATGTCTATGTTTATGGATGATTGATCAAGTTGGGAAAAATAGATGGACTTCTATTTTTGATGAAAGTGTGAGTGATCACAGTGTGAGTGATCAAGTCTATTTTTAGACTGGCTGTCAAAAATAGAAAAGTCAAATATTATTATCTCACAATAATATTTGGACTATAAACTTAATCTTATTCTCTTGGAGCACTTCAGTTTGAGCTACGGAAGTGGCACATGCAGCTGTCAGAAGGAAATTCGTTTTTCTTATGAGTCAGTTGAGTTGTTGCATGCATGACTTCAGTTAGAACTCAAGTGAGTTGAGTTTAGTGGACTGGAGGTACAGTTGATGGAGTTGTGTTCAGTTTAACTTAGTTAAATTGGTTGTAGTTAGTCTAACTGCAGATAGACTAATGATGAGTTGTTAAACTAATTATTAACTCATAATACAACTAAATAATACATCAGTTAACTCAGTTGCATGTCAGTGCATGTTCAGTTCAACAGGGACAGGTGGTAGAGAATCAGATTGCTATCAGTTGTGGCTATAGTTGTGCACCGGATCTTGCACAATCAAAGGATTGAGTATGCCAATGAGTTTGCTCACGTATTTGGCCCGCATTTTTAGCCTTTGCTCACGTCCACAAAGAGTGAGTGACTATTTTGCAGGTGAAAATCGAGTTTGGGAAGCAATTCTCATCAGTTCTTGAGCAGGTATTGAGCAGTGGAGGCAGGCAAGCAGTGGAAGAGATTTGGAGATCAGATCTGAGTTGTATTGTGTGTAACAGAGGTGGAGATACTTGTGAGAAGTATTATGCTGTGTAATGTTACATGACTCAATCGTTAATATACAGATAGTGTGGGGTTTTTAGCGAGATGCTTTCCCCGTGATACAAACTGTGTTAATGTGTGAATGCTCTTGATGTTTTGTTGTTATTGATGCTGCTATATTCTTGATCAACGTAGAGGAGCTTATGTATTGTGTATGTTTTCCGCATTAGTACATGATCAGGATAATCTCCATTGAATATGTGTTAAATTATTCAAAATTTCTACATGGTATCAGAGCTAGATAATTGTAGAAAAAGTTTCTACATGGTATCGGAGCAGCTTGATTTGTAGAAGAGATTTTTACAGGATATCAAGCGAGGGTTGATCGGAAGCAGTTGAGTTGGTGCTGGTGGAATTCGAATTTTGCAACAGTGTTGTTGAAAATTTCTTTCAACGTATTGCAAATGTTATTCCAAAGCAAGAGAGACCTGGCGCTCAAGGATAAACTCAGTAACAATAAAGGTGAGAATGGATCTTCATCAAAGGTATCTGATGAAGAGAATTGCGCTTTGGTTGCCAATGCAAAGAAGGGGAAGAACGAGAAAGCTTCTCAGTCTGGTGCGAAAGGCAAGAAGCAGGATATGTCCAAGGTCAAGTGTTTTCACTGTCACCAGCATGGACACTATGCCACAAATTGTCCGTAGAAGAAGAAGAACAAGCAAGCTGCTGGATCTGCAGGGGGAGAGGCTTTAGCTTCTAAGTTTGAGCTTGATTTTTCATTGATCGCATGCTTGGTTTCAAGTGTGATGGGATCAGTGTGGTTCTTGGACAGTGGTGCGTCTTTTCACATGACGGGAGATAGAGATTTGTTCTCTGATCTGGAGGACAAAGATCTTGGAGTGCACATTGAGATGGGCGATGATGGTAGATACAGTGCGACCGGTATCGGTACCATTTCCTTTGAGAGGGAGTCTGGTAAACCCTTTGTATTGAAGGAAGTCATGCATGTTCCAGGATTGAAGAAGAATCTCATCTCAGTGGCGATGTTAGAAGACAAGGGGTATGATGTTGTTTTCAGCGAGGGAAAGGCCTTCCTGCGCAGCAAGACAACTGGTGAGACCCGGAAGATAGGGGTTCGAGTGAGGAACCTTTATCAGTTGCATGTAGATGGATGCGCAGCAATGGCAGGCAAGGCAGAAGGATTGGTGAGCCGGGATGATGGCGAGTTGTGGCACAGGAGATTGGGTCACCTTCACCATGGAGCCTTGAAGATACTGCAGCAGATCACTACAGGGCTTCCTAAAGGCACACTTGCGCAGTCAGATCAGTGCAAGGGGTGTACTTTGGGGAAGTTTGTGAAAGCCACCTTTCACGAGAAGGATAGTCGCGCCACGACGATCCTTGAGAGAATTCACACAGACGTGTGTGGACCTTTCTCAGTTGCTTCGACAGCAAAACACAGGTATTATGTGATTTTTGTTGATGATTTCTCTCGTAAGTGCTGGATCTTCTTCATGCAGAAGAAGAGCGAGACATATTCAAAGTTCTGTGAATTCAAAGCACTGGTCGAGAAGGAGTCGGGGAAGAAGGTGAAGGCTCTTAGGAGCGATAATGGTGGTGAATACATCTCTGACGAGTTCAAGGATTTCTGCAAGGCAGAAGGGATTCGTAGAGAGCTCATAGCTCCCCATAACCCACAGCAGAACGGGGTAGCTGAGTGGAAGAACAGAACGATTGTGGGTGCTGCACGGGCATTGTTGCATGATCAGGGCCTACCCCTTCACTTGTGGGTGGAAGCATGCAATACAGCAGTTTATGTGCAGAACCGTTGTCCTCATAGGATACTTGGCATGAGTACACCCGAGGAGGCTTATTCTGGTAAGAAGCCTGATCTTTCTCATTTGAGGATTTTTGGTGCTAACGTTTACATGCATGTGACGAAGGATGCCAGAAAGAAGTTGGAACCGACTGCAGAGGTTGGGATATTTGTGGGGTACACTGATACGCCCCACAACTATCGTGTATATTTGCCAGACAGTGGTAAAACTGTTGTGCGACGGGATATAAAATTTCAGGAGGAGAAAGCCATGAAGTGTTCGCTTGAGAGGGAGCTACACTTGCATGCAGATGAGGAGCTATTAGTTCCTAAGGATGAGCTTCAGGACGTGGATCAGCCACAGGACGAGGTTCATGGAGTGGAAGAGACCACTCATGCAGCGCCAACCATCAGAGGGCGAAAGCGCTTGACAGAAGCTGAGCGACTGGCTCAAGATGCAGAGAAAGTTGTAGGACCACCTACAGCCTAACGCAGGCAGAGACAGTCACCTGATCGGTACACTGGATACATGGCTCTTATGAGCAAGTGTGTTGTGACTGAGCCATCCTCTTTCGAGGAAGCTGTGGAGGATCCCGCATGGGTAGACGCCATGGTGGAAGAGTATGATTCTATTGTCAGAAACAGTGCATGGGAGATTGTTCCTAGACCGGAAGGGAAATCAGTGGTGGGTTCGAGATGGATCTACAAAGTTAAGCAGGCAGCTGACGGGAGTGTGGAGAAGTACAAGGCAAGATTTGTTGCCCGAGGCTTTTCACAGATTGAGGGGATCGATTATGAGGAGACCTTTGCACCTGTCGCAAGGTATTCTTCCATACGGACGATTCTTGCTCTCTCAGCGCAGATGGGATGGCACATTCATCAGATGGATGTGAAGACTGCGTTCCTCAACAGAGTCATTGAGGAGGAGGTGTACATTGAGCAACCCGAAGGCTTTGAAGTCTTCAGCAGCGAGTCGCATGTGTGCAGGCTCAAGAGAGCGCTGTATGGGTTGAAGCAAGCACCACGTGCTTGGTACACATGGATAGACAGCTATTTCACAGGACTTGGATTCTCCAAGAGCGAGGCGGATCCGAACCTATACCAGATTGTGGTGGAGGGTAAGTTGCTTATCATTGTACTGTATGTTGATGATTTGATTCTAACGGGTGATGAGCTGTTGATACTGTCATGCAAGAAGGATCTTGCTACAGAGTTTGAGATGAAGGATTTGGGCCTCCTTCACTATTTCCTAGGATTGGAAATATGGCAGCGCAGTGGTGGACTGTTTGTTTCTCAGGGCAAGTATGCTCGGGAGATACTGGAGAAGTTCAACATGCATGGCTGCAAGCCTGTTGATACTCCTCTTCCTGGAGGTTGGAGGAAGGAGGATGCCACTTCGGGAGAAGAAGTGGATGCCACTGTTTATCGACAGTTGGTGGGGTCGCTGATGTATTTGGTCAATACACGACCTGATATATGCTATGCAGTTAACCAGCTTTCACAAGCTATGGTTAAGCCTACCAAGCTCTTCTGGAAGGCGGGCAAGCATGTATTGAGCCACTTGAGAGGCACATCGTGATATGGATCTTGGTACAGACAGGAGGATGAGGTGAAGCTATGTGGCTTCACGGATGCAGATTGGGCAGGGAGCCCAACGGACAGAAAGAGCACATCAGGAGGGGTCTTCAGTATCGGATCGACAGTAGTTTCTTGGTACAGCAGGAAGCAGAAATCTGTGTGGATGAGGATGATCTTGGTCGGGTTTTTCGGGTCTAAGCACATCAGGTACCATCATATCAGAGATTGTGTGCAGCGGAGGATCATGTTACTTTCGTACATTCCAACGGAGGATCAGGATGCTGATATTCTGACGAAGGCTCTCACCAGGAGCAAATTCGAGTACCACCGAGGCAGGATAGGGGTTGCTGATAATCCATATCTTGTCGAGAGGGAGTGTTGAGATTGCAACAAGATGATGGAGCTTAGTGAAAAGAGTCGCCTTCACTAAGTGGGCTCGCAGGCTATTTTTGGCGCAAGTCTATTTTTAGACATATGGATCATGTCTATGTTTATGGATGATTGATCAAGTTGGGAAAAATAGATGGACTTCTATTTTTGATGAAAGTGTGAGTGATCACAGTGTGAGTGATCAAGTCTATTTTTAGACTGGCTGTCAAAAATAGAAAAGTCAAATATTATTATCTCACAATAATATTTGGACTATAAACTTAATCTTATTCTCTTGGAGCACTTCAGTTTGAGCTACGGAAGTGGCACATGCAGCTGTCAGAAGGAAATTCGTTTTTCTTATGAGTCAGTTGAGTTGTTGCATGCATGACTTCAGTTAGAACTCAAGTGAGTTGAGTTTAGTGGACTGGAGGTACAGTTGATGGAGTTGTGTTCAGTTTAACTTAGTTAAATTGGTTGTAGTTAGTCTAACTGCAGATAGACTAATGATGAGTTGTTAAACTAATTATTAACTCATAATACAACTAAATAATACATCAGTTAACTCAGTTGCATGTCAGTGCATGTTCAGTTCAACAGGGACAGGTGGTAGAGAATCAGATTGCTATCAGTTGTGGCTATAGTTGTGCACCAGATCTTGCACAATCAAAGGATTGAGTATGCCAATGAGTTTGCTCACGTATTTGGCCCGCATTTTTAGCCTTTGCTCACGTCCACAAAGAGTGAGTGACTATTTTGCAGGTGAAAATCGAGTTTGGGAAGCAATTCTCATCAGTTCTTGAGCAGGTATTGAGCAGTGGAGGCAGGCAAGCAGTGGAAGAGATTTGGAGATCAGATCTGAGCTGTATTGTGTGTAACAGAGGTGGAGATACTTGTGAGAAGTATTATGCTGTGTAATGTTACATGACTCAATCATTAATATACAGATAGTGTGGGGTTTTTAGCGAGATGCTTTCCCCGTGATACAAACTGTGTTAATGTGTGAATGCTCTTGATGTTTTGTTGTTATTGATGCTGCTATATTCTTGATCAACGTAGAGGAGCTTATGTATTGTGTATGTTTTCCGCATTAGTACATGATCAGGATAATCTCCATTGAATATGTGTTAAATTATTCAAAATTTCTACATGGTATCAGAGCTAGATAATTGTAGAAAAAGTTTCTACAAGTCTAACAGCCAGCTATCTAAACCCTGAGAGACATTACATTCAGGTGAAGTTTCATCTATCATACATAATTCTTCAGCAGATAAAACTTCGTCTATCATACCTGAATCGACTTGATTCGCTTATTTCTTCGGGTTATCGGATTCCTTTCGTTTCCAACAGTCTTTCTTCAAGTGTCCAATTTTATTGCAGTGCCAACATTTTGCCTTACACTTCTTTCCCTTCGATTTTGATCTGGAAGACCCCTTATTTTTTCTCCTCTTTCCTTTGAGCGTCCTCTAGCTACCATGGCTTCTGATGCAACTGTTTCAGTACTGGATTTCCTTCGTACTTCTTCAGACAGGAGAGCTCCCATGACTGATTCAAACTTCAAAGAATCAGCAGTACTCAAGCTGATTGAAGTTACGAAGTGATCCCATGATTCGGGCAGAGAACATAGCAAGGTTATGGCTTTATCTTCTTCCTGAATTTTAACTTCCATATCTGTTAATTGACATACAAGTGTATTAAAAACATTCAAATGTTCTGCAACTTTTGAACCTTCTTTCATTCGAACACTGTACAACTGTCTTTTCAGAGAAATTCTGTTGGTTAATGACTTTGTCTTATAGAGTTTTTCCAGTTTTTCCCACAATCCTGAAGTTGTAGTCTCTTCAACAATGTTGAAGAGAATCTCATCTACCAGGCATAACCTGATGGTACTGAGAGCTCGGGCATCCAAGTCCTCCTAGTCTGAATTAGTCATGGTTGCAGGTTTATTAGTTTTCCCATACAATGCCTTGTGCAACCCTTGTTGCATAAGCAAATCCCTAACCTTCAGTTTTCAAAGAGCAAAATTGCTCTTGCCGGTGAATTTCTCCACCTCGAATTTTGCATTCGACATCTTGGCCATTTTTTTTCTTTCTAATCAGTCTTTCAGTCTTTCAACTAGGGTTTATATGTTTTCTTTCTTAAAAAAAAAATAATTTCCCAAAACAACCCTTGGACAGATTTTTATTTCAAAAAAAAAACCTCTATTTTCTTTTCTTCAATTTAAACACATCCACCCCTTTATTTTCCACAACTTTTTGGGAAAAAATAATTTTTGAAACAAAATTTCTCTTAAATTAAAAAAAAAAATTACCCGGATCCAGCACGCAGATCTAGTAGCACTTCAGGCAGCAACTGTGGCAACGAACACGACGAGGTTTTGGCAGCGACTCCACGGTTTCTTCCTCACAGACAGATGGCTCTAGACGCAGAGATTTTGGTCTTCACGTAGATGACAGTGGCTCTGGTATTTGCAACTGGTCGGCAGTTCCTCCTCACACAGAGAAGCACGTAGCCTCTTCACGCTCCTTCATGTCACGCAGCAGCGAGTTGCAGTACACGTAGGGTGCAGCGACGGTGGTCTGGCAACGTCTTTGGTACACTCAGCCACACATCTTCCTCTCTTTCACGTAGCAGAGGCAAAGGTATTCAATGCAGGACCAACACCACATGTTGACAGCTCTGGCACACAGAGGCAGTATTCACCAGCACGCACGCACCTTCCTCGGTCTCTGGTACACAACAACACCATGGTTTCGAGCTTGGCCATCTCGCTGCCTCGCTTCTCGACAGCCTGAACAGGGCCAACAATTGGCTCCACGCGGACTCCTTGATGGCTGCAACGGCTCCTCGCTGCCTCTCTTCTTGACAGCCTGAACAGGGCCAGCAACGGCTCCACGCAGAGAGCAGACTGTAACACGCAGGGCCACAGGTTCCTTCCTTCACGTGCAGGGGCAACACTTTGATGCGTCTAGCGGCACAGACTTTTGCTAAGCAGCCCAAATTTCTCCTTCTTTCCCTTCACACCTGCGGGCCTCCTTTTTTTTCCCTTCACAACTGTGGGCAGGGAAATATGATGGTTCTGATACCAATTTGTTGTTCGAATAGTGTTAAATTTTAGGTATGTTCTATGCTAGAGCAATGTATTTAATTTCTTTTCCATATTCGCAATCACATCAGCATAAAGTAAACTACAGATAGAACATAAATGTAAATCATAGAAGACAAGCCAAAACAAGAGGACACAAGATGTGGTGCGAGCTAGGGACAAACCCCACAATGTGTGGGGAAACCCTTTGATCAAATCTTCTTTTATCTTCAAAGTTCAGTAGAGAAAGAAGAGAGAGAGAGAGAGAGAGAGAGAGAGAGAGAGAGAGAGAGTACATTTACAACAAAAGTCAACACTTTGACTTGTCTAAATCTAAGCATAGATCATCTCCTATAACGATAAGATCAGTTGAAGACATTCTGCTTCAACTGATAGCTATCATCATGTTGCATCTGGTTCTCTAGTTGCACCACTGCAGACTGCACCATGCGGCTGTCCATGTCCATGATCTTATCCATCATAATGCTGCTCAAACTAATGTGCATCATCATCATGTTGCTGACCCTGCTAATGTATTATTGTACTGCCCATGCACAAGATCTCATTGTGCTGTCCACCATGCTACTGCCTCTGCCTTCTCGTTGCTTCATAACAATGCATCATCATGCTGCTCATGATTACATACATCATGCTGCCCATCATCATGTTCTCCATGATCTCATACATCATATTGCCCATTATCATACATCATGTTGTCATCACAGTTGCATCATTGCTGCACCTTTACTTGTACCTTTGTTACTACTGCATCTTCCAATGATGAGATCCATTGAGATCTTCACTGTGCTCTTTTCGTCTAGAATCAGCTAGTAGGAGCATAGATCAACACACACCTATATATACTGATATATATGTTAATACACATACCTTTTTAATTCATTCGAGATGACATTTGAGATCATACCTTCATTCATGGCAACCGAGATTTGCTCCTTTGATCGAGGGGTTACTGTCAACAAAACTGCAGCTTACTTTCCATTTGAATTCTTGTCTATCTGTCATTGAGTAGGAGTGATCCGGATTTAAGCAGGAACGCAATAGATTACAGAGATAACCATAAATACAGAGATGCGATAACCATAAAAACAGAGATGCAGCGGAAATAATACTTCATTTCATTAATGGAGAATACTGAAATATGCTTACAAATAGAAATAACCCAGCTAGGGCGATGGTAGCTTATCTCTGAGAAGAGATGTGTCGGCTACATGCCTCTGAACTGTTTCGAACTGTGTTTACAATGAGGCTCGAAGGCCTATTTATTATTGAGAAACAATGGAAAACCCTTCACATTCCAAAACCTAACCCTAGAAGATGAAACGCCAAATTGTGGGCCCCGTTTTGGGGTGAGTTGGACAGCCAACTTCCCGGGGTCGCGAATTGGTCGTATTATCTCCGTTTGACGCGCATGATAGCCCGTTGGAAATATCTCTCCGAGGAATACGACGGAAAAGATGATTTTTATCAGAACAATCGCTGGCGGTGGATTTCCCAAAAAACGTCGTTTAGGGCCTCAAAACGGCTCCGGAAGTTTAGGACCCGAAAAACTGCTAAAAATAGTAAACTGTGCTATAATTAAGGAAACTGAAAAAATGAAAGAGACAGTTGTGGGGGTCCAAATGGGATAGGTGGGTGGCGACCAACATCCACCTGGATCATTCCTCTCCCCGTAGGAAGCAATGGTCCCCATTGCGTTGAGTTCCTCCCTGAGATGAGGAAGCTTCTGCTGAGCTGGGTCTTTAGTTAGTTGTTCTGCAATCTCTGATGTGTCTAGAAATGGTGGAAAGCATGGTCGGCGATGGTCCACATTGAACAATCGGTGCAAGCGAAGGAATGGAGGAATGCTGTGCTTCAAAGCATTGTTGCCCACAACCTTGTTACTGGTGTAAGGACCATGTCGAAGCGGTCTGAGTTTCTGATGGGTTCTGGTAAGGCGTCCTCTCTACAGATGTAACCAAACTTTTTCGCCCACCTGGAACTTGTGTGGTACCCCTCTGGGTAAGGAGAAGTTGTTCCTGCGTTCTGTCATGACTGTATCCCTATGTTGCTGCTGCTGCGTGGAGGAACCCTTTGCGGGGGTCATGGATGTAGCAACGATCTTCCCCTTACTTTGGTAGCGAACCAGATAGAAAATAAATTTCCTAGTCTGTGAGATGAGCTTGCTGCCTTTCTTAGCAGTGATCAAAGAGGTGGTCGTAGGTGGAGCTACCTCTGGTATCCTGTATAATGAATTATCCAAAGAAATAATGACAGCGCGAGGCCTTGACTTATACACAGCATGTTGCCTCCACAAGTATGGTTGGCCTAATAGTACATCACAAACATCCAGAGGTGTAACATCACACAATACCTCATCTGTGAAGGGCTTGATGCTGTAGGGAAGGCGGCACTGCTGGTGAACTTTGAGATCTCGTCCTTCATGAAGCCACCCGATACTGTACGGTTGTGGGTGTGGCGTAGTTGGTAGGCCCAAACGCTTCACGACCTCTGCTGAAACGAGGTTCTTTTGGCTGCCACTATCGACCATGAATTGCAGCGGCGAACCCTTCACCCACATCTGTGAGTGGAAAAGACGTTCCCCCTCCTCTGGCTCTTCGGGCTCATTCTTCTGGATCTTGGCAGTGGCAACAGTGGCACTAGGATCCGCATCAATGATTTGCTTCCCTTTGCCATCCCCCTTGTCGGGTTCTGGCTCAGATTCAGAACATGCATCTGATTCGGAAGCCTTCAACTCGGCCACCAGCGACTGCTTGGTCCGACACTCACTTGTGTTATGAGTGGGACTCTTGTGGAACTCACACCACTTTCCTGTGTCCTTCTTCGACTTCGTGGTGTTGTTCTTTTCTTGCAGCTTAGAGGGGTTGTCTTGGGTCACCCCGCCTTGGCTTTGTCCTTTGGGCTTCGGATTTGCAGATCCAAAGTCTCGCTTCTTCTGTTTGAACTTTTGCTCGATTTTGACAGCGTATCGGTATGCTGTGCCGAGTGAGGAGATGTTCAAGAACTCCATCTCTTCCTGGATGTATCTGTGTAGGCAGCCGCGGTATTTGAGTACCAGATGCAGCTCAGAATCTTTGATACCCAACTGTGTGCGAAGGGTATGAAAAATATTTGTGAACTCTGGTACATCTTGGTCTCGTCCCTGCCGCAGTGTGGTCCATTTGATGTATTTGTCCTCATAGCTCTTGACAGGGTAGTACTGCTCCTTGATGGCATCCCGAAAGTCATTCCAAGTGGGGGCGGCTGAAAACAGTGAGCCTGTACTTTCATCCTTCTGCTCGCAGTATGTTTCCCATCAGTCCTTGACGTGGGGGGCTGCTTTGAGAAGAGCGAAAACAATCTTTTCCCGACTTGAAAATTCATGAACAAAAAAATACCCATCTAGCAAATTTAACCATTTATCTACGGCATCTGCGTCTATTTGACCCTCGAAGATGGGGATTTCAAAATTAACTTGTACCTTAAACAGTGTGGCGTTTTCAGAGTAGCTGTTGGAAGCCGATGTGTCGCCTCTGGGTAGCCGCTGAAGGATCTGCACAAAGCTATCCATCATCGCATTCCTTTGCCGCTCGAGGGCTTCTTCGAGCAAGATTCTGATAGGATCTCTTGCCCCCTCGTCTTTTTTCTCATCCGCCATGGGAGGTCGTCGAGATTTGCGAGGCTGGTCTTGCAAAGGTTCGACCAATTCAAGCCCTAACTCCTTATATCCCGACCTCGTTGGGGACATGCAAAGAAAAATAGAGAAAAAAGCAAACCGCTCTGATACCACTGATTTGGATTTAAGCAGGAACGCAATAGATTACAGAGATAACCATAAATACAGAGATGCGATAACCATAAAAACAGAGATGCAGCGGAAATAATACTTCATTTCATTAATGGAGAATACTGAAATATGCTTACAAATAGAAATAACCCAGCTAGGGCGATGGTAGCTTATCTCTGAGAAGAGATGTGCCGGCTACATGCCTCTGAACTGTTTTGAACTGTGTTTACAATGAGACTCGAAGGCCTATTTATTATTGAGAAACAATGGAAAACCCTTCACATTCCAAAACCTAACCCTAGAAGATGAAACGCCAAATTGTGGGCCCCGTTTTGGGGTGAGTTGGACAGCCAACTTCTCGGGGTCGCGAATTGGTCGTATTATCTCCGTTTGACGCGCATGATAGCCCGTTGGAAAGATCTCTCCGAGGAATACGACGGAAAAGATGATTTTTATCAGAAAAATTGCTGGCGGTGGATTTCCCAAAAAACGTCGTTTAGGGCCTCAAAACGGATCCGGAAGTTTAGGACCCGAAAAACTGCTAAAAATAGTAAATTGTGCTATAATTAAGGAAACTGAAAAACTGAAAGAGACAGTTGTGGGGGTCCAAATGGGATATGTGGGTGGCCACCAACATCCACCTGGATCAAGGAGAATGTCCGAGGCAGGTTTTCTTTGACTGTGTATAAAGGCTTGTCTCCATGACTGCGTAGAAGGTGACTTCTTGACAACGTAGGAAGGTATCTCCATTACAACGTGTAAATATTGCTGTGTATATATTTGTTGTTCTCCTTGAATAACGAATCAGGGCTGCGTATAAGGTGCCTTTATTGACAGAGTTAAGCGCTACTTGGATAGTGTATTATGCCTCCGTTTATGATTGAGTTAAGGGCTATCCCTATTGACTGCATATAACAACGTATAAAAGTCTTCATAAACAGCGTATTACTGTTTCACTGACCAGCATATACACAACGTATCTATTGCTCCATGAACCGCGTATGGGACAGCGTGTAAGGAGTCACTATGCCTTGCGTATATGTGGGAGGGCTCCTTCCAACTGCGGTTTTACCATGAACAACATATAACTATACATTGGGTATATGACTGCGTGGCAATGTATTATGACTGCGTTCCATCCATGCCATCGTATGAATATAGCTAGGGCTATCCACATATAAGCCAGGACATGACTGTGTTTCATCCACGTTGTGTTCCTTCCCTTACATCGTATGAATTGCTGCATATATTGCTAGAGCTGCGTATAATCAACATGTACAACGTGATCCCATGACTGCATGAAACCAGCGTATAACATCCACAAGCATGAACAACGTATATTATGAGCAGCGTATATCTTATAAGGTCTCCAAGACTGTGTTGGATTAGGGCATCATTAATCTAGGCCAGCGTACTCTTTTTGTGACTCTCCTCCCAAAAACCCAAGACGTGGAGAGGAGATCACATCAAGAATGAGTGTTTAAATGACTTCAAGTTCTTTCCAATTTATACTAAAACGTATAGGTTGAGTAGAGATGACGTTTGGGCTTCTAGAGCCTACATAAGAGCTGGTTGGCTTGATAATAATTACATAAACAAAATAAATTCATATTTCCATAAATACTTATCGGAATCACATGATCTTTGGATCAATCCTACACCTCTCGACGAGAGGGATCCAATAAAAATATCAGCTGCCATAAATAAGCCGACCCACATGGAGTTTGGCCATAGTTTCCAATTTAACAAATAGGAAAAATAATGAGGAAAGTATATACACACGTTCAGTTATACATTGACCAAGAAAATGACATAACTAATTGAAAACTGAAACCAAACACACCAATAGACACACATGATTTACATGGTAAAACCTTGACAGGGTGTCAAGGAAACATCCACGGGGCAAGGGATTGGAATCTCTATTAATCCAACAATGATTCTCCACGATTACATTTCTTGGGCATTCACTAGTTTTATACTAGCCTCCTCCGTTACATAACTGCTATTTCGGTATAGAACTAACTAGTTACATTTTTACCCAATTTTACATAATTCGTTGTCAAACTTCTAACATCACTTTTACTCTTCTTATTAGTGCCAAAGGTTCTCAATAGAATTTTGAAGAGTCTAAACGAAGGATGACAAATAAAAGTAATTCAAGTGACCAAAGAACTCACTATCGCCCATATATTGTTTGTATAGGATATTGTCCTGCTTAGGAATGGTTCTAACTGCGAGGCAAAAATGATAGGAAATGTTCTTCTTCAATGCTGTATAGCTACATGAATAAAGACCTACCTTTAAAATTCAACCATAACCTCGCACCAGATTGATGGTCCAACTTCTATTAGAATTAATATTTTGTTTCTATTTAAAGTTACAGAATTTGAAGAGATTACAAAGTATTTGGGTTTTCACTTGAATGAAAATAACTACTACAAAGACTGGCTATGGCTATTTTTAAAGATTGAAAAAGGGTCATTTTTTATATAACAGGTGGATATTCATAAGAGGGAGCCTGACCCTTGTTAAAAGCATGTTTGAGGTCACACCTATTTATCAAACGTCTTTTCCTTCAATACCCATAGACATACTAAACAAGAAAATGAAAATGTGCTACAGGTATGTTTGGGCAGGAATGAGAGAATATGGTGGCATACTTTTAGTTAAATGGAAAACACCATTAAGGCCTAAGAAGTAGTGAAGCTGGGGATTCAAAGTTTTCTCTCCATTTTTAGAATCCTTGGCTACAAAGGTAATGCGGAGAGTCCTCTTTATTGAAGTTTTGTGGCAGAGTGTGATGAAGTGGAAATATATTGAACCATCAATCCTGGAGGACTGGATAAGATACCCTAGAAAATAGATTTCTGGAGGATCTATAGTATGCAAAGAGGTAGTAAAAGACTTCTCAATCATTGGTGATCGTCTTTCCCAGCTAATTGGAAATGGACAGAAGGTCCATATTGGAACTGATTCATGGATAGGAGGCCTCCATATGTCAAGCCTCTCATAACGTTTGATTTCCCTCTTACATTTCTTAAAATTGGTTTTATTTGGAAGCATTTTATGATAGGAACAACGAGGATGCAAGCATGCAAGCCAGGTAGGACTCAACAAGGATTTGGCACTAGAGTGGAACCAATGTGTCTCTTCCCCCTAGTTGGATTATATAAGATTAAGAGATTAACCAAATAGTCTTGTATGGTTGAAAATGAAATAGGAAATGGCTACAAGGTTAATCTAAGATACCTTGCAGCTCTTAAGAAAAGGAAGAAAAGGATATTTCAAACTGGCAGCATATTTGAAAGCTTTATCCGCACTTAAAATCTCATGATTTCTTACAACTTTTCCTCATAAAAAAAATAAAATCTTTGATCTGGGATATACTGCAAAAAAAGCTGGCAAAGTCCTGGGAGATGTCCATTATCTATGGAAAATTATGCAAGCATCAATAAGATTTCTCTTCAATGTTATTTTACTGAAGTGGTATGTAGTGCTACAAAATCTATCGCTAGTGGCAAAGGGGTATGGGATGAAGGCACAAAAGAAACATCAGAAATCTGGTTGGAATATCAAGAGGTAAGATCTGAAGCACATCGACCTCTTCCATGTTTTATTTTATGGGTGGTATGGCTAACTAGGAATGAATTCCTATTCCAAGGAGCATGTAAATAACCATACAAAATCTTTTGCAAACTTAAACGAGCCTATCTACTGTTTGAGAAACCAAAAAAGGTGAAAAAGTATTGATTTGTTGTAGATCCAAGAATAGAGACATCAAGTATTCATGTGTTTTTGAAGGCGCCTCAAAATATCGAGGTTCACCTTTCTGACTTCCACAAAATCAGATTTGAGTGTGTTTTGTGCAGTGGCACAATCACCTATGAAGAAATCAAGGTCTTATCTATTTTGTTGAAATTATCCTCTTGGAAGGAGGACTCGGGGTCATTGATATTTATGGATACTATTTACTGGTAGTGGAATGGCTAAGGGGAATTAGAATGCAAATAAATATAGATGTATTTGATAGCTTTCAACATGTGAAAGAAATCAAATTAAGCTTCACTAAAATCCATATTCGTCACATCTATTGAGAGCACAACCATGATCCAAACAAGCTTGTCACAAAGATCCAAGCTCTTTCCTTGTAATATTTTTTAAGATGGGGATTTCTGTGTGAGAGGTTTGAAAAATCTATGTAATGGGTAGTTTTCATTTTTGATGATCTATTTTGGAGTTTTATGGAGGTTTTGTTTGTGAACTCTATAACTGAGCTTATGCACCTTAATTGTTTTGTCAAACAATCATATGTATTCCTTCTATTTTAAATAATGGAAGGGATTATGTTATATTTCTTGGAAAAGCACTATAAATATATACAAAAGACATTAGTCATAAAGCTAGAAATCATGGATGGTACATTAAAATATGATAAAATAATATTAGGGGCATCAATTAACATGATAAATGACACCACAATGATCCATTACATCGACTTTTATGATTCAACTGGCCTTGATGGACCCATAGGGCCCATTATGTTGTGTTAAGGGAACAACATGCCCTCCCTCCTTAAGAGATTTATCCTTTAAGCATTAAGATGATATCAAATAGTAAGAATTCCTCTTATTTTTTCTTAGTGCTTTCCTTGCTTAATTATCTATCCATCCATTTGTAACTATTATTGGTACCAATCCTTGATAATCTAACGCTACTAGGTTGTTTTCTTTTTATTCCATGTATTATCATCATTTTTCCAATTTGTTGTAGTTTTTAGTTTTATCATATACTTGTTCCTTGGCTTTTGAGTCCATGAATTCCATTGGTTCTTCCATTTATTTTCTTTGAACGAGGTTACTGATATGCACTTTCTTGTATTCATTATAGGTGTTCCTAGTAATGAGGATATCAATATTGTTCCACCTTTGAAGGTTTTTCTCCATCATCCACAATATTATCATTAATCTTCCTTTCTAGTATAGTACCGTGCCCTAGCTTGTGTTCTTGATCTTTGATTGTGGTCACTTCTGAGATAATACTATCATATTTCGTCTTTAACCATGATCTCTACTTCAAGTTTAAGAAATTTGTGGCAACCTTGTTATATATTCTATTCTTTCCCCTTTTGAAATTGAATTATTGTACCATCCATCAACTTTCTTTATCCATCTTCAAGTCCTTTTTGAATTTTTATTTGTCTTCATCTCTATTTAAGGCTTCATCAAACTTATAACATATTCCTTGTTCAAATCTCTTGCTCATCTCATCAAGTATGAGCTTTGGTTCGTTAACCTCAACAACCTTGATAATTACTCCCTAGAAGATTAGATCTACTAAATAAAAAACATGGATGAGAATTTAACACTTAATAAAATATAATGATGGAAGCAAAAATGATCGCACCAATTTCAATATACATGCACACATAACTTTTCCCTTCAAAATCTGTTGTTTCACTAATTTAATTTCTACAACATACAAGGGCTCCCTTCTTGGGGTAATGGTCCTTTGAGGAAAAATACCAATACAACAAGAACTTGGAATTAATTCAATTGATCAAACCATTTGTACTTCGATTTGCTAGCTAATTTGGACCCATCGCTTACTGCCCCTTGCACTCTTCCTCACACCCTGCACACTTGAATGAATGTCCTTCACCCAGTGACTGAGTTCTAACACTCACCGTCTTGTGTTCAAAGATGTGTATTCTTCCTTAGCCTAGCCTTCTTTTTATAATTTTGAGTTACTTTATATTTATAAGTTTTTAATACCCTCGACGTCCCCCCACGTTTGCTATAATTTGGTGGGGAGATTTTGCATAGGCCGCTCCTGCGTATCCCCGCTCCCTCGCCTCCTCGTCCTAGAAACTTGGTGGAACATCGTAATTAATCTTCTTGACTTTAAAAAGGAATCACCTATAACAAGGAATTGCCTAATACTTGTAAAGAGACTTTCAAAATAATAATGCAGTCGGGCAACTCTTAATTTAGACGCAGACAACTCTCACATGGCAGGGATCAATAATCTCCAATTCACAATGAGGAGTTGTCGAGAATTGACTGAAGCACAAGGACCTGAAACAGATGAGATGATAGCGACACTTCTGGTTGTGTTCCCATGGCTTTCTTTTGATCAAGCACAACCTCAGCTTTTGAAGACCCGGGGACAATTAATAACGAGCAATAGAACTGTTGGTTGGGTCACAGTCCGTGGAGGTTTCATAGTCTTCGTAACTGATAATTACTTCTAATCATATTCATTGACTTGTATTTACTTTTATCATTAAGCAATTACACAGAATATCTTTAATAGTAGAACAGTAGAATCATAAAGAGATAACCAAACAAGAACATAAAATTTTTACCATGGGGAAACCACTTGGGGAAAAACGCAACAACCTTTTTTTGTAGAGAAATTGTTCAAGTCAATAGAGATACATCTAAGTCAAACAAAAGTCAAACTTACAACCTTGGTCACACTTAGTTAAACTGCCTACTAGACAAGATGATCTGCTGCTCAACAAATTTGACCTTCTTCCACTCTTAGGAAAGGCTCGGTTTTGTTGCCCAAGGAAGCTGATAAACTCTACCACAAATTCGTTCTTTTATTTGCCTCAGATTTATCTTCTTTTCTTGCCTCATATTTGACTTCTTCTCAGCCTCATATGCGACTTCTTTTTTGCCTCAGATTTGACTTCTTGTTTTGCTTAGAGTCTGAGTTACTTGCATAAGGAGGAGGACGAAATGCTGTATATATAGTGTCTTGAGAGGCAGAATGGGTGCCTCTAGAAGCTTGGTCAACTTGTCTTGTAGAAGGGCCAATCAGGCCATCTTCGTGTGAAAATTTCTAACTAGAAATCCAACTGTAATGACTGATATTATTTCTTCTACTTATTAATTCAGAAATAAGTTATTCACGGTGTTTCTACAACAAATATTGAAATAAATTCTACTGCAGCCTTCACAATTCAAATACGCAGAAAGTAAATGTAAAGAAAAATAGTATCACAAGTACAATCTCAATTACGCAGTGACTTTTGGACAATTGTCCCTGGAAAAACCCAATGTGGGAAAACTGATGTAGCAGATGAGGGTTTCTTTATTAATCTTCAGCAAAATCTCATGTACAAGATACAACTAGCAGAATGGAAAAGGAATTTCTGCGAGAAATTTTATAGACAATTTTCTCATGCTTCATAGTGAAATTCTGACTTTGGAGAGGACCTGTTGCCGTCACTGTGTCTCACTGTGTCACCTTCTGTGTAGTCCCAACGTCACTGCCTCTACATTGTCCCTCCTATGCTCTGCGTCTTCTCTCTGCTTCATGTTGATTTGTGGTAGCATCGGATGTGCTCTAGCCATGAAAATTGGTGGAGAGGCTAAGGCACATAAAATCTCCAAGACCCAGAAATGGCTTGGGGAAATTCCACCCAATTGAAGAGATATTAAAATAATTAATATTTTTAATGGATTCTATTAATGGGTATTAATATAAAATTGGGTTAGAATATTCTAAATGACATGGATCAAGCCAAATCCAATCTTAGCTGTTGATTAGAGACTTAATCTCGGCCGTTGAAGATTCAACATGAAAAGTATAAGAGGAGGCTTGAGGGTCAGTTGGAGATACACCAAGATTGATCAGTCAGTTCGATTTTGTGGAGCGAGGTTTGTTGAGAAAATTTGAACAAGTGATCTGTTGCAGCGAGGGGCAGTGAGTACATAGCAAAGAGGTAGAGATAGTGCAAGAGGGTTAGCGCAGTGACCAAAGAGGCTAACGCAGAGGCAGCTAGAGCTACGCAGAGGCAGCAGAATCTATGCAGAGGCATCTAGTGACTACATAGAGGCTGAGGGGCCTGTGTGGGTGATGCAGAAGGCCAGAGAGATGACATAAAGGGCTAGAGTGCTAACGCAGAGGCTTTAGGGGTTGATCTGATGCTAGTAGGGATGACGTAGAGCCTAGGAGAAGTGCCAGAAGGATTTTCGTGGGGAAAAATTGTTAAGTTATGGTAAGTTCTATGCTTAGAGCAATTTGCTTTTCTTTCTTATTATCATTCATAGATTAGCAATCACATGTGCATAAGTAAAGTGCAGATAGAACATTAAACGATCAACAGAAAACAAGCCAAGACAAGAGACACAAGATGTGGCGGCTAGCCAGGGACAAACCCCACAATGTGTGGGGAAACCCTTTGATCAAATCTTCTTTTATATTCAATAATTCAATAGAAAGAAATAGTACAATGAATCTGATTTATATCAGCAGTAGCAAACCCTAGATCAGCAACAACAACATTAGCAGCTTCATCATCAAAACTAGGGCAGTCGATGTGTCGCAAACCGACCGTCGGATCGGCTTGATTCCACCACCAAAAAATGTGGCCTTCAGAGGAGGTCCATATGAACCTACAATGCAGTTCAGAGGAGGAGATCTGATGGTCAATGCTGATAAAACTTTGGATCTACGGTTGCAGCTTCAGGTTCAGCAGCTTCCTTCCACATGTGTGAGAGAGAGTCTCTTTTCTGCACAGTAGAGAAGAGCCTCTTTTCTACGCAGGAGAGAGAGAGAGAGATGTGATGAGATGAGTGATTGCAAATGAGGAAAAGTCCTCTTTTATTTATACACAACTATTGATGTTTGAATATATGCGACTGTTGGGCTGCTTGATAATATTTCCATAATCAAAATAAATTCACATCTCCATAAATACTTATCAGAATCAGATGATCTTTAGATCAATCCTACACCTCTCAACGAGAGGAATCTAATAAAAATATTATCAGCCATGAATAAGATGACCCACATGAAGTTTGGCCCTAGTTGCCAATTTTAACACTCCCTCTCAACTAGGGAGAACTTCATCTGCAATCTCTCTGTTGGTCGCTACTATTCATCCATCAAATGCATTGCCCTATACAGCCTGACCCTTGCCCTGCTATGCTCTATTCTGGATGTTTTGCTTTGTCTTGTTTTGCCCTGTACTGATCTGTACTGCTTTGCTCTGTTTTTCTCTGCTCTGCTTTTTTCTGTTCTGCTCTACTTTTGTTTGAATTATGAAGAAGAAGAAATGATCGAGGATGTATCATACTGACTCAAAGTGAGTCTCAGGGTATGTACCACTAGTCCCAAACCAGTCTCAACCAACCGAAGTCAGCGTCATTGTGAGTACAACTCCTACCACTGGTCCCAGACCAGTATCATCCTCCACTGACTCAAAGTCAGTCTCAGAGTGCGTACCACTGGTCCTAGACCAGTCTAAACCGACCCGAAGTCAGCATCATAGTAGGTACCACTCCTACCACTAGTCCCAGACCAATATCGTAGTCTCAGAGAGTGTACCATTGGTCCCAGACCAGTCTTAACCGACCCGAAGTCAGCGTCATAGTATGTACCACTCTCACTGGTCCTAGACCAGTACTGCACTGACCTGAGGTCAGTCTCAGAGTATGTACCACTACTCCCAGACTAGTCTCAACCGACCCGAAGTCAGTGTCATAGTGGGTACAACTCCTACCACTGGTCCCAGAACAGTATCATTGATCCCAGATCAATGAAGGTCATCCTAGCATAGGGAGTACGGTAGATACAACGATGCGTTCATCGGTACTACTATGGTCCCTAACTTCATTTCCCTGCTCATTGATCAGATGAGAGGTACTTCCCATGATTCCCAGACTGCATGGGTAGGATTCCTTGTGTTATCACAAAACCTAACCCTTATAAGCTGCTGACCAGCAAGACCTTGTGTAACTCTTTCAAACCAACTTTTGGCTGAGGCTTAGCCTCCTCAACTTGAGAGGGCTCTCTCACTAGGTTAAAGATTTTGATAAAGATTAGATGGCTAACTCTATGAAACAAGTGAAAAATATGAATGGTTGAACATGATCAGTAAACATCCATTGGGCTTGTGGAGTCAAGAAATGCTTTAGTATGACAATAATATTAACTTTACATGGAAGTCAGGGCATCTGGAGTTCAACATATCAGTAATACATCAGAAATATGTAGGAAGACACAGTCTACAAATACGTGAAGGAAGTTAGAGCATAGCCAATGAGTTCTACGTAATCATGCATTCATACTACTGCAAGCAATGAAATTAATACAACCATAGGACAATTTAAACATTGAATTCTTTTTGAATCCTGAGGAGCAAAGCCAAATCACTGTATTACATTAAAACACAGTCTTACACAAAAGCACAGTATGAGTGTTCTTTGAAAAATTTCCAACCCTTGGTGCCTTACATCTTCTCCCATATATAGAGTTTATTACATGACTTAGATTCCTTCCTCTAGGATGAGGAGAATTCGAATTCTACCTGACCTGACACCTATTGACACTTAAAACCAACTATTTAATATAACTGACTGTTAACTAGCAGTTCTAGAGACCTAAAACAATTAGGAGTGTAACTCCTCATTATGATTACAACAACCTTATCTAGGAATTAAACATTCCTTTTGACACCTATAACTCCATGAATTCGAATTTGATGAAGCCTCCCACGTTGTCACCTTGCTGCTGATGATAAACCCTAGGAATTAGGGAACATGTTTCCCTGTTTTTAGGTTCAGGATCTTTGAAAATTAGCACGTGGGACAGAGCCTTTATCTTCTCATCCATGACATATTTTATGAAACTGAAGGAGGTTTTTTTAGTCCATGATGTCTAGAACAAAAACCTCTCTTGGTTTTTTAAAACACTGCTCCAGCTGTCCAGAATCTGTCCTTGAAAAACACATGTAAAATAGGAAAAGTCTGTTTGTGAAAAACTGCACCTACAGTAGTTTCGTAACACAAGTTTAACCATAAATTTCTCCCACCTTATAACGAATTTGAAGAAACTAAAAGATGTTTTTGTAGTTCAGTATGTTAGGAAGAAAAGAATCTTTCAGTTTTCAAAACTGAGTTCTCAGTTGTTCAGGAACCCTTCTGGAAGTTGACTAGGAAAAACAGAAAACGAAGTCTTTTATGCTGAAACAGGCTTTTTTTAGTGGTTTCGTAGCGCGCTACGAAAATGCTGTGTGATTTCAAAAACACAGTTTTATGCCAAAATTTGACTTCTTTGAGTTTTCTTTCCTTTGAAATGACTTTTCCATATTCCATGAGGCTGTTCAAAAGTGAATAAACTAATACCATTCTTCAAAGTAAACTTGAAAAGGTGATCCACATCAAAACTTTAGGATTTAGCCTTACTTGCTATGTAGATTTTCTTAGCTGAGTATGTCTTTCAGGTTGTTCTTCAACTAAACCTTGTCACGCATTTTGCCTAGGCTATGAAACAGATAGAAAGGAAAATCCAGAGATATCTTTCCAGTGAAATGAAGCAGAAGTTTGAAGTGATGGGAATACAACTTATGATACCTCCCTTCATACTGCAAGTAAGAAAATTTGCATATGAATCCTTGAAAAAGCTCTTGGGCACTGACTTGTTTAAGTTTCAATCAATGAAATTTGGCTTTAAGAATTCCTTGCAAGGAGTCATATCAAACTTGAAGTTTTTAAACCACCTCCTCTGTCCCCTTGGAATTTCAGTGACTACAGATATAACCTCTGGAGAGATTGGTAATTCAAGCACTACAACCTTTGAATTTAATCCTGTGAAACTGAAAGCAAATTCTTTGGTGACTTGCATGTGGCCTCCTTGAAGTTTTTCACAAAATCTCCAACAGCCAGCCTGTTTGAAAGCGTGTTCAACTTCACTGTTCTTCAGGAGAACATCTAAACTTACGGGCTCATTCCTTAGACACCTGCCTGACCTATAATCCTTCTTTTCTGTAGACATCTCCATGGAATTCCTGCAAGATGAAAATTGAAAGAGCTTGCACCATCTTAATCTCGATCACTGCCTCGCTTGAAATGGAAAGGAAGCTGCCTCGCTTGGACTTCAAAGAATTCTGATTAAATGCTTGTCAATTTGATTCTCATGCATGAACCCATACATAATCATAACTGAAAATACTTGGCTCCTTTTTTGAAATTTGAAACTTGAGCATACCAAGACACCTAACGAACCTAATGATGAGAATGAGTAGTTGAATGTGATAGGCAAGGTGTATGGACTGAAAATTGATGATGTAAGATTAACTGATTCTGATAGATTTGATAGTTGGATGACATTTGACACGGATCTGCACAAATCCCTGATTTCTTAGCGCAGCCAGTGCAAATTCTGGGTTTTGTGCTACGAAACTCCTAGACTAGGTTTTGCGCTACGAAAGCTCCTAGACAATTTCGTAGCACATGAGAACCTTGAAACAAGTTTGACACATGGAGTGATGTGGGACCAGTGATAGGCAAGAACAGAGTGTTGACCCTATTTGACCATACTAACAAGACTCTCTTCTAGATCTTAGACTCTAAAACAACCATGGAAAGACTAGACCAAGACTAATATCAATCCTTTGGAATCAAACTGATGCTCAGAATTTAGAAATTTTTTCTTAAGTGATAACACCTTGACAGGAGAACTTAATCAATCCCGTCCTCACAGGAGAACTAATCATCTTGCTACACAATCGCCATGGAGAACACATCATCCTGGCCTCACAGGAGAACCAATCATCCTGCTACATAGTCATCATGGATAACACATCATCCAGACCTCATAGGAGAACCAATCATCCTGCTACATAGTCGTCATGGAGAAGAAATCATCTATACCTCACAGGAGAACAAATCATCCTGCTAAATAATCGGCACAGGGTGTACATGTACACCACCAGGGGATAGTGAATCACCCTGTGGTCATATGTCACTCCAAGAAGTACCCCGCAACCCCCTTGGAGCTCCTAGAGCTCAATGCAACATACAGGACCCTCATCGGAGGGTCTTTGAACAACATCAAGTTGTTCTCAGAAAGTCAGGAATTATACTTTCCCTAGGGGCTTTGTCAGAATGTCGGCAACCTGTTCATCTGTACCGATATGTTGGAGCCTGATAGCTCCCCACTACACCATATCTCGAATATAGTGATACCTGATATCGATATGCTTGGAGCGATCATGAAATACGGGATTCTCTGAAAAATGAATCCCACTTTGGTTGTCACATAGGATCACGACGGTATCCAATGTAATTCCAAATAGCTCACTGAATAGCTTTCGCAACCAGACTGCCTTACAGGAGGCCATGCTAGTAGCAATATACTCTGCTTCGGCGGTGCTCAAAGCCATCGACTTTTGCTTCCTACTCATCCAAGATATCGAAGCAGATCCCAAGGAGGAGCAGCACCTGTAAGTGCTCTTATGGTCCTCCACATTGCCTGCCTAATCAGCATCAGTGTATCCAAGTAGTCTCACATCTCTGGCAACGTATCTTAACCCATAAGTGATTGTGCCACAAAGATATCTCAACAGATTCTTGGCACCAATCCAATGTATGTGGTGAGGTTCAACCATATGTTGACTCAATGTGTTGACTGTGAAGCATATATTTGGACGGGAGTTCACTAAGAACATGAATGCTTCGACGAGTTGCCAATACTCGGTGGCATTTCATAAAACAGGTCTAGCAACACTACCGCTTAACTTCTTGAAGTCAAGCTCCATCGGGGTAGTTACAGGCTTGCAGTCCACCATACCAAATCTTTCCAAAATCTTCACCACATATTTTCCTTGAGATAGGAAAATTTCCCTTGGCTTTTGCCACACTTCAAGTCCTAGGTCCTTCATTTCAAATTCAGAAGCCAACTCCTCTTAGATTTGTGAATGAGAGGGTCTGCACCTGTTAGAAAGAAGTCATCCACATACAACACTAGTATGAGAGGCTTGTCATCTTCAACCTTAAGGTAAAGGTTAGGGTCGACTTCACTCCTAGTGAATTCTCGCTTCATCAAGTAGCTATAGATCCTCTCATACCATGCTCGGGGTGCTTGCTTCAACCCATAGAGAGCCTTCAACCTGCATACATGAGATTTTCGATCATAAATCTCAAATCCTTCGAGTTTCTCCACGTCGACCTCTTCTTTGATCAAACCATGCAAGAACGCGGTCTTGACATCCATCTGATGTAGGTTCCATCCTTGTGAAGCCGCAAGGGCTATGATCGAGCGGATGGTCGTATATCTAAAAACAGGTGCAAATATCTCATCATAGTCTATACCTTCCTTCTGGGAGAAACCACAAGCAACAAAATGAGCCTTATACTTTTCCGTACTTCTATCTGCTGCATGCCTTATCTTGTAAAGCCATTTAGAAGTGACAATTGTCTTGTCCTGGGGTCTGGGAACTATTTTGCAAACGTCATTCTTCATAATAGATTCATATTCTTCGGTCATAACATCCTTCCATACTTGATGCTTGACGGTATTTGAGAATGATGAAGGTGTTAGCGCTTGAATTTGGCCTTAGGCTGAAAAAGACAAAATCCAAGGTAACACCAAACCACTTAGCCTCGTAGCTAGCCCTACGGGGCAGGAGAGGGCTCTCTCTGGGTCTATCTCGGCAAAAGGTCTTCAAAGGGAGGAGATGACAAATAAAGAACATTGATTTTATGCTAGTAAACTGATTGAGAAGGTTTGATTTCAGATTTTTAGGGTTTTGGTGGAAAACAGGGGGAAAGCAATTTTGGGTGCGGGGATGGGACACAGCTTTTGCAGAGGTCTTTTTGGGGCAAGGTAGGAGATTGTCTTGATGTCTTTGATTTAAGTGAATGGATAAGAATGACCGGTGAGGAGCTAAAGAGAGCAAGAAACCATCGAGAGTTCTCTTTAGACAGAGGAAAACATAGATATTAAGCAAACTTAAAGGCAGAGCATACAAATTATGAATTCTACCTTAACACTTCATTTACTTAATGTGCAGGAAAGAAAAGTGGGAAAATGATACACATAAAAAATCTTAAAAGTACATGAGAGAAGCACACCATCAACACAAATAACCACAGGAATCCCAAATAGTGCTACAAAACCCTGGTCTTTCCTTTGCCGAAATTGCACAGATACGGAGTGTAATACAATAGAAGCTTATCCCTCCAGAGTCCAACCATGAAAATGACTAAGAAAATACATAATATAGGCAAGCTAACACCTTTCCTTGCCTCTAGGGGTCGAGCTCATCATCCTAGGAGCTGTTTCAACCAATTCTAAACAAAGCACTACAATCTAGGCATTCAAAACAACTTGCCTCTAAAAGCTAGGAAACCAATTCATTCATTAAATGTTTGCTATTTCATGAATGAATCTTCTAGAATAGGTAAATAAGTGTCATGTCAACATGAAAATACATTAATTACATCAAAGAGGGTGAAAAATCCCATCACAAGTCAAAACTGGTCAAAGCTGGGCGAATTCCTGAGCTGTAGATGAAAAATTGAGAAAATGTCCTGATGCGTAGCGCCCCAATCCTGAACGTGTAGCGCGCCTTTGAGCCAACTTTTGAGGCACTTCCAAGCATCCAAATGAGGCAAAAGTAGGCTTGTTGGAAAGGTCTGGATGTCTACTTTCCAGCCCAAGTGGAATTTCTCAATTTGGTGGTCATTTTCCCCTCCAAAATTTCAATCTCCCAAGACTGCTCCCTGTGTGTCCAAAAAGTGGCAGAAAGTCTTTTTTTGCATGCTTTTTGACCTTCTGAGGGCTCAAAACCTGATGAAATGTCTTGGTAATTGCTGAGAAAGTGTAATTTGTCATGAAAAATCCAAAAATGCTAAGTTTTTGAGGAATGGACTTTCCCATCTTCAGGGTAGCGCGCAGCGCGCTACGCGTTCAGAGCAAAAACCTGTGTGTGGCACAAAAAAGTCAAAATTGACCAAAATTGCTCAAATTTTCCTGAAATTTGAGTTGGAAGTGCATCATTGAGCACCATGCTCCTTCAAGGTAGCCTCAGCCAAAATATGAAGGGGATCGGGCCTTTTCCTCCGTTTTAGTGCCTTGGCCAACCGTCCCTTGAGCACCTTCATTCTTGGCTTACACACATGCATTCGAGCCCAATAGTGATTCTTCATGTGTCAGAGCATGTCCTTTTCTGTGTTTGCCTTGGCCAGTAACTTCTCCAAATGAGTATTGTCCCGGATGAGCATAGCCTCTTGCTCAATGGGTGTCAAATCACCGGGTGTCTTGCGAGCCAAGTTGCGGTCTTCATGGATCCTCCGCAACTCATCAAGAGAGTGTTCATCCTCTAATTGCTTGTTGTGCTGCTCTAAATAAGTAATTGCCCAGTTTTCCATCTCCAATTTTTACTGCAGCAAGTCATTTTCAGCCCTTATTTGCTGGATGATCTCCTTTGACTCTAGGTTATGAGAAATAATATCAAGGTCAACAACATCTATGCCTGGAACACCTGATGACCCCTCATCAATCTTGGGCTGCTTGCCTCTCTCTGGTACCTGTGCTGTTGTCGAAGGCAAGGCCCCTTCCACCTGATGTGGAGATAACACTTGCTGTGCTGATGAAGAAGGTGAGACCCCTTCCACCTGATGTGGAGATAATACTCGCCGTGCAGATGCAAATAAGACCCTGTGGCCTCTCTGATATGTAACATAAGGAGGAGTGCTGACATGCTCGGGCTCTGGAATATCAAACTGATTTGAAGGCCCTCCCTCATCATGGACAACCTCAGGAGGTGGCTGTGGCACTGTGAATAAGTCACGAGAAATGAAATCCTCCCATGGAATACCCTGTTGTGCCAACTGATGCATGACCACAATCTTGATCACTGCATAATGATAAATGCTCTTGTGTTGCTGTGCTGGGCTCTTTCTTTGCACCAAGGGTACCATCCTCTCTATATTTCGGCACATGAAGAATGGAATGTTCATCATTCGTACACGTGTGAAATGCATCAACAAACGGATATGATACGAATACAAACGTGAAAATATGCCCTCACAAGTGAAATAGCAAATGATGATCTTCATCATAGGGGCATACTCGTCTCTTAAGAATCTGAAGGGAAAAACACCAGTTAGGTACCTCATATATGCAGGTTTGATATATGGATCATAATGAAATCTGTCCAACGGCTAGCGCTTGCTCCATTCTTCTCCAATATTGGGTATCCCTGTTGCTTGAGCAACAATCTCAGGTGACAATGTGAAGTCCACTCCTGCAAGATTCATATGCCCATTGTGCAAATGTAGGACAAACAAGCGGGCCAATTCCTTGTGGTGTTGAATTTGAGAGATTCTTTCACAATATTCATAGCATGATAGATATCGGAAACATGACACTGCAAGTGGACAAGCTTGTAGATAAGCCAAAGAGGTGGGTTTCTCCCTGACATGCTGACCACCCTTACCACCCCTGTGATGCCTCCTTGGCACCTCTACCTCTGGTGTTGATTCACGGTCATCACCTTGCTCATAATCTGTTTCAGTTTCTGACATGGTTTTGGAGGCAAGTGACTGAAAAATAATGCTGACTGTGCACCCAATGAACTGTTGTTTTGACTTGTTTGAATGCTGTTACCAAGGGGACAAACACACATGGGAAATGTTAGGGAAAAAGGGAAAATTGAGGGGATTAGGGAAAACATATGTGGAAGGAAATGTTAGGAAAGGAACATGGAACATATACAATCATAATTTGTAGGATTGTAATGGGAAGTAGGGTTTAGGAAATTTACATAGGATTTTAGGAATTAATAGGGTTTAGGGATTTTAATGATTTTTAGTAGGGATATTATATGATTTGCATGGGAAATGTCAAGGAAAATGGTGAGGAAAATATGGGGAAAGAGGAATGGGAAAAAGGGTAACCTTGGGCAGCAAATTTCAATGAAATCCTAGCACATTTGCAATTTTAATATTTGATATAGCAAGGTAGGGTCTTACTCCATATTAACATGGAATTTTTGCATTTTCATTGCTCATTCATCTTAGCCAAACCAAAAATCACCATGATTAGAGGCCTACCTGAAAATTTGGAGAGAAAAGCAGTTTTGGTAGCTTGCTGGCGATTTCCTGAGCAAGAAATCCAACGCGTAGCGCGCCCAGCCTGATGCGTAGCGCGCCTCCCAACGCGTAGCGCATGAGTTAAATTGAACTGGAAACTGTGCGTAGCGCGCCTCCCAACGTGTAGCGCCTGAGTTAAATTGAACTGGAAACTGCGCGTTGATGCGTAGCGCGCCCTCCAACGCATAGCGCACCTCTTCTGATGCGTAGCGCGCTTCTGCAACTGCTCAATTTGCCCAATGAACTCTGAAGTCGACTTGATAACTATTCTCTTGGAGTGTTGAGAGCCAAATGAATTACCAATGAGGGATGGCATGCTTTTATAGGCTTCCTTTTAATTTTTCACTTGCCCAAAACCCACTTTTTTATGTTTGAATGTCGACATTTTTTTGCTTTAATTGGCCCTGACCTTTAATTTCATTTCTTTGAAAAATTGGTTGAAATGATGATTTCTTCTGAAATTTTTTGCAGGGATAGCTTCTGGGATGCTTTGGAAAAGGAGACCAAGGCTGCACTTCGACATTTGAAGAATTTTAAATTTTGATGATTTTTACAAAAATGAGATAATGACCTTGTTTTTCAAAAACAGAGTTTTTGAGAACAAGGCAAAAATTTAGCTGTACAATGATGAGAAATGTTTAATGAAGGACATCCCTCTGGCCTACTGGTCCTTGATGACCTCTCAAGACAAAATTAGACTCAACCCTAGACCTAAAACCTAAAAACTTAAAGCAAAATGAATGACCCTTTGAGGACTTTATTTATTTGAACAAACCTGAACCAACAGTGCCAAACAAGAGGGGAATGACGACATAAACCCCTTCCACCGAGATTATGGCATGCCTAACGGAATGCAACATGATCACACTGATGAGACACCTAACTATGAAATGCAAAGAGCTTTGATCTCTGGCGGAGGGCTACTAGACTGACTCTAACAGAAGGCTCATTTTGTATGATCGTGCTCATGATGGTCAGGTATCCCGGATACTTGTTAGGTTTCTTACTTTCACGGAAGGTTCCTCGGGGTGCAGCACGTCCTTCAGCATCATCAAGTAGCCCCCTAAGCCATGTAGGCCTCTTCCCAGAAGAGGAAGGCTCAGGTGTATAAATAGGATCCATAGTTTCCTCCACATCAGGCATTGTTACATCATCTACCCATAGAAACTTTGGAAGTCTTTGATCATGGAGCATGGCACTGACAGCTTCCACAATCGTACGGTTCTTCCTTTCTGCCACACCATTCTGCTCAGGAGTATGTGGTGTAGTAGTCTCCCTCTTAATGCGAGCCTCAGGTATTCCTGAGTGGACCAACTGTAATATATCAGAGGTCTTGCTTTGGCTTGAGGGGAATGGTTCCCTTTTGAGCTTTCCTTCGGCACATCCTGGACATACACCTTCTTTCTCTACTCGGAATTCGGGCATCCCTATCACCATTTGTCTTACATCGAGTAGAGATTTATAATGAAGGTGGGAAAACCTCCGATGCCAAATTTCAGACTGAAGAGATATGTCATAAGACATGACACCTAGCAGAATTCCATTGACCTGATATAATGAATCAACACGAAACCCAAGAGTAAAGGCATCTTTAACATCATTTTTCCATACACGTACCTTGCCATTGTTGAAGGTCAGCTTGTAGCCTTTGTCTTCCATTGCCGAGATGGACACTAGATTCTTTTTTAGGTCAAGTACATATAATACATCCTATAAGTGGATCGTATTACCTTGATTCAATTTGAGAGAGACATTGCCTACACCTTTCACATGATATTTCATATTATCTCCAAGGATAATTTATAGGTTAGTTTCTTTCTCTATTAGATTATGGAGAACTTCTTTGTAACCAGTGAAGTGCCTTGAGACACCACTATCAATGAGCCAAATTCCTATTGAGTCCGAATGAGTAGAGGTAGATAGAGCAGCTGGTAGATAATATTCATCCTGCTTGTTTTCAACAATGTTGGATTCATACCTAGAATTTCTAGCTTTCTTGAATGGTTGTCCTCTTCCTAGATTTCCAACATTCCTTTTACCTTTGCTATTGTATTTTCCATTCCTTTGATTTCCATGAGAGGGATTTTGATCATCATCCCAGTGTGAGTCCTTTCTATCAAGGCACTCCCTTGCATAGTGGCATGCTTTATCACAAATATAACATCGTCCTTTTCTTCCACCCTTAGGTCCAGCCTTTCCTTTTGATTTAGTCGCGGAATTATTTCTTTTCTTAGCATGAGAAGAAAAGGCAGCAGGAGGACCTTTAGGCATGGGTATTTCTTGCTCTTCTACCCTTATTTCTTCTTGAATGCATCTAGCCATTAATTCCTTGAAACCAGGAATTACAATATTGATCAGAAGAGTAGTCCTGAACACGTACCATTCGGATGGTATTTCCCTACCAGTAATAGTCTCCCCAATAGATAGGAGATCGTTCCTGATTTTGGTGATCCTTAAGAAGTATGCTTGCATACTCTCATCTTTACCCTTCTTAATTTCCTTTAGCGTATTTCTAAGAAACAGAACTTGATTTGCATAATTAACTTTAAATAAACTCACCAGTCTATCGTAGATTTCCTTGGAGGTGTTCAGGTCAGACATGTAGGCCACCAAGTGCTTGTCAATTGAGTCTCGAATGATCTTATTTGCTTTGACTTCTCTGGTTTTCCATTTGTTCCTGGCAGCAACGGATGCATTTGATGGAGGCTCAACAATATTTCCTCTCACATGGTCCAACACTCCTTGATCTTCTAAGGTCGGATCGATAGACATCTTCCATCCATGTTAGTCAGCTTTCTCACGGAGCTTGTCTTCAGCAAGAAGGATCGATGAGGACCCCATAGTTCTTTTAGGATAACCTTGCCAATCTTCTCTTCGGTGATTGCTCTTGCTCTTGCTTGGGCTTTGTCTTTACCTAAGCTCTGATACCATGTTAAGTTATGGTATGTTCTATGCTTAGAGAAATTTACTTTTCTTTCTTATTATTATTCATAGATTAGAAATCACATGTGCATAAGTAAAGTGCAGATAGAACATTAAATGATAAACAGAAAACAAGCCAAGACAAGAGACACAAGATGTGGCGGCTAGCCAGGGACAAAACCCACAATGTGTGGGGAAACCCTTTGATCAAATCTTCTTTTATCTTCAATAATTCAGTAGAGAGAAATAGTACAATAAATCTGATTTATATTAGCAGTAGCAAACCCTAGATCAGCAGCATCAGCATTAGCAACTTCATCATCAAAACTAGGGTAGTCGATATCTCGCAAACCAACTGTCGAATCGACTTGATTCCACCACCAAAAAATGCGGCCTTTAGAGGAGGTCCTGATGAACCTACAATGCAGTTCAGAGGAGGAGATCTGATGGTCAACACTGGTCAAACTTTGGATCTGCAGTTGCAACTTCAGGTTCAACAGCTTCCTTTCACATGTGTGAGAGAGAGTCTCTTTTCTGCGAAGGAGAGAGAGAGATGTGATGAGATGAGTGATTGCAAATGAGGAAAAGTCCTCCTGTATTTATACACAACTGTTGATGTTTGAATAGATGCGACTGTTGGGCTTTTGAGCCTACATGAGTTGTAGGTCGACTTGATAATAATTCCATAATCAAAATAAATTCATATCTCCATAAATACTTATCAGAATCAGATGATCTTTAAATCAATCCTACACCTATCGATAAGAGGAATCTAATAAAAATATTATCAGCCATGAATAAGATGACCCACATGAAGTTTGGCCCTAGTTGCCAATTTTAACAAAACTAGAGCTGAGAGGTTGAATGTCTGTCTTCGAGAAGAGGTATTATTGCCGTGTAACAATCTCTGTTGAGTGAGCCATTTCTGGCACCCTAGTTGTACTCAAGAAATCTGCATAATAATAAAACCCTCAGAACTGCTGCACCGGCTTTCCGGCATTGGGTTTTTCCGAGGACGATTGTCCAAAAATAATGGTGTCCCTTGTGTGTTTGTCTCAGTATTTCAGTTGCTGATCTATATATGAGTTAAGGTTGCGTTTGTGTTTATTTCAGTATTTATATTTATAAATAACTTGTTAATGGAATGAACAAGTAGGAGAAATTAAACCAGATAATGCAGTAGGGATTTTTGATGTGTTAGATTCAGAAATTTCAACATGGTATCAGAGCATTGCAGATCATAGGAGGACTGAAGGCATCAACGATATCAGAAATTTGTAGTAGTAGTAGCTGTCCTGAGAGACAAAGCTGCTCCTAAGCAGAATGCAATAGAGAAGAAGTGACGCAGAGAGCCTGCGTCATCATTTCGAGCCTAAGAGAGGGCCAACGCAGTGGTAGAGAGAGGCAAAAGAGGCTCACGAAGAGCCATGTCATCCTACTCAGCTAGTAGGATTGACGTAATTGGCTAGAGGAGCAATTCAGTCTTTGTCGGAATTATGCAGAGCTTGAAGGCTCAATTTCTTCAGTAGTCGGGGCCTAGGGAGCTGTGATAAAATTGTAGTTTGGAAGCTGGTGGGGTGTTGTGTCTGTCAAAGCAGAAAAATACCTAATGGGACAGAACCAAGGTAGAGGGAGTTGCTACCTTGACAAATTTCTAGCTAAGAAATCCAGATCCAAGTTGCAGTTGCAAGAGGATTGGAGAGGAGCAGTTCGACATTAGGCATGAGGATTTCCAGCAGGGAAATCAAGACCTAGAGGGAGATTTCCAGGAGGGAAGTTGAAACTCAAAGGGAGTCTAAAAGAGGAGTGGAAATGGCAGTGAACGGACTAAGGGATTAGGACAGGTTGGATGGGGCTTCCAACTTTGTCATCTGGAAGGCCAGGATCTTGGCAGTCCTGGATCAACATCGCCTCAAGGGATTTTCCTTGAGAACCGTGGCTATCCCAGTCGACCCAGCTGATAATGAGAAGTATGAGGATGCAATGGCGAGGGAAAAGTGCATAATCCTTGACAAGGTCAAGTATCATGTCGTACCACATATTGCTGAAAAGAATACAACAAAGGAGATGTGGGATACTTTGACGACCTTGTATCAGGGCACTTTCGTGCAACAGAAGATGCTATTGGAGAATCAACTGTGGTCGTATCAGATGTAGAAGGGGGAACAGATATATCTAATCTTCCTCAGATTGTAGGAGATTTGTGACCAGCTTACTTCCATAGGGTCTACACCAGATCCGGAGTTCATGGTGAGGACCGCCTTGAATGCAGTCTCCTAGGAGTGGGAGACATTTGTGCAAGGCATTTTGGGTAGAGCTATTCTTCCACGATGGGAAAAGATGTGGGTAGCTCTTCGCCAAGAAGAGATCATACAGTTGACCAAGGCGAGGAGTAGTGGAAAAGGAGGTCGAATCAAGAAAGAGGAGGAGGAGGATGCGACTCTAGCATTTGTGGGACAACAGGGGAAGAGGAAGAGGAAGGATATCTCCAAAGTGAAGCGCTTACATTGTGGGGAGCTGGGACATTATTCATCCCACTGTCCCAAGAAGAAGAACAAGGGAGAGGCTTCTGACTCCAAGGAAGCTCTGGCTAAGGCAGAGAAAGAAGTCGATACTGACGACGACTGTGCCATGAGTTCTCACGCACCTCTAGAGAAGAGGTGGGGAGACATCGAGTTGTAGTCAGGAGGACTAAATATGAGGGGCAGGATCCTTGAGGTGCCCAAACTCTTGGATCATATCCAACCACGGGAGCCCTTAATGATAGTAGCAGGATGACAGAGGTCGGGTGGAGCAGCAAAGTAGTGCTTGGGTGCAGAAATATGAGGCAGCACAGTGGAGGTTGCAACAGTGTGAGAGGCACAAAGGTGTATGCAGCAGCTCAGTGGCAACAGAGTGAGCATAGGATAGCAGCAGAGGCAAATTTAGTTTCATGAGGCTTCCAGACTCATCGAGATTTCAGTATTTGGGCGGATTAGTTACTTACTTCTTGGTATCTGAGTTGCAATGCAGCAGTTAGTAGTGGCAGTGTTAGGGGCAGCATGGCCCGCATATTGAGAGGGAGTTGCATTACGAATGTAGTTGTCGCAGTGGCAGTGTTGTGGGAAACAATACAGGAAGCAATAGTGCAGATGATGTGAGGTAGCAGGCCAAGCATTAGCACAGGTACCAGTGCGGAAGAATCAATGTGATGTTCAGTGATGGAGCATTACTAGAGTACATTCCTCGCTAAGAGGGAGTGTTGATTTGTGGTAGCATCAGATGTGCTCTAGCCATGAAAATTGGTGGAGAGGCTAAGGCACATAAGATCTCCAAGAACTAGAAATGGTTTGGGGAAATTCCATCCAGTTGCAGAGAATTAAAATAATTAATATTTTTAATGGGGTTCCTAAGTCTAAACTTAGGAAAATTAAAATATTAATGGGTATTAATATAAAAATGGGTTAGAATGTTTTAAATGACATAGATCAAGCCAAATATAACCTTAGTCATTGATTAAAGACTTAATCTTGGTCGTTGAAGACTCAACATGAAAAGTATAAGAGGACGCTTGAGAGTCAGTTTGAGACACACCAAGATTGATTAGTCAGTTTGATTTTTTGGAGCGAGGTTTGCTGAGAAAATTCTAACAAGTGATCTGTTTCAGCATGGGGTGGTGAGTACATAACAAAGAGGCAGAGATAGTGCCAGAGGATCAGCGCAGTGACCAAATAGGTTGGCGCAGAGGAAGCTAGAGCTACACAGAGGTAGCAGAAGCTATGCAGAGGCAGCTAATGACTGTGCAGAGGATGAGGGGCCTATTTGGGTGACACAGAAGGCTAGAGAGCTGTAATAAAGGGCTAGAGTGCTGACGCAGATGGCCAAAGGACTGATGCAGAGGCTTTAGGGGCTGATCTGAGGCTAGTAAGGTTGACGCAGAGCCTAGGAGAAGCGCCAGAAGGATTTTTGTGGGGCAGACTAGAGTTGAGAGGTTGAATATCTGTCTCCGAGAAGTGGTATTACTGCCGTGTAACAATCTCTGTTGGGTGAGCCATTTCTGGCACCCTAGTTGTACTCAAGAAATCTGCATAATAATAAAACCCTTAGAAATGTTGCGCCTGTTTTCCCGCATTACGTTTTTTCGGGAACGATTGTATAAAAATAATGTGTCACTTGTGTGTTTGTCTCAGTATTTTAGTTGCTGATCTATATATGAGTTAAGGCTGCGTTTGTGTTTATTTCAGTATTTATATTTCTAAATAACTTGTTAATGGAATGCACAAGTAGGAGAAATTAAACTAGATAATGCAGTAGGGATTTCTAATGTGTTAGATCCAGAAATTTCAACACTTCCTGCACTCCCGACTATTGTTGTTACTCTCTCTCTCCAACCTGCAACTCTCCCTTTGATTTGATTTTCTCTTACCGAACTTCAACCAGTGAGAAAATCGATCTACTTGGGCAACTGAGTATTTGCCTGGTTCAATTTCCAAATGACCATCGATGTCTTTCTTATAATCCTCTCATTGATCAATCAACGAACCAAATTAGATTCTAATCAATGTATAAGATCATTTTGACTTGATCCTCGTCTTCTTATAGAAGTTTCACCCTCAGTTTAATTAATACCCTTTAATTATTTTAATTTCCTAAGTTTAGACTTAGGCATTCATTAAAAGTAATTAATTACTTTAATAAAATTGTCTCCGGGTGGAATTTCCCAAAACGATTTTTGGGTATTATGGAATACTTGTGTCCATGCCTCCTTGCAACTTTTGAGGCTTAGAGCACATCCTATGCTACCAGAAATCAACACTCCCTCTTAGAGAGGAATGTGCTCTAATAATGCAACCTGCTGAAGCATCAATCTGACTCTGTAACTTCACCCTCTGCGTTGTTGATGTCTGACATCATTTCCCACCAACTACTACACAAATATTGCATCTGTGTTGCTGGTGGCCTTTCCACAGTCAGCTCTGCATCTGTACTGCAACCCTCTCATCTGATGCTACTGCAACTGAGAAACTTTCTGTTTCTGCTATTGAAATGGGTTCTCTACCATACCCACCTGCTCCCTAAACTGGATGAACTTAGCTCTTCCTAAAGCTTTTGTGAGTACATCTTTTACTTGATTTCCTGTGGGGACATACTACAGTTGTACTGCCCCACGTTGAACATAGTCTCTAATATTAATGTGTTTTGACCAATCATGAAATACTAGATTCTTAGAGACTTTAATACAACTCTGATTATCACAGAAAATATTGGTCGCTTCCATCCTCTTCATGAACAACTCACAACTAGTTTTCTAAGCCATATAGTTTAACACATTGCTGTGATGATTGCCATATATTCTGTTTCTGCTGAGCTTAGAGCTATCGACTTCTGCTTCCTTCTGTACCAAGAGATCATTCTAGATTCAATGCTAAAGCAATACCCAGAGGTACTTTTCCGGTCTACTAAACTACTTGCCTAATCTGCACCTGTGAATCCATTCAATCTGATGTCATCTCCTCAGGTGTATTTCAACCCATATCCGAATGTTCCACACACATATCTAAAAATGTGCCTAGCTGTTGCCCAACGCACCCTTTTTGGTTCCACCATGAACTGACTAAGGGTGTTGACAACGAAGCAAATGTCTGGCCTAGTGTTGACTAGATACATGAGCGACCCAATGAGCTATCTGTACAAGGTGGGGTTCACTTGTCTTCTGATGCATCTATTTTCTTCCAGTTGGTGATCATAGGTGTAGCCATGGGCCAACAATCCTACATTTTGAATCTCTTTAGGATCTCTGTAGCATATCTTCCTTGCCCCAGGAAGATCTCCCAATTCTTCTGCCAAACTTCCAACCCTAGAAAATAATGCATCAACCCCATATCCTTCATGTCGAATTCAACTTCAAGATTCTTCTTGCAGTTCTTTATGAGCCTAGATGACCTTGTTAGAAACAAGTCATCCACATATAATACCAGAATAAGTGGCTCATTCTCCACCATTAGATAGTATTGATTGGGATCAACATCACTCTTGATGAATGCCAACTGCTGCAAGTAACTATCAATATGACCATACCATGCTATGGGTGCCTGCTTGAGCCCATACAGGGCTTTCTTTAACCTGCACACATGCGTTCTCTTTTCATGAGTTTCGAAGCCTTCAGGCTGTTCTATATACACCTATTTTTCTATCACCCCATTCAAGAATGTTGTCTTGACATCCATTTGGTGAATCTCCCATCCCATTTGAGTTGCTAGGGATATAATAGATCTGATAGAGCTATGTCTAGCTACTGGGGTGAAGGTCTCCTCATAGTCTATTCCTTCCTTTTGTGCGTACCCCTTTGCCACGAACCTAGCCTTGTACTTCTCTATACTGCCATCTGTAGCATACTTGATCTTGTAGATCCACCTTGATCCTACAACTGATCTATCCTCTGGTCTAGGTACCACTTCCTAGACATCATTCGTCATGATAGAACTATACTCTTCTACCATGGCATCCACCCAAACTTGGTGTTGTATGACTTCCTGAAAGCTGGAGGGTTCTTCAACTTGTGCTACCAAGGCTTGGTACCTGTCAGTCTGTCTACGCTGCCTCTTCTCGGTTCTAGGAGCTCCAACGAACTCCTCCGCATCCCTCAACATCTGCCATACTTCCCTGTTGGTTCTACCACTAGTGGTTGGAGGCTCAATCAAATCTCCCTCCTGTTCCTGCTGTTACATCTGCTGAGAACTGCCTGGATTTCCTACTTCTGAGGAAATACTGGTGCTGGTCACTGTGCTTGATCCTGGTGTCTGTCCTCCTGCTTTTCCTCCTTGCTGCCCCTATTGTTGTTAGACTAATGGGACATCTACTAACTGATCTTCTGTTGGCATCTCTCGAGATTTCTTGAAATCTCTATCCTCCATGAACTTTGCATCCCATCTTACTACAATCTTCCTGTTGCTAGGAATGTAAATTTAGTATGCCTTTGAGGTCTCGCTATATCCTACGAGGTACCCCTTTTTTGCAGTCTGATCTAGTTTACTACGCTTCTCATTTGGATTATGACAATATGCCACACTTCCGAATATCCTGAGATGACTCGCTTTTGGCTTCTTCCTTGTGAAGACTCCTTTAGGCATTTTCTTCCCCAATGCTCCGTGAGGAGTTCTATTCTGGATATACACAACTGTGTTGCATGCCTCTGCCCATAAGTATCTAGGCAAGTCTTGGTCATACAACATAGCCTTTGCCGCCCCAACAATAGTTCTATTCTTTTGCTTTGCTATTCCATTCTGCTTTGGATTATATGGAGTTGTCCATTCTCTTTTGATGCCCTCGTTTGCCTAGAAATCTATGAAGTCTTTGTTCGTATACTCTCCACCATTATCTGAATGCAATACCTTTATCTTTTTCCCTGTCATGTTCTCTATGAGAGCCTTAAACTCTCTGAACCGATCAAAGACCTCATCCTTGGTCTTTAAGAAATAGACCTAGGTTTTTCTAGAGTGATCATCAATAAAGGGGACGAAGTATTCGCCACCACTAAGAGCTCTCGTGGACATTGGGCCACAAATATTTGAGTGTATCAATCCCAATACGCCTTTCACTCTGTTTTTACTTCTGGAAAAAGCTGCCTTAGTGTACTTCCCTCGTACACATCCTTTGTATACATCATCATGCTTAGCACTGAGGACTAGTACCCCTATAACAGTGTCTCTGAGCATCCTCAGTGCTCCATGGTGTAAGTGTCCCATTTGCTTGTGCCACAGTTCATTTAGTTCCTTCTCACCATTATGGTTGCTACCTATCAATGCCATTGGAGACTCGAGCTACAATTTACACACTCTGTTGCTTCGACCTCCAATTTATCTTATCTTCTTCCAGCTTGGTTGTTTCACGTATAATTTCCTTCCAATGAAGTATACATCGTATCCCTTGTCTTGTAATTAGGACATTGAAATCATTCATTCCTAACCCGGGCACATGTAGAACATTAGTGGCTCGGATGCTGGTTCTTGCTTCCGTCTGAAATGTTATGGTGCCTCTCCCTATTGGAGTATACTTCGTTATGTTGCCCCTAGTGATCTAGAAATCCATCTGCTCTTCTTGATGGCTTGAGAAGATTCTCGTACTCCAGTCATGTGTTGAAGCCCCGCTATCAATATTCGAAACATTTACTGATGCTGAACTTGACAAGCATGTGAATTCTTCTTCCAATCTGGAAGATAATTCAGAGACATCTTGATTTTCCATCCTTATTTGTGCCATTTTTCCTATAGATTTTTTGACGCTTTTCTGCCCAGCGAAAACTGTGTCCCACCTGAAGACTGCTCTGTGCTGAGACTACTGCACTACTCCCTCTATCACTAGCAAACTTCAATATGAAAATCTTTCTCTCTATCGTCTCACTCAGAGAGAGATTTTCCCACAAAAGTTTTGCCCTCCTGGACTATGCAATCCCTCTGGGGATTCAATCTGCTGCCTACGCAACTCCCTCTTGTGTTCAGCCTTGGTTCTTCTAGTTCCGTTCTTTTTCTTCTCCTTAGCTCTGATACCATGCGAAAATTTCTAACTAGAAATCCAACTGCAGTGACTAATATTATTTCTTCCACTTATTAATTCAGAAATAAGTTATTCACAGTGTTTATTAAGCAAATATCGAAATAACTTCTACTGCAGCCTTCACAATTCAAATACGTGGAAACTAAATGTAAGGAAAAATACTAGCTCAAGTACAATCACAATTACATAGTTATTTTTGGACAATTGTCCCCGGGAAAACCAAATGTGGGAAAACCAATGTAGCAGATGAGGGTTTCTTTATTAATCTTCAACAAAATCTCATGTAAAAGATACAACCAACAGAATGGAAGAGGAATTTCTGTGAGAAATTTTACAGAAAATTTTCTCATGGTTCATAGTGAAATTCTAACTCTGGAGAGGACTTGCTGTCCTCACTGCATCTCACTGCGTCAAATTCTGCGCAGTGACTGTGTAGAATTCCTGCAGAAATTCCGATATATCTAGAATTCTAGTTAAATTAAACACAAATAATTTGCTGATATTCAAGAGAGGAGAGAAAGGAATTTTCTCCATAAATTCAATGTATTAAATTAATGAACAATAGTAATGCATGAGCAACCAAACCTCTAATCACAAAGGGAGGTGGTTATATAGAAATTGTCGAATCTAGAAAACTAGGAAAAAACTAGTAAAAAACTAGGAAAGGTTAAGAAAAGCTAAAGGGAGGCCTAAAATAGCAACAATGACTCAAGACAACCTATGCCAACTATTAGCCACAAGGAAAGCATTAGGAGGGGTGCATTTCCCAAGGAAGGTAACTTTAAAATATGCTAAAATGGTCCGGGGGACCAAATCCCTTGATTTAAGGGGGAATCTTCATGTGGGGCACCAATCCTCAAATAACTCAAGTGCATGAGGTGTGGTTAGGTGTGAACACACACTTAGACATCTAAATGGTTTAGGAAAGTGGTTGGACCAATATTTCCATAATATTAAGTCTTTAAAGGCAAAAAACAAGGGAAAATTGGTCCACCAAGCTAGTTTACCAAAAACCAAGAGTGAACATGATTTTTAGTGCACGTGGTGAAGTCAAGGATACTTAGGCTAAGAAATAAATGTAGATGTTAGGTTTATTTTCCAACACCCCCCCTTCATCCTAACTCACTTATCTAAACTGAGTCCCAGGAAACATGCCATCTTAGGTAGTCAGGTATAATAAATAAAAGATCCTCATAAAATGAAGAAAGAGGGAAAACCTCATGGGAAAATCCCCTCCGCCCCCCCAAAAGAGGAAAAAAGGGCTAAGTGGGTAGAAGGGCCTACTTAGTTGTCTCCACCACTCTAAGCATAGCTCTCACTTCTGAAAATTTCTTTTCAGTGAAAGACTTGGTGAAGATTTCTACAACCTGCTACTCAGTGGGGCAGTACTGCAGTGATATGACTCAGTCACGGATCAGCTCGCGGATGTAATGCATGCGAATCTCGATGTGCTTGGTCCTCTGCCTCTAAACTGGATCTATCGATATTTGAATGGACCCCTGATTGTCACAAAATATGATAGTTAGACGTGGATATTGAATACCAAACTCGGAGAGAAGCCATCGCAACCAAACAACCTGTGTAGTTGCATTTATTGCACCTCTATACTCTGCCTCGGCTGTAGATAAAGCAATTGTGGATTGCTTCTTGCTAGACCAAAAAAAAGGCCCTGAACCAAAGCTGAAAACATAACCAAAGGTGGACATGCGGTCTGTACCATCGCCAGCCCAATTAGAATCTGTGTACCCAAACAGTGAAAGTGGGAAATCTACAACATAAAAGATACCAAAACTAGAATTACCTTTCACTTATCTAAGGATTCTCTTTGCAGCTTTCCAGTGAAGCTCATGGGGCTCCTGCATATATCTGGAACAAACTCCTACTGCAAAATATATGTTAGGTTGGGTGTGAGTAAGGTACAACAAACTCCCAACCAACTATCGATACAATGTATAGTCCACCAAAGGTGTAGTACCTGCATCCTCAAATCTGATCCCCGAAATAAAGGGAGATGTTGTTGGCTTGCATTCTGTCATTTGAAAGTGGACAACTAGATCTGATGCATTATAGACTTTTCCATCTTGATCCTTGAAGTAGATTGAGAAACTTCAAGACCAAGAAAGTAGTGCAACAGTCCCAAATCTGTCATGGGAAATCGATCGTGCAAAGATGATTTTGCGGAATCAATCGTTGAGGTAAGGTTCCATTTCATCAGTAAATCATCTACATAAAGTAATATCAGCAAAATGGAATCATCATGTTGCATCAAATAAACATTCGGATCAGATTTGCATCCAATGAATCCAATGGAAAGCAAGAAAGAATCCATCTTTGCATACCATGCTCTGGGAGCTTGTTTTAGGCCATGCAAAGATTTCTTTAATCTGCAAATGAGGGAAGAGTTTTGAATGTATCCTTGTGGCTTCTCCATATATATCTCCTCCTTGAGATCCCCATGAAGAAATGCACTCTTCACATCCATGTGATGAACTTCCCGTCTACGAGAAGCAGCAATGGCTAAAACTAGTCAAATGGAGTCCATTTTTGCAACAGGTGCAAATGTCTCTGAAGTCTATGCCATGTACCTGTGAGTATCCTTTTGCAACAAGTCAAGCTTTGTAATTTTTGATCTCACCATCTGTAACAATCTTTGTTCAATAGATCCATCGGCATCGAACAAGCTTTCTTCCTTTCGGAAATGGAATCAAGTCCCATGTGTTGTTTTCCATGAGAGCAAAGTACTTTTCATCCATGACAGCCTCCCAAAGCGAGTTTCCAACAGCCTCAGAGTGTGACTGTGGATTTGAACCAAGTGTCATATAGCAATGTATGGGAAGCAATGGTTCGGTGGTAGCCAGGGCTTGAGGAACCCCAAAAAACTGTGATCTAGTCCTTCTTGCATCTGCAACATCACCGACTAGTTCACCTGCATCTTGCAGGGTTTTCTCTGCCCAAGTTGGCAGCTGAGTTGGAGTAGCCATGACCTACTCCTCATCCTCTGAATCAAACCCAAGAGGCTTCTCTGATGGCTTCTCTGAAGTGCTCAAAGAAGTTTCAGACTCCTCCTCATCAGTGGCAACAAGCAGTTCCTTGGCAGGGTCTGCTGAAAAATCATGCAGTGATTCTTCTTCAAACTTCACACTTTGAGCTACAAGGAAATTTTTAGTGTGAGAGTCCAAAAATCTATATCCTTTGACACTTTCAGGATATCCAACAAAGATACATTCAACACTTTGAGGCTCCAAAGCCTTCCTCTTATCTATCGGAATGTGAGCCCATGCTCATGAACCAAAAATGCGAAAGTGCGACACTTTTGGTTTCTTACCGGTCCAACATTCAAATGGAGTGGTGCCTTTGAGTGCTTTGTGAGGAATGCAGTTCTGAATGTATGCTACAAAATTAATAGATTTAGCCCATAGCTTAGGAGCTAATGATTTGGACTGTAGCATACACTTGGCCATCTCTTTTAACGATCAATTTTTCCTCTACGCGACACCATTCTGTTGTGGTGTATATGGCAATGTGTGTTGTAGCTATATACCTTCATCAATACAAAATTGCTGCACATCTTTGTTGACATACTCCTCCCCATTATCAGTACGAAGTATCCTAATCTTACACCCAAACTCATTCTCAGTAAGTGCTATAAATTCTGTAAGGCATTCAAATACTTCCGATTTTAATTTCAGAAAAAAGACCCAAGTAAAGCGAGAGAAATCATCTATGAAGGTGAGTACATATCGAGGCTTACTGATTGAAGGCTGTGGGAATGGGCCCGTGATGTCACTATGAATTAGTTCAAGAGGTGAAGAAGCTCTCCGTGCCTTCCCTTTTTCAAAATTTTGCTCCGGATGCTTACCAAGAATGCATCCTTGACATACACTGCTTGTGAATTTAATAGCGGGAAATCCTTCTACCATGTTTTCCTTGTTGAGTTGATGCAAGTACTTATAGTTTAGATGGCCAAATATTTCATGCCATAAGCTACTGATATCATTAGATTGTTATGGAAATACTGTTAAGTTATGGTATGTTCTATGCTTAGTGCAATTTACTTATTTTTCTCATTATCCACAGATTAGTAATCACATGTACATTAAGTAAAGTGCAGATAGAGCATTAAACAATCAACAGAAAACAAGTCAAGACAAGATACACAAGATGTGGTGGCTAGCTAGGGACAAAACCCAATATGGGGAAACCCTTTGATCAAATCTTCTTTTATCTTCGATAATTCAGCAGAGAGAAATAGTACAAAAATTTGATTTACATTAGCAGTAGCAAAACCTAGATCAGCCCTAAACTAGGGCAGTCAATATCTGTCAAACTGGAGCTCAGATCACCTTGATTCCTTCACCAAAAAATGCGGCCTTCCAAAGAGATTCGGCTTCACCCACTGCGTAGTCTAGAGAGAGAGAATGATGGTCAACACTGGTCAAAGTTCCTTTCTACAGTTGCAACCCTAAAATCTACGTTCCTTTTCCACACGTGTGAGAGATAGAGTCTTTTCTGCGCAAGGGAGAGAAGAGACTCTTTTTTTGCGTAGGAGAGAGAGAGAGAGATGTGAGGAGAAGTGAAGTGTGCAAATGAGGATAATACTCCTTGTATTTATATGCAAAACATTGTGGTTGAATAGATGCATCTATTGGGCTTCTGAGCCTACATAAGTTGCTGGACGACTTTGACAATTAGTCCATAATCAAAATAAATCATATATCCATAAATACTTTATCGGAATCGGATGACCTTTAGATCAATCCTACACCTCTCAACAAGAGGAATCTAGTAAAAATATTATCATCCATGAATAAGGTGACCCACATGAAGTTTGGCCCTAGTTGCAAATTTTAACACTCCCTCTCAACTAGGGAGAACTTCATCTGCAATCTGTTGGACTGTCACTGTTGTCCATCCATCAAATGCACTGTCTTGTAAGGTTTGACCCTACTTGCTCTTCTCTGCTTTGCTTTGCTCTTCTTGGTTCCACTCTTCTTTGCTCTACTATGCTTTTCTCGAATTATGAAGAAGAAGAAATGATCAAGGATGTATCATACCATCCTCCACTGACCCGAAGTCAGTCTCAGAGTGTGTACCACTCTCACTGGTCCCAGACCAGTATCATTGATCCCATATCAATGAAGGTCATCCTAGCATAAGGAGTACGGTAGATACAATGATGCATCCATCGATACTACTATGGTCCCTATCCTCATTTCCTTGCTCATTGATCAGATGAGAGGTACTTCCCATGAGTCCCAGACTGCATGGGTAGGATGCCTTGATAGGAGAACTAATCATCCTGTCTACAGGAGAGAGAATCATCCTGCCCAGTGGATGCCATGGAGAACTAATCATCCTAGCCCGGAGGAGAATGAATAATCCCGTTCCGCAATCACCATGGAGAACACATCAGCCAGGCCGAAAGGAGAACTAATCATCATGTTCCATAGTCGCCACGGAGAACGAATCATCCTGGCCCACAAGAGAACTAATCATCCTGTTTCATAGTCGCCACAGGGTGTCACAGGGAAAGGTTGAACATTTTACACTGTACAAAGTGTACCAACAGGGGATGGTGAGTCACCCTGTGGTCATATGTTGCTCCAGGAAGTACCACGCAATCCCTTGGAGCTCCTAGAGGTCAGTACATCATACTTGACCCTCATCAGAGGGTCTCTAAACGACACCAAGTCGTTCTCGGAAAGTCATAAATTTGACCTTTCCTAGGGGCTTTGTCTGAATTTCGGTGACCTGCTCATCTATACCGATATGTTGGAGCCTTATTGTCCTTGTTGCACCATATCTCGAATATAGTGGTACCTGATATCGATATGCTTGGAGCGATCATGAAATATGGGATTTTCAAATAAATGGATCCTGCTCTGGTTGTCACATAGAATCACGGTGGTATCCAATGTAAATACAAATAGCTTACTGAAGAGCTTTCGCAACCAGATTGCCTTACAGGAGGCCATGATAGCAGTAATATACTTTGCCTCGGCGGTGCTCAAGGCCACCGACTTCTGCTTCCTACTCATCCAAGATATTGAAGTAGATAACAAGGAGAAACATCACCTGGAAGTGCTCTTACAGTCCACCACACTGCCTGTCCAATCAGCATCAGTATATCCAAGTAGTCTCACATCTCCGATCTTAACCCATAAGTAATTGTGCCACGAAGATATCTCAACAGATTCTTGGCACCAATCCAATATATGTGGTGAGGTTCAACCATATGTTGACTCAACGTGTTGACTGCAAAGCATATATCTAGACGAGAGTTCACTAAGAACATTAATGCTCCGATGAGTTGACGATACTCGGTGGTATTTCGTAAAACAGGTCCAGTAGCACTACCGCTTAACTTTTTGAAGTCAAGCTCCATCGGGGTACTTACGGGCTTGCAGTTCACCATACCGAATCTTTCCAATATCTTCACTACATATTTTCCTTGAGATAGGAAAATTTTTCCTGGCTTCTGCCAAACTTCAAGTCCTAGGAAATAGTGCATCAGTCCTAGGTCCTTCATTTCAAATTCAGAAGCCAACTCCCTCTTACATTTGTGAATGAGAGGGTCTGCACCTGTTAGAAAGAGGTCGTCAACATACAACACCAGTATAAGAGGTTTGTCATCTTCAACCTTAAAGTAAAGGTTAGGATCGGCTTCACTCCTAGTGAATCCCAGCTTTGTCAAGTAGCTATCGATCCTCTCATACCATGCTTGGGGTGCTTGCTTTAGCCCATAGAGGGCCTTCTTCAACCTACACACATGAGATTTTTGATCATAAATCTGAAATCCTTAGGGTTGCTCCACGTAGACATCTTATTTGATCGAACCATGAAAGAACGCGGTCTTGACATCCATCTGATGTAGGTTCCATCATTGTGAAGCCGCAAGGGCTATGATTGAGTGGATGGTGGTATATCTGGCAACAGGTGCAAATATCTCGTCATAGTTTATACCTTCCTTCTGGGAGAAGCCACGTGCGACAAAATAAGCCTTATACTTTTCCGTACTTCGATCAGCTGCATGCTTTATCTTGTAAAGCAATTTAGAAGTGACAATTGTCTTGTCCAGGGGTATGGGAACCACTTCCCAGACATCATTCTTCATAATAGACTCATATTCTTCGGTCATACTTGATGCTTGATGGCATCTGAGAATGATGAAGGCTCATTTTGAATGAACGTGCTCATGATGGTCAAGTATCCCTGATACCTGTTTGGTTTCTTACTTTTACGTAAGCTTCCTCGGGGTGCAGTGTGTCCTTCAACATCATCAAGTGTCCCCCTAAGCCATGAAGGCCTCTTCCTAGAAGAGGAAGGCTCAGGTAGAGGAGGATCAATAGGATCCATGGGTTCTTCCACATCAGGCATTATTTCATCATCTTTTTCTTTTGGTTCCCTGGTGTCAGCTTCTTGAGAGCTCCTCACAGTAGGAAGATTGTTCACCTTGTTGAGAGCCATATCTTTGTCAAAGGTGACATCATGACTAATCACGACTTCCCTTTGACGGGCTACATAGATTCTATAGCCCTTAGTATTTTCACTATAGCCCACGAAGATTCCTTTCTTTCTAGACGCACCCAATTTATTCCTTTTCTCTTTCAACACATGAAAATATACAAGGCTTCCAAAAATTCTAAAATGAGATACATTAGGTTTCTTACCAGTGAAAATTTCTTTAGGAGTTTTAGAACCCAATGCTTGATGGGAGCATCAGTTTTGTACATATACAACGGTGTTTTCAGCTTCGGCCCATAGAAATTTTGGAAGTCTTTGATCATGGAGCATAGCACAGACAACTTCCACAATCGTACAATTATTCCTTTCTACCACACCATTCCGTTCAGGAGTGTATGGTGTAGTAGTCTCCCTCTTAGTACTAGCATCTTTACAAAAGTCATGAAACTCATTAGATTCATATTTAGTCCCATTATCAGTCCTTAAGATCTTGATCTTCTTTTTAGTTTGATTCTCGATCAAGGCTTTGAAGTGTCGAAACTAGGAGAACACTTCATCCTTCTTTTTCAAGAAGTATATCCAAGTCTTGCGAGAATAGTCATTTGTAAAATTGAGGTAATATGAATATCCTCCCAATGAGTTCACAGGCATCATACCAGATATGTCTGAGTGAACTAACTGCAATATATCGGAGGTCTTTCTTTGGCTTGAGGGGAATGGTCCCCTTTTTAGCTTTCCTTCGGCACATCCAGGACATACACCTTCTTGCTCTAATCTAAACTCGGGCATCCCCATCACCATTTTTCTTACATCAGGTAGAGCTTTATAATGAAGGTGAGAAAACCTCTAATGCCATAGTTTGGACTGAAGAGATATGTCACAAGACATGACACCTAGAGGACTTCCTCCAACCTGATATAATGAATCAACTCGAAACCCAAGAGTGAAGGCATCTTTAATATTGTTTTTCCATACACGTACCTTGCCATCGCTGCAAGCCGCCTAGTAGCCTTTGTCTTCCATTGCCGAAATGGACACCAGGTTCTTTTCGAGATCAGGTACATATAATACATCCTATAGGTGGATTGTATTACCTTGATTCAATTTAAGAGAGACATTGCCTACACCTTTCATGGGATATTTCATATTATCTCCAAGAACAATTTCCAGGTTGGTTTATTTCTCTATCAGATTATGGAGAACTTCTTTGTAACTAGTGAAGTGCCTTGAGGCACCACTATCAATAAGCCAATTTTCCAGCGAGTCCGGAGGAGCAGAGGTAGATAATTTTTATCCTGCTTATTGTCAACAGTGTTAGATTCATACCTGGAATTTCTTGCCTTCTTGAATGGTTTTCCTCTTCCTTGATTTCTAGCACTCCTTTTACCTCAGCCATTTGACCTGCCATTTCTTTGATTGCCTTCAGAGGGATTTGATCATCATCCCGATATGAGTTCCTTTTATCAGGACACTCCCTTGCATAATGACCTGGTTTATTACAATGGTAACATCGTCCTTTTCTTCCACCCTTTGGTCCAACCTTTCCTTTGGATTTAGCCTCGGAATTGTTTCTTCTTTTAGCATGAGAAGAAAAGGCAGCGGGATGACCTTTAAGTGTGGCATTTCTTGTTCTTCCATCCTAGCATATTCTTTGAATCTTGCCATTAATTCCTCAAATCCAGGAATTACATTATTGTTGAGGAGAGTAGTCCTGAATATATACCATACAGATGGTAGTCCTCTAGGAGTTGTGAGTGCCATTTCCTTGTCAGGAATTACTTCCCCAATAGGTAGGAGATTGTTCTTGATCTCGGTGATTCTTAAGAAATATGCTTGCATATTTTCATCTTTTCCCTTCTTAATTTCTTTTAGCTTATTTCTAAGAAACAGAGGTTGATTTGCATCATTAACTTTAAATAAACTCACCAATCTATCATAGATTTCCTTAGAGGTGTTCAACTTAGAAACATAGGCCACCAAGCACTTGTCGATAAAGTCCCGGATGATCTTCTTTGCTTTGACTTCTCCCTTGGGCCATTTGTTTCTGGCAGCAGCGGATGCATTTGATGGAGGCTAAACAACTCTGCCTCTCACATGGTCCAACACTTCTTGTTCTTCTAATATTAGATCGAGAGACATCTTCCATTCGTGGTAGTCAGAATTCTCACAAAGTTTGTCTTCAGCAGGGAAGTGTGTTGAGGACCCCATAGTTCTTTTTAGATAGCCTTGCCAACCTTCTCTTCGGTGATTGCTCTTGCTCTTGCTTGGGCTTTGTCTTCACCTCAGCTCCGATACCATGTTAAGTTATGGTATGTTCTATGCTTAGTACAATTTACTTATTTTTCTTATTATCCACGGATTAGTAATCACATGTACATTAAGTAAAGTGCATATTGAACATTAAATGATCGACATAAAACAAGCCAAGACAAGAGACACAAGATGTGGCAACTAGCCAGGGACAAACCCCAATATGGGGAAACCCTTTGATCAAATCTTCTTTTATTTTTAATAATTCAACAGAGAGAAATAGTACAAAAATTTGATTTACATCAGCAGCAGCAAACCCTAGATCAACCCTAAACTAGGGCAGTCAATATCTGTCAAACCGGAGGTCGGATTACCTTGATTCCTTCACCAAAAAATGTGACCTTCCAAAGAGAGTTGGCTTCTCCTACTGCATAGTCCAGAGAGAGAGAATGATGGTCAACACTGGTCAAAGTTCCTTTCTGAAGTTGCAGCCCTAAAATCTGCGTCCCTTTTCCACACGTGTGAGAGATAGAGTCTTTTCTACACAGGAGAGAGAAGAGACTCTTTTTCTGCGCAGGAGAGAGGGAGAGATGTGATGAGAAGTGAACAGTGCAAATGAGGAGAATACTCGTATTTATATGCAAAACGTTGGGGTTGAATAGATGTGTCTGTTGCACTTCTGAGCCTACATAAGTTGCTGCCCGACTTCGACAATTAGTCCATAATCAAAATAAATTCATATCTCCATAAATACTTTATTAGAATTGGATGATATTTAGATCAATCCTACACCTCTTGATGAGAGGAATCTAGTAAAAATATTATCATCCATGAATAAGGTGACCCACATGAATTTTGGCCCTAGTTGCCAATTTTAGCACTCCCTCTTATCTAGGGAGAACTTCATCTACAATCTATCGGGCTGTCACTGTTGTCCATCCATCAAATGCACTGTCCTGTATGGCTTGACCCTACTTGCTCTTCTCTGCTTTGCTTTGCTCTGCTTGGTTCTACTCTTCTTTGCTCTGCTCTGCTTTGCCTGAATTATGAAGAATAAGAAATGATCGAGGATGTATCATACCATCCTCCATTGACCTGAAGTTAGTCTCAGAGTGTGTACCACTCTCGCTGGTCCCAGATCAGTATCATTGATCTGAGATCAATGAAGGTTGTCCTAGCATAGGGAGTACGGTAGATACAATTATGCGTCCATCGATACTACTATGGTCCCTATCCTCATTTCCCTGCTCATTGATCAGATGAGAGGTACTTCCCATGAGTCCCAGATTGCATGGGTAGGATTCCTCGACAGGAGAACTAATCATCCTGTCCACAGGACTGTGAATCATCCTGTCCAGTGGATGTCATGGAGAATTAATCATTCTGGCCCATAGGAGAACGAATCATACTGTTCCAGAATCGCCATGGAGAACGCATCCTCTAGGCCCACAGGAGAAATAATCATCATGTTCCATAGTCGCCATGGAGAACGAACCATCCTGGCCCACAGGAGAACTAATCATCCTGTTTCATAGTCGCCATGGGGTGTCATAGGGGAAAGTTGAACCTTTTACCCTGTACAAAGTGCACCAATAGGGGATGGTGAGTCACCCTGTGGTCATATGTCGCTCCAAGAAGTACCCCGCGCTCCCTTGGAGCTCCTAGAGCTCAGTACATCATACTTAACACTCATTAGAGGGTCTCTGAACGACACCAAGTCGTTCTCAAAAAGTCAGAAATTTGACCTTTCCTAGGGGCTTTGTCAGAATGTCGGTGACTTGTTCATCTATACCGATATGTTGGAGCCTTATTGGTCCTCACTGCACCATATCTCGAATATAGTAGTACCTGATATCAATATGCTTGGAGTGATCATGAAATACCAGATATATAGATAAATGGATCCCGCTCTGGTTGTCACATAGAATCACGGAGGCATCCAATGTAAATCCAAATAGCTGACTGAAGAGATTTCGCAACCAGACTGCCTTACAAGAGGCCATGCTAGCAGCAATATACTTTGCCTCGGTGGTGCTCAAGGCCACCGACTTCTGCTTCCTGCTCATCCAGGATATCGAAGCAGATCCCAAGGAGAAACAACACGCAAAAGTGCTCTTATAGTTCGCCACACTGCCTGCCCAATCAGCATCAGTATATCCAAGTAGTCTCACATCTCCGGCAGTGTATCTTAACCCATAAGTAATTGTGCCACGAAGATATATTAATAGATTCTTGGCACCAATCCAATGTATGTGGTGAGGTTCAACCATATGTTGACTCAGCGTGTTGACTGCAAAGCATATATTTGGACAAGAGTTCACTAAGAACATTAATGCTCCGACGAGTTGACGATACTCGGTGGCATTTCGTAAAATAGGTCTAGCAGCACTACCGCTTAAATTTTTGAAGTCAAGCTCCATCGGGGTAGTTACGGGCTTGCAGTCCACCATACCGAATCTTTCCAATATCTTCACCACATATTTTCCTTGAGATAAGAAAATTTCTCCTAGCTTCTGCCAAACTTCAAGTCCTAGGAAATAGTGCATCAGTCCTAGGTCCTTCATTTCAAATTCAGAAGCCAACTCCCTCTTAGATTTGTGAATGAGAGGGTCTACACCTGTTAGAAAGAGGTCGTCAACATACAGCACCAGTATGAGAGGTTTGTCATCTTCAACCTTAAAGTAAAGGTTAGGACTGGCTTCACTCCTAGTGAATCCAAACTTCATCAAGTAGCTATCGATCCTCTCATACCATGCTCGGGGTCCTTGCTTCAGCCCATAGAGGGCCTTCTTCAACCTGCACACATGAGATTTTTTTACCATAAATCTCAAATCCTTCGGGTTGCTCCATGTAGACCTCTTCTTTGATCGAACCATGCAAGAACGTGGTCTTGACATCCATTTGATGTAGGTGTTATCACAAAATCAATCCCTGATAGGCTGCTAATCAGGAAGACTCTGAGTAACTATTTCAAACCAACTTTTGGCTGAGGCTTAGCCTCCTCAACCTGAGAGGGATTTCTCACTAGATTAAAGATTTTGATAATGAATTAGATGGCTAATTCTATGAAACAAATGAAGAAGTGTAAATGGTTGAAACACAATTAGAAAATATTCATTGGGCTTATGGAGTCAAAAATGTTTCAATATGACAATAATGTTAGCTTTACATGGAAGTGATGGCATCTAGAATTCAACAAATGGAGAGTACATTAGAAGCATAAAGGAAAACACAGTTTACAAATGTATGAAGGAAGTTAGAGCACAGTTAGTGATTTCTAAGTAATCATACATTCATACCATTGTAAATAATGAAAAGAGGACAACTAGAAGACATTTTGAACATTGAATTCCTTCTGATTCCTGAGAAGTAAGGCCAAATACTTTATTACTTAAAACAATCTTACACAAAGCACAATATGAGAGTTTCTCTGAAATTTTCCAACCCTTGATACATTAGATTTTCTCCCATATATAGAGTTCATTACATGACTTGGATTCCTTCCTCTAGCATGAGGGGAATTCGAATTCTTCCTAATTTAACACTTAAAACCAACTATTTAACATAACTGAGTGTTAATTGGAAGTTCTAGAGACCTAAAACAATTAGGAGTGTAACTCCTCATTATGCTGGTATTAGCATTGATTACAATACAAACTCGTTCTCTAACAAGTGGCCCTCTTCAATTTGGCTTTGGTGGTGACTTTGAACTCCCTGCTGACCCTTGATGCCTTATCCTTTGACTGTTCCTGGATATTAGGAAGCTGTTCTTGTTTTTCTGCTTTTGGTCTTCAAAAGGATCTTCAAAATTTATTATCCCAGTTGTTCCTCTTAATTACATGAAATGAATTGGATTAGCTTGTTTTCCATATGCTATAGACCTTTCTCCTATACACGTGGTAAGACAAAAACTCCTTTAATGCTGCCTGAAGCATCATGAACAGTTCTAGCTACGAAATAATGACCATTTTCATAACATAAAGCTTGGAGTTCATGAATGTCTTTCCTGTCCTTGTTTTTCCCTTGCTTGATGTTTATACCCTGTAAGTAATCCTTTTCAGATGCCCATCTTCAAAAAGATTTCCTTTTTCTTCTCAAAATTGGCCCACAAAATCATTATATGCAGCTATAGCAGTTTCGTAGCGCGCTATGAAACTGCTGTGCATTAGGCATCACCTATAGCAGTTTCGTAGCGTGCTATGAAACTACTGTGTGAGCTATGAAACTGTTGTGTGAGCTACGAAACTGCTATGCATTAGGCATCACCTATAGCAGTTTCGAGCGCACTACGAAACTGTTGTGTGATTTCAAAAACACAGTTTTATGCCAGAATTTAACTTCCTTGAGTTTTCTTTCCTTTAAAATGGCTCTTCCATATGCCATGAAGCTTTTCAAAACTGAGTAAACTGATACCATTCTTCAAAGTAGACTTCAAAAGGTGGTCCACATCAAAATTTAGGATTTAGCCTTACTTGCTATGTAGTTTTTGTTAGCTGAGGATGTCCTTCAGGTTGGTTCAGCTATATCTTTAGATCTTCGATTTTCCTCTTCATAATTCAGATTCCAGCTCTCAATTTTTCATTGACCTTTCTGATGTATCTTGCTTCTTTTATTGCAGGGATTGTGCAGGTGAAGTATTAAGCATGAAAACTAACCACTTCGGGTATTGAAATTGTTTTATCTTCCCACAAAGCTTCCATTTTGTTAAAATAAGCTTCCTTGATTGCATGTTTGCTTGAGGTTTTTCTGAGTTTGGCAATTTCAAGATTTGCCAGCTTTAGTTTCTTTTTCAACTCTTCAAAACTGCATTCCTCTTGTTGAGAGATAACTGCTTCACCTCTATCATTTTTGTGCAGTTGTGATGATGTTTTTGATGGAACCAGAGGTCCTTCATGTAAATTTCTTACCTCCCTTGTCTCACTTGCTTTTGGTTGTGCCTCTTGTATCTCTTTTGAACGCCTTGTCACGGGTCTTCTTGGCTTAAAAACAAATTTAGAACCCTGATCATCAAATTTGAGCTTCTTAGAGGTTTTGGCCTTTACCTGCTTCAATTAAGTCTACTCAGACCAGAGGAGATTCTTCAATGTCAATAGCTTGAAGCAAATCATTCAAAATTCCTTTTAAAGCTGGGCTCCCCTCAATAATCACTGTCTACCTTCTTCTCTAGCTAGTTGGATCCTGGTTACTCTTCTTTGGACCATTTCACCTGTGGATTTCTCTTGTAAACCTTCTTTGATTTGAACCTTTTTTTTCTGTGACTGCTGAGGTGTGTCTTGAATTACTAGTGGTCTCATAGGCTCCACCTACTTTTTGGCTTTCAATTTCATGAATCTTCTTGATCTTGTTTCCTCCCGATGACTTACTGCTGATGAAGGAATCCTCATAGCCTGAGGGCTGAGACCAGTTTCATTTCTGAAGCCAGGCATAAAAAAGAAAATGGACCACTCCCTATCTATTTTCTAGAGCTCATGTAAAACAATCAATTTGACTAAACCATGATGAAACAACGAGGTCTCACAGGCTTCTTTCTTCAACTGAACCTTGTCACGCATTTTTCCTAGGCTATGAAACAGATAGAAAGGCTAATCCAGAGATATATTTCCAGTGAAATGAAGCAGAAGTTTGAAGTGATAGGAATACACCTTATGATACCTCCCCTCATACGTAAAGTATCTCTGTATGCAGGTAAGCAAATTAGCATATGAATCCTTGACAAAGATCCTGGGCACTGACTTGTTTAAGCTTGAATCAACGAACTCTGGCTTTACGAATTCCTTGCAAGGATTCATATCAAACTTGAAGTTCTTAAACTACCTCTCTTGTCCCCTTGGAATTTCAGTGACTGCAGATATAACCTCTAGAGAGATTGGTAATTCAAGCACTCCAACCTTTGAATTTAATCCTGTGAAATTGAAGGCAAATTCTTTGGTGGCTTGCATGTGGCCTCCTTGAAGTTTTTCACAAAATCTCCAACAACCAACCTGTTTGAAAGCTTATTCAACTTCACTGTTCTTCAGGAGAACATCTAAGCCTTCGGGCTCATTCCTTAGACACCTGCCTGACCTATGATCCTTCTTTTTTGTAGAAATCTCCATGAAATTCCTGTAAAATGAAATTTGAAAGAGCTTGCACCGTCTTTATCTCGATCACTGCCTCACTTGAAATGGAAAGGGAAGCTACCTCGCTTGAACTTCAAAGAATTCTGATTAAATTCCTGTCAATTTGCTTCTCATGCATGAACACAAACATAATCATAACTGAAAACACTCGGAACCTTTTTTGAAATTTGAAACTCGAGCATACCAAGACACCTAACGAACCTAATGATGAGAATGAACGGTTGCATGTGATAGGCATGGTGTATGGATTGATAGTTGATGATGTAAGATTAACAGATTCTAATAAATTGGACAACTAGGTGAGATTTGACACGAATCTGCACGAATCCCCAATTTCGTAGCACAGCCAGTGCAAATTCTGGGTTTTGCGCTATGAAAACTCCTAGGCAGTTTCGTAGCGCATGAGAACCTTGACACAAGTTTGACACTGAAATTTATGTGTGATGTGGGACCAGCGATAGGCAAAAACAGAGTGTTGACCCTATTTGGCAATACCAACAAGACTCCCTTCTAGCTCTTAGACTCTAAAAGAACATCGATCCTTTAGAATCAAACTGATGTTCAGAATTTAGAAATTTGTTCTTAACTGATAACAGTAGGTTCCATCCTTGTGAAGCCACAAGGGCTATGATTGAGCGGATGGTGGTATATCTGGCAACAGGTGCAAATATCTCGTCATAGTCTATACCTTCCTTCTGGGAGAAGCCACGAGCGACAAAACGAGCCTTATACTTTTCCGTACTTCCATCAGCTGCATGCTTTATCTTGTAAAGCCATTTAGAAGTGACAATTGTCTTGTCCAGGGGTCTGGGAACCACTTCCCAGACATCATTCTTCATAATAGACTCATATTCTTCGGTCATAGCATCCTTCCATACTTGATGCTTGATGGCATCAGAGAATGATGAAGGCTCATTTTGAATGATCGTGCTCATGATGGTCAGGTATCCTTGATACCTGTTTGGTTTCTTACTTTCACGGAAGGTTCCTCGGGGTGTAGTGTGTCCTTCAACATCATCAAGTGTCCCCCTAAGCCATGAAGACCTCTTCCTAGAAGAGGAAGCCCAGGTGGAGGAGGATCAATAGGACCCATGGGTTCTTCCACATCAGGCATTGTTCCATCATCTTTTTCTTTTGGTTCCCTGGTGTCAACTTCTTGAGATCTCCTCACAGTAGGAAGATTGTTCACCTTGCTGAGAGCCATATCTTCGTCAAAGGTGACATCATGACTAATCACGACTTCCCTCTGATGGGCTACATAAATTCTATAGCCCTTAGTATTTTCACTATAACCCATGAAGATTCCTTTTTTTCTAGATGCACCCAATTTATTCCTTTTTTCTTTCGGCACATGAAAATATACAGGGCTTCCAATTTTTTTAAAATGAGATACATCAGGTTTCTTACCAGTGAACATTTCTTCAGGAGTTTTGGAACCCAATGCTTGATGGGGGCATCAATTTTGTACATATACACCGGCGTTTGTAGCTTCGGCCCATAGAAACTTCGGATGTCTTTGATCATGGAGCATAGCATGGACATCTTCCACAATCGTACAGTTCTTCCTTTCTGCCACACCATTCTGTTAAGGAGTGTATGGTGTAGTAGTCTCCCTCTTGATACTAGCCTCTTTACAAAAGTCGTTAAACTCATTAGATTCATATTCAGTCCCATTATCAATCCTTAAGATCTTGATCTTCTTTTCGGTTTGATTTTCGATCAAGGCTTTGAATTGTCGAAACCAAGAGAACACTTCATCCTTCTTTTTCAAGAAGTATATCCAAGTCTTGCGAGAATAGTCATCTATAAAAGTGAGGTAATATGAATATCCTCCCAAGGAGTTCACAAGCATCATACCAGATATGTCTGAGTGAACTAACTGCAATATATTGGAGGTCTTGCTTTGGCTTGAGGGGAATGGTCCCCTTTTTAGCTTTCCTTTGGCACATTCGGGACATACACCTTCTTGCTCTAATATGAACTCGGGCATCTCAGTCACCATTTTTCTTACATCAGGTAGAGATTTATAATGAAGGTGACCAAACCTCCGATGCCATAGTTTGGACTGAAGAGATGTGTCACAAGACATGACACCTAGCGGACTTCCTCCGACCTGATATAATGAATCAAATCGAAACCCAAGAGTGAAGGAATCTTTAATATTGTTTTTCCATACACGTACCTTGACATTGCTGAAAGCCACCTTGTAGCCTTTGTCTTCCATTGCCGAAATGGACACGAGGTTCTTTTTGAGATCAGGTACATATAATACATCCTGTGGGTGGATTGTATTACCTTGATTCAATTTAAGAGAGTCATTGCCTACACCTTTCACGGGATATTTCATATTATCTCCAAGAACAATTTCCAGGTTGGTTTCTTTCTCTACCAGATTATGGAGAACTTCTTTGTAAATAGTGAAGTGCCTTGAGGCACCACTATCAATAAGCCAATTTCCCATCGAGTCCGGAGGAGCAGAGGTAGATAGAGCAGTTGGTAGATAATATTCATCCTGCTTATTGTCAACAGTGTTAGATTCATATATGGAATTTCTTGCCTTCTTGAATGGTTGTCCTCTTCCTTGATTTCCAACACTCCTTTTACCTCGGCCATTTGACCTGCCATTTCTTTGATTGCCTTCAGAGGGATTTTGATCATCATCCTGGTGTGAGTTCCTTTTATCAGGACACTCCCTTGCATAATGACCTGGTTTATTGCAATGGTAACATAATCCTTTTCTTCCACCCTTTGGTCTAGCATTTCCTTTGGATTTAGCCTCGAAATTGTTTCTTCTTTTAGCATGATAAGAAAAGGCAGAGGGATGACCTTTAAGTGTGGGAATTTCTTGTTCTTCCATCCTAGCTTCTTCTTGAATGCATCTTTCCATCAATTCCTCAAATCCAGGAATTACATTATTGTTGAGGAGAGTAGTCCTGAATATATACCATACAGATGGTAGTCCTCCAAGAGTTGTGAGTGCCATTTCCTTGTCAGGAATTACTTCCCCAATAGATAGGAGATCGTTCTTGAACTTGGTGATTCTTAAGAAATATGCTTGCATATTTTCATCTTTGCCCTTTTTAATTTTGTTTCAGCTTATTTCTAAGAGACAGAAGTTGATTTGCATCATTAACTTTAAATAAACTCACTAGTCTATCGTAGATTTCCTTGGAGGTGTTTGGCTCAGAAACATAGGTGACCAAGCACTTGTTGATAGAGTGTCGGATGATCTTCTTTTCTTTGAATTCTCCCTTGGTCCATTTGTTTTTTTGGCAGCAATGGATTCATTTGATGGAGGCTCAACAACTCCACCTCTCACATGGTCCAACAGTTTTTGTTCTTCTAATGTTAGATCGAGAGACATCTTCCATCTGTGGTAGTCAGACTTCTCACAGAGTTTGTCTTCAGCAGGGAAGTGTGTTGAGGACCCCATAGTTCTTTTTAGATAGCTTTGCCAAACTTCTCTTCGGTGATTTCTCTTGCTCTTGCTTGGGTTTTGTCTTCACCTCAGCTCTTATACCATGTTAAGTTATGGTATGTTATATGCTTAGTGCAATTTACTTATTTTTCTTATTATCCACAAATTAGTAATCACATGTACATTAAGTAAAGTGCAATTAAACGAGCGATAGAAAACAAGCCAAGACAAGAGACACAAGATGTGGCGGCTAGCCAGGGACAAACCCCAATATGGGGAAACCCTTTGATCAAATCTTCTTTTATCTTCAATAATTCAGCAGAGAGAATAGTACAAAAATCCGATTTACATCAGCAACAACAAACCCTAGATCAGCCCTAAACTAGGGCAGTCAATATCTGTCAAACCGGAGGTTGAATCACCTTGATTCCTTCACCAAAAAATGTGGCCTTCCAAAGAGAGTCAGCTTCACCTACTGCGCAGTACAGAGAGAGAGAATGATGGTCAACGCTGGTCAAAGTTCCTTTCTACAATTGCAGCCCTAAAATCCGCGTCCCTTTTCCACACGTGTGAGAGACAGTCTTTTCTGCACAGGAGAGAGAAGAGACTCTTTTTCTGCGCAGGAGAGAGAGAGAGAGATGTGATGAGAAGTGAAGTGTGAAAATGAGGAGAATACTCGTTGTATTTATATGAAAAATGTTGGGGTTGAATAGATGCATCTGTTGGGTTTTTGAGCCTACATAAGTTGCTGGTCGACTTTGACAATTAGTCCATAATCAAAATAAATCCATATCTCCATAAATATTTATCAGAATCGGATAATATTTAGATCAATCCTACACCTCTCTATGAGAGGAATCTAGTAAAAATATTATCATCCATGAATAAGGTGACCCACATGAAGTTTGGCCCTAGTTGCCAATTTTAACAAATACAGTGCTAATAGATTTAGGAACAAAGTGGGAGAAGAAAAACAAACGAGAACTGTGATCTGCAATTCCATGTGCAAGCTGTGAGCTTGTGGAAATGTCAGTAATCACTGAGGAGTCCAGAGTGAACTCCACCTTCCTTATAGAGCTGAAATGAGTGATATGATATATCAAGAGAAGATTTGTAGACAACGAGGGAACATGAAGCACATTTGTGAAGCAGCCCTCTTCAAGGTATACAATTCCTTCTCTGCACACCTGTGCGGGTGTGGCATCTACCAAGTAAATTGGGGATCTGGTGCTTTCTTCGATGGAGGAAAATTCATCTTTTGATGCAGCCATATGGTTCGATGCACCTGAATCAAGGATCCAAGCTGATGGAGTGGATGTGACAGCCATTAAAGCATGACCATCTTGTGCTCTCCCTCTCCCATCTCCCGTTCTGTTATCATCCTTCTTCTTTGCATCTCGGGCACGGTGAGATTGTGCTACTACAATTGCTTAGCCAACTCATCAATTGTTTTCCTCATGCAATTTTCTTCGGGATGAAAACCTTTGGAACAATAGCTGTAAAGTGTTCTTTCCTTCTTCTTCTTACCCTTAGGCAAAGAAGAACTCTCTGAATATTATACGAGTCTCTCCTTCTTTGACTCATTAAATTTACCCTTCTCTTTTTGCTTGTCTCTTCCACTACTCTTTGGAGCATCAGTGGCCGCAAGTGCTTGTTTCTTTGAATGCTTGATGGCACCCATTTGGACTAACTTAGCTTGATCTTGAGTCAATGCTGCAATGAAGTCATTCAATGGAAGCATTTTCCATTTTTCTTGAGATAATTTATATGCTTGAAAAGAGGATACAAATATGGAATATTCAGGGCCTAATTTCGAGAGAATCGAAAGGATGAGTTGATCTTCCTCTTTCTTGACTCCACATGAATCAAGTTCAACGAGGAGGGATTTAAAGTTGGTGAAGTGTTCTTGTAGGTTGCTGAAATGAGTTGGACTGAGGGATATGAGTTCATCCTCATGTAGATGCACTCTCATTTCATCCTTCTTGCCGAATAGTCCTTCCAATGTGGTCCATACCGCATAGGGAGTAGTGGCTACGCTGACATGAAAGAGGAGTTATCTGGAAATTGATAGGCATATCAGCCCAACTGTTCCGTCTAATTTACTGAAATACTTGATCTTCTCTACTGAAGAAGTCGGTTTAGTCTCCATTCCCATTGTTACCCTATAAAGCCCTTTGCTTCGGAGGAGCAGAGTGATCTCTGCCTTCCATTCGAAGTAATTGAAAGGATTTAGAACGAGTTTTGTGGGCTGAGAAAGATGATCCATTTCTGCTTGTTGCGCCTCTTGATGATATATACCTGCAAATAAAACCATGTACAATCCACTAGATTCGAACTAGCTCTGACACCATGTAGAATTCCTGCAAAAACTCCGATAGATCTAGATTCTAGTTAAATTAAACACAAGTAATTTGCTGATATTCAATAGAGGAGAGAAAAGAATTTGCTCCATAAAATTGATGTATTAAATTAATGAACAATAGTAATACATGAGCAACCAAACCTCTAATCCCAAAGGGAGGTGGTTCTATAGAAATTGCCGAATCTAGAAAAGTAGGAAAAAACTAGTAAAAAACTAGAAAAGGCTAAGAAAAGCTAAAGGGAGGTCTAAAATTGCAACAATGACTCAAGACAACCTATGCCAACTATCAGCCACGAGGAAAGCACGAGGAGGGGCGCATTTCCCAAGGAAGGCAACTTTAAAACATGCTAAAATGGTCCGGGGGACCAAATCCCTTAATTTAAGGGGGAATCTTCATGTGGGGTGCCAATCCTCAAATAACTCAAGTGGATGAGGTGTGGTTAGGTGTGAACATGAACTTAGATGTCTAAATGGTTTAGAAAAGTGGTTGGACCAATATTTCCATAATATTAAGCCTTTAAAGGCAAAAAGCAAGGGAAAGTTGGTCCACTGAGCTAGTTTACCAAAAACCAAATGTGAACTTAATTTTTAGTGCATGTGGCTAAGTCAAGGATACTTAGGCTAAAAAATAAATGTAGATGTTATGATTATATTCCAACAGACTGCGCAGTCCCAGCGTCATTGCCTCTGCACTGTGTCACTTTTCGTTGTCCCTCCTCAGCTCTACATCTTCTCTATGCTTCCTGCACTCTCGGCTATTGCTAATACCCTTTCTCTCCAACCTGCAACTCTCCGTTTGATTTGATTTTCCCTTGCCAAACTTCAGCCAGTGAGAAAATCGATCTACTTGGGCAATTGAGTATCTGCCTAGTTCAATTTCTAAATGGCCATCGAAGTCCTTCTTACAATCCTCTCGTTGATCAATCAACGACCCAAATTAGACTCTAATCAATGGCTAAAATCATTTTGACTTGATCCTCGTCTTCTTCTAGAAGTTTCACCCTCAGTTTAATTAATACCCCTTAATTATTTTAATATCCTAAGTTTAGACTTAGGGATTCATTAAAAATAATTAATTACTTTAATAAAACTACCTCTGGGTGGAATTTCCCAAAACAATTTCTTAGTTTTCTGGAATACATGTGTCCAAGCCTCCCTGCAAATTTTGAAGCTTAGAGCACAACCAATGCTACCATAAATCAACACTTTGGGCCAAAAATTCAAATTTAAAATTCACAACTTTTATCTTTTAAAACAACATGAAGAACATGCCATATATTTTCTCTTTTGACAATAGCATAAGAACATGCTTTATGTTTATCATTACATAATACAAATACATCAAATACTAAAATATTAATTTTGAATACTAACCATAGCTACAAAATTCAACACTCCCTTTTAGCTAGGGAGGTATTCATAATGACTATCTAGATGTTCTCGTGTTGACAAATTTCTCTAAGAAAAAGGTTATAAAAATTCATCATCAACGTCATCAACATCATTTCATTTACCATAATCATGGTCAACAACTGTGACAGATGGTAAATCATTAGCATCAACAAGGTACCATAATTCTCGTTGGTACCTTTAGCCTAGTGTATATCCTCACCATAATCTTGGTCAGTACTCTTGACACATGATACATCATTAGCATCAACTAGTCACCATGATTCTGGTTGGCGATTTTAACACATGGTATACTGACTAGTCGTGGTTCACCATAATCCTAGTCAATCTCTTTGAATCGTGGTGAAACTCCAAAGGCAACACTCAACTTGAGTAATTTCGGGCCTGATGCTAAATGGGCTCACTTTGTTGAAAAATGTAACTAGGTTTGGTCTTCATAATGTCTAATGTAATCATGATTTTATGTATTTGATGAAAAGAGAAACATATATTTTATTTTATTATTTTGTAGCATGGGTTTCATGCTCAAGATTATTTTATTTGTAGGTAAAGCACCCATTGAGTGCTTCTAGGTTTTTATTGCGCTGATGAACTCAATTGAGTCATTGTAATATGTATAAGACTCATTTGGGCATCATGTATAAAGTAAAAAAAAATTGTGAATCAAAAGACCCCCCCAAGACAAGTTAGCCTAGCCTTCATGAAGAGAAGTCGGCGTACGTCAAAGAACAAGTTGGCGTCATGAAGGGATATTTGACCACCTTGTGAAGTATATATATAAGAAGAACTTAACCTCACCAAAGAACTCATCAAGTTCAATGAAGCATAAATGGGTGTTTGATCTCTAAATAAAATGACCTTGAGCATGAAATCCATGCTAAAAAAATAACAATAATAATTTTCTTTCATTTTACAATATACAAGACTCAAAAGTACATTTCATAGTTATGAAGACTGAGTATTTCATGAACACTCCCTCTTAACTAGGGAGGTATTCATAAATGGTACATGGACATTCTCAACTGAAGAGATCTCATAAGAAGATTCGGATTGGTAAGCCATCTCTTTGCATCATACCAACCAACATTGTCACATAGCAAGGCCTTGACTAACAACTCTATCTCTCCACAAGATTAGATCACAATGTTGGTGGTACCAATGACCAATAGACACCATCATAATTGTCTCTCAAGGCACATATCCCACCCAGGTTTTCATAGGGTATGTCCTTTTAGGACAATTCCTTTCTTGGAATAACAGTCCTCAATGAGTTTCCTCTTCGATTACTGTTATCTTGGATGCCCTACCTCATCCTCAAAGAGTATCAGATGCTAGATGCTTACCCAATCCTCCATTCTTTTTTCACGAAGTGAAGAAAAGAATGATGTGTCTATCTCTCCCTCTCAACTAGGGAGGATAAATCAACTAGTCCAAGCTTGTCTCTCAAATACACAAGCTTCTTATTAGGAAGATATTTTGTCAAGATGTCAACTACCTGTTCATTAGTGGAGATATATCGTAGCTACAACTTTCCATTCTGTACCATCTTTCGAATGTAGTGATACTTGTTATTTATGTGCTTTATCTTTTCATGAAAAACTGGGTCTTCAGACAACCTTATACAGCTAGTGTTGTCACAATGTATCACCCTAGGGTCCATTGGTCCTTCAAAAAGGTCAGACAACAACTTCCTCAACCAAACAACTTCTCTGCTTACTTCATAGGCTGCAATATATTAAGCTTCAACACTACTCAAAGCAACTGATTCTTTATTTCTACTCGTCCAAGATATCATGGAGGATCTCAAACTAAAACATCCTCCAGTAGTGCTTCTCCCATCCATCTCACTACCTCCCCAGTTGGAATCTGTATATCCAATCAAGTGGACATCATTCCTCTTATCATACTTCAGGCAACAATGGATTGTTCCTTGTAGATATCTCAGTATATGCTTGGCTACTATCTAATGATCATGCGTGGGATCAACCTGAAACTGATTGAGAATATTCACTGCAAAACAAATGTCTGGTCAAGTATTTACCAAATACATCAGTGAGCCAATCAATTGTCTATACTTAACGCAGTTGAATCCCAAAAATGATATCTAATATAATGCACTGCGTAAATCCCCCATACTTAAATTCAAAAAGAGTCAAGGGATCTCTACTTGAATGGTTCATGAGGCACAATACTTGCTAAGGTTTTGCAAATGGGGTAGCAAGCTAAGTGGGCTTGATTGTGGGAAAAACTCCACAGTTAAGCGCGCTTGAGCCAGAGGAGTTCTGGGATGGGTGACCTCCTGGGAAGTCCTGGTTACCGGGTGCAAGCCCCGGAAGTGATGATTGATGCTATGTGATTCGTTCTCCACATTTCACTAGTTTCAATCCCGCTTCTTCACCCCTGTGAGCATCACCCGATGCAATGAGTGCTAAGTGAACTATTCAAAAATCATGAGAAATTAGTCAGTTACGACTACCTCTCATGGAAATGGTCATACGTTTGAATGACTTACTTAACGCAGTTGAATCCCAAAAATGATATCTAATATAATGCACTGCGTAAATCCCCCATACTTAAATTCAAAAAGAGTCAAGGGATCTCTACTTGAATGGTTCATGAGGCACAATACTTGCTAAGGTTTTGCAAATGGGGTAGCAAGCTAAGTGGGCTTGATTGTGGGAAAAACTCCACAGTTAAGCGCGCTTGAGCCAGAGGAGTTCTGGGATGGGTGACCTCCTGGGAAGTCCTGGTTACCGGGTGCAAGCCCCGGAAGTGATGATTGATGCTATGTGATTCGTTCTCCACATTTCACTAGTTTCAATCCCGCTTCTTCACCCCTGTGAGCATCACCCGATGCAATGAGTGCTAAGTGAACTATTCAAAAATCATGAGAAATTAGTCAGTTACGACTACCTCTCATGGAAATGGTCATACGTTTGAATGACTTACTTAACGCAGTTGAATCCCAAAAATGATATCTAATATAATGCACTGCGTAAATCCCCCATACTTAAATTCAAAAAGAGTCAAGGGATCTCTACTTGAATGGTTCATGAGGCACAATACTTGCTAAGGTTTTGCAAATGGGGTAGCAAGCTAAGTGGGCTTGATTGTGGGAAAAACTCCACAGTTAAGCGCGCTTGAGCCAGAGGAGTTCTGGGATGGGTGACCTCCTGGGAAGTCCTGGTTACCGGGTGCAAGCCCCGGAAGTGATGATTGATGCTATGTGATTCGTTCTCCACATTTCACTAGTTTCAATCCCGCTTCTTCACCCCTGTGAGCATCACCCGATGCAATGAGTGCTAAGTGAACTATTCAAAAATCATGAGAAATTAGTCAGTTACGACTACCTCTCATGGAAATGGTCATACGTTTGAATGACTTACTTAACGCAGTTGAATCCCAAAAATGATATCTAATATAATGCACTGCGTAAATCCCCCATACTTAAATTCAAAAAGAGTCAAGGGATCTCTACTTGAATGGTTCATGAGGCACAATACTTGCTAAGGTTTTGCAAATGGGGTAGCAAGCTAAGTGGGCTTGATTGTGGGAAAAACTCCACAGTTAAGCGCGCTTGAGCCAGAGGAGTTCTGGGATGGGTGACCTCCTGGGAAGTCCTGGTTACCGGGTGCAAGCCCCGGAAGTGATGATTGATGCTATGTGATTCGTTCTCCACATTTCACTAGTTTCAATCCCGCTTCTTCACCCCTGTGAGCATCACCCGATGCAATGAGTGCTAAGTGAACTATTCAAAAATCATGAGAAATTAGTCAGTTACGACTACCTCTCATGGAAATGGTCATACGTTTGAATGACTTACTTAACGCAGTTGAATCCCAAAAATGATATCTAATATAATGCACTGCGTAAATCCCCCATACTTAATGTCTATACTTTGTCGGTTCCATTGGGCTTGATTCATAACTTCTTAGCCTTTGCAAGTTTGTGATCATAAGGGTTGTCATAGGTTTGCAATCCATCATGTCAAACCTTTTCAGCACCTTAATCACATACTTTCCTTGACTTAGATAAATCTCATCAGGTCCTTGCCAAACTTCCAACCCAAAATAATAGTGCATTAGCCCTAGATCCTTCATATCGAATTTTGCTGCCAATTGCTTCTTGCACTCTTGAATATGACCTTCCACATCATCCACATATAGAAGAATGATTACGGGTTCATCCTTTACAACCTTGATGTAGAGATTTGGAACAATAGAACTCTTCAAGAAGCCCAATCTTTGTAGGTATGCATCCATCCTTGCATACCATGCCCTTGGTGCTTGCTTGAGGCCATACAATGCCTTCTTCAACCTGTAAACATAAATCTCTCTATCTTTTACTTCAAATCCCAAGGGTTGTTCTATATAGACTTCTTCATCAATAATACCATTTAGTAATTTTGTCTTGACATCCATTTGATGGATGTTCCATCCAATCGATGCTACCAAAGAGACCAACGAACGTATAGTTGTATACCTTGTTGTAGGTGCAAATGTCTCTTCATAGTTGATGCCTTCCTATTGGAAGAAGCCCCTAGCCACAAATATTGCCTTATATTTATCTATACTTCCATCTACTGCATATTTAATCTTGTAGAGCCACTTGGAAGTCACCACAAATTTGTCTTTAGGCCTAGGTACGATCTCCCAAACTCCATTTTTCATTATTAATTGATATTATTCATTCATGGCATCTTTCCATTCTTGATGTTTGACAACCTCTTCAAAGGATGATGGGTCTACTTCTATTAACTTCATCATATAGGCTGCAAATCTGAATATCTTTTAGGCGTCTTACTTTCCCTGAATGTGCCTTTGGCAACTCCATGTCCCTCGACATCTAGGAGAGTAGACTTTAACCAATTAGTTCTCTTTCTATTTTGAGGGATGCTAAATTGTTGCACAGGTTCACTGGGACCTATCTCTTCATGATTTGAATCTTCTTCCTCCCTTTTGCAATCTTCTTCAAACATTGGAGGTTCTTCATCATCAAAGTCAATCGGGAGATCCTTTGATTTCTTGAATGCAATACTTTCATCAAAGATCGCATCTTGACTTACTTCTATTTGGTATCCTTCTTTTATGTCGATCCTATATGCTTTTGAAGTATTACTATAGCCAACAAATATTCCCTTCATTTTTGTAGGATCCAACTTCTTTCTCTTATCTTTCGGAATGTGAGTATAGACAGGACAACCAAATATTCAGAGATGGTCCACACTTGGTTTCTTCGCAGTGAATTCTTCTTCAGGAGTCATGTTGTCTAGTGATCTGTGAGGACTTCGATTTTGAACATATACAATAGTATTTGTTGCTTCACCCCATAGAAATTTTGTCAAGTCTTGATCATGTAACTTGGCTCTATCACTTTCTTTAATTGATTGATTCTTTCGTTCAACAACTCCATTTTGTTCAGGATTTTATGGGACTATCATCTTCGTCTTAATCCCAGCCTCCTTACAAAAAGCTATGAGTTCCTTTGAACTGTATTCTCCTCCATTGTCGGATCTTAGTATTTTTATTCTCATTTCTGTAAGGTTCTCTACTTCAGCTTTAAATTTTTGAAATTTATCGAATACTTCATCCTTGGACTTCAGTAAATAGATCCAAGTTTTCCTTAAGTGGTCATCAATGAATGTTACATAATATAGATGACCTCCAAGAGACTTAGTAGACATAGGACCAAAAACATCAGAATGAATGAGATCCATGATTTCTTTTGACCTTGAAACACTGCTTCCAAATGTGCTCTTAACATTTTTAATAATGCACATCCCTTTCATGATCCTTCATGATCCTCCTTTAGTTCAGGGATGCCATTCACCATTGAATTTAGAGTAAGTAAGATTTTTTAGTGAAGGTGACCAAACCTTCTATGCCAAAGTTCACATGGATTTACTTTAATGTGGACCAAAGCTTGAGAGAGGGGAGTCAATAGTCTGTAGAGTATTCCTTCACGAATCCCAATGATCTTTGCATTTTCAATGCTAGAGATTTTATCCCATACTACAACCTTTCCATCTATAAAAGTGACTCTATCTCCATTATCTTCTAAACATGAAATAAAAAGTAGATTCTTTTGCAAACCTGGTGTTGAAGGAAATGTAACTAGGTTCAGTCTTCATAAATGTACTTTTTAGATTTGTATTTATTCAAGAAAAGAAATATTATTTTTATAATATATGTCAATGAGTTTCTTGCTCATTGAAATAGGTCTAGCACATGTTAAAGTGCTATAGGTGAGTCATAGTCAAAAGAAAATGTTGAAGACCTTAAGGGCATGTTACACCATGTAAATATATGTATAAGAGAATATCACTCCAAGCAAAGTCAAATCTCCTCCGAAGCAAAAACACCACCAAAGAAGCCATCCGAAGCAAAGAAAGCAAGTCAGCCTACAAAGAGTCTTCAAGTCAGCCTAAAAGGAGGGACAATCCTCTATATATAAAGGTTGTCCAATCCACTATAACATCAAGTAATCCACCTTTGGAATCAACAAAGAAAAGATATGAATAAAGGATGATCAAGTGACAAGAAAGGGAGCCTCTAGTGCAACGTACAAGGTGAAGTCTAGGCCGAAGTTAAGTGGACTATTTTCTAGGATAGAAAATAGTCACATGTGCGAGAAACAGAGCCTCTTCCTACGATCATTATAGTACTATCATCACATTCACATAACTTAGTTGGTTGGGCAATCTAAGTATGCCTATAAGGCCCCTCACTCAAACATATAAGGAACTCTCTCAAGCGAAGAAGGAAGAGGTCAACATCACAAGGAAAACAATCATACGTGCGAAGGTAAAGAGGTTGTCTCTGCTGTCATAACAACCCTCCCATTGCAGTCATACAATTTCGTTGGTTGGTGAAGAGAAGAAGGGGATCATCATAAGGAATGAGTATCATCAAAGGTACCTCTTCTAGATCAAGTGCAACAAGGTTTATCAACATTTGAAAGAAGAACGAAGTGTCGGAAGGAGGAGGACAAAGTGTCGGGGAATGAAGTGCCGAAAGAAGGAAGTGATGGGAAACAAAGTGCAGAAAAGAGAAAGGACTGAACTTGTGCTTGGAGGATATTCTTGTTAGGGGTCTAGGGTTTGGAATTGATCAATAAGAAGCTTGAATAATAGAAAATTACTAAAGGGTTTTCCTCTCAAGAGAAGAGAGGTTTTGGCCCTGGTAGAGAGCCAAGATCTTGTGTTCTTGTTCTTATGTTCTGATAGCAGTTTGATGAAGTACACACACATGCATTAATAAGAAGAAGAAGAATATTAAGTTAATAAGAAAAGTAAAAAGGCTCCACAAATTGTTATCAAGTCAGGAAGAATCACACTACACCTAATGCCCTTGATTCCTCAACACCTAGAACAAATAGGATGTTGTTGAGATAAATATTTCCTCCATTCTCTAGCTCTAGCAAGGTTGATCCAATTCCTCTTACAGGATAACTCTTATTGTCACCAAGTTCAAAGTAATAGGAAGATTTTCCTCTTGATAAGGTCTTTAATTTCTTGTGTTCACCTTTCATATGTCTTGGTGCTCCACTGTTGATTACCCAAATATTATCATCTTCAAATGTGCCTGTAAGTGCTGAGAATAACCCTTCGTCCTTTGTAGAAGTCCTGGTCATATTATTCTTGATGTACAATAGGAGATTCCACAATGTCTTGATACCTTTTTTAAGATGGCTTGCTGTCACATAACACTTCTTGAAGGATGTAGTGATATTCATTATGCCCTTTCCCAACCTTGGCTCTGATACCATGTTGAGAAATATATAGGGCTACAATGAGGACGATTTCCCTTAAACTTGATAACTGCTTGTGATGTCTTTTTACTTTTCTTACTTATTAGCTTATTCTCTTGTTATTATGTTATTCTTATCATCAAACAACTACCAAAACAAGAAGATCAACAATACATAGGAACATAGGCTATAGGCTGCAAGCTAGGGCCAAAACCTTTCCACTTAAGAGGAAAACCAACAAATCTCTTCTCTTCGTATAGATTCTTCAAATGATGAATTCCAAGACCTATAGACCAAGACCAATACCCTTCTAGCCAAGTCTGACCTTCTTGATGTTGTGCTTCCTTTGTCCAAGTCAAACCCAATTAAATATCTTCTAGTTGCACAACTTCAACCCCTAGATATAGAATTTCAGCTTCTACTGTGGGTCTGAAATTTTCTGCCCCTACAACAACTGTTTCCTTCACAAGTGTGAGAAAATTTAGGGCTTCCAAGGCTTCCTTTGACCTTCGCTTAAGTTTCTCCTTCTTCTAGGGCTTCAGGATGACCTAATAGACCTCCTTCGACCTTCTTTCTGAAATTTACCAAGTTCAATTTTGCGACAACAAGACCCTAGTCTCCTTCCTTTACATGTGTGAAAATAAAGAGAAATAACCCAAACACTTGTCCTTCGTCCTTCTTCCTTCTTCACTAGCATTCTCCCTCTCATTCGCTTGAATGATGAGAGAATTAATGATGTCCATAGGAGGTCGAGTTCCCTCCTATATATAGGTTTCCAAGATGAAAAGCCCTAATTGAGGTTGACATCTTAGTTGCTAGGCTGACTTGGCCTTGGAGGGTATTTTGACAGTTTTAAATATAAAAATAATTCTTTTTACAAGTTACATTGTGCCCGATGGGGTCTTCTTCATATGGCAATGACTCTTTAGAATTCTTGACCCTAGGACATACCCTAGAAGCACCTAGTGGGTGCTTGAAATCTAAATAAAATGACCATGAGCATGAAACCCATGCTACAAAAATAAAAATAATAATTTTTCTTTCATTTTACAATATACAATACTCAAAGTACATTTCATATTTATGAGGACTGAACCTAGTTACACATATTTCAACACATCTTGCAAACCGAATTCCAAAGGAAGTAGCTACCCAAGCGAAAGAAGAAAAGGATATGTTTCACCATCTTATACTCACACATGCCAATCTAGGGTTGTTGTAGTAAGGCCGAGTTGCAGTCTAAAACCATTGGAGAAGTTGTGGGGTCGAAGTTGCTGGAGAAGTTGTTGGGGTCGAAGTTATTGCTGTAAGTTGTGTAAGGAAAGTTCTTCAAGAAGGAAGGTTGACTTGGTCTTGGAGGGGTCTTTGTCAAGGGTCATAGGTCTTGGAATTCATCATTTGAACATTCTACAAGAAGAGAAAAATTCTTGTGGGTTTTCCTCTAAAGAGAGAGGTTTTGGCCCTGGCTAGCAGCCTACATTTTGTGTCCGCTTGTTTCATTGTTCTTTATTGTTTGGTAGCCAATTGATGATCAAAGCACACAATAATAATCATGTAAAGAAGAACTAACTACAAGTACATCAAGTTCAGTAAAAGAACATGACAATAAATTATCAAAGTGAGAGAAATCACCTAATCTAGCTGCCTCGAGATTTCTCAACATGGTATCAGAGCTAAGATGACTACAACAAGAAGAAGAGACAACTTGAAGATCACATCATTAAAGAAGGATACATAAGGGCTAAGCACAAGGAAATCATTAAGGAGGACTAAGAAGCACCAAGGAGGAGTACTTATCTTAAAAATCACACCATCACAAGGAGAAGAAAACCTCAAGGACCGTACCTCCACTCAAAGAAAGAAGGATTACACATTTGAAGCATCTTGAAGTCTCCATATTCTACATTTCTACATTCAAAGGAAGCAAGAAGAAGCATTGCCATCATCATCAAAGAAATCAAGGTGATCTTCCTCACATTGAAGCAAAGATTACATATCAAACATCAACATCATCAAGAAGGCATCAAGTTGAAGATATCATCATCTAGGAGAATATTCACTTGACAAGTAAGTATCTTTATCTTTATATTTATGTTTGGATTTAGAAACAACATGACTTCATTCTGCAAGGAGAGCAACAAACTGGTTCAGTCATCAAATTTTCTTGCATGGAAAAAGAGGATAGATTTGACCCTCATAGAGAAAGAAGTTATTGAATATGTTAAGGGTTCAATCTCTAAACCATATCAAGAACAAGCTCAAGCAATATCAAAGTATATGGAAGGGGAAATAAGGGCTCAAATAATCCTTAGAACCAATCAAGGATTCCCTAATCCCTTATGTAGCAAAGTTGGAGAAATCGAAAGATATCTATGAAAAGCTGGTAGAATTGTTTTCCGTTAGCACTGCAGGAGAAGTTATATCATTGAGAACTGAATTATACAAAATGAAGGTATCTAAGGATAAAAAGGTGGCCTCATACCTTATGAGGGTATCTCAAATAAGATATCAACTACAAGAATTAGGAGAAATAATGTTTGATAAAGAAATGACCACCGTTGTGCTCAATGCACCACCTGATGAATGGGGCAACTTTGTATCAAGTATCTATGGAAAGAAGGAAGCCACTCCATCCAGTGAACTTTGGTCATTATGTAAGTTTGAAGAAACTAGGTTGAAGGCAAAGTGCGATGTTGGATCAAATGAACAAGTTCAAGCATATGCTGCCATGGCCAGGAGAAAAGAAAAGTTTGGAAAGTTTGATCCTCGGAAAAAGAAGAAGATTGATATGTCAAAGATACAATGCTATGAGTGTAATGAATATGGTCACTTTAAAAATAATTATCCCAAAATCAAGAAGGACAACAAGAAGAGAAAGGAAAGAAATGAAGCCCATGTTACCGAAGAAGTGGAAGAATCAGAACAAAAGAAATCAAAGGAGGAAGTGAAAGGTCTCTACTATAACTGAGATAACCTCCTTCACTTAGTTCTTTTCTATTATAGAAGAGAATGGAAAGTATCAAAAGAATGTTAGGATGCATTATAGCTAAGATGCAAATGACATCATCATAATGAAATGGAAGGTCAGTCAATGTAGAAGTCTATATGGCTGAAGTAGTCATCTCACATGATAGAAAGGAAGTAGCTCATGGCATCAACATTAGAATCATAGAAGGAAAACCAAAGTAGCAATCTATATGGTTGGAGAAAGTCATCTAGTAAGATAGAAGATAAGGAGATCATCATACATCATCATCATTAGAAAGGAGCATTTGTAGAATGAGGATCATTAAGATCCTCCATTGGAATCTTTGTTAGAAGAGGTACGTGTCTCACGGATTGTCTAGACTCCACATTCCATCTTATGTGGTATCTATAGGTCAAAAGGATGACGATATGATGAAAAAGATGTGCAACATGACAAGTGGGTTGAATTACTTTCATCTTCAAGCAAGGAAAGGAAGTTGCTAGAAGGTAGTCTAAATGACCAAAAGGAGGAAGAGGTATGTATATATTTGATAGATAAAGTCATGTCATCGTATAGTTGCAGAAAGAATGGTTGAATGCTCTATCTCATGAGCATGATACTCTTCTATTAGAATAATACATGAAGACATGTAGACAATGTGCCTTGAACTTTGCTACATATTGATAATATGAAATCAACATAATATGACCACATATGGAATATGGGGTGGTTGAAAATGATGGTTCCTATGTTGAAAGAATCATGTAAAGAAGATCCTGAGGAAAGAAATATGTGAAGAAAGGAAGAAGAGTTCGTGAAAGTATAGTCACACAAGATAAGATAAGTGATCAACATCTGATAACTAGAAGAATTAGCTAAGACATATCCATGGAAGAAAAAATTATGAAGACCGTGATATGATGAACGTCTTGGAGATGGATTCATACATGTGTAGGATGTTGATGTTGCAAGAAGTTGATGTCATGACGAAAGGCCCTCATAAAAAAAGGTAACTTTGATTTGATGTTCATTTTTTTTTTGAAAGCATCTGGTTGGGTTAACACAAGGCTACTGAAAGAGGGTTGTATAAGTCACCTAAAACTAGTACTCATGATATCGGATGGAAGATCCTGAAAGAAACATGATTTGGAAGAGGTTGTTCTATGAAGGATAACCAAATGTGGACTAGAAGATCACTTTCTAATGAAGAGAAGGATGACATGACTATTGATCAACACTATGGTTCGCTGAAGGAAAATGATGGAGAAGATGGCCGATGCCCTACAAAGAAGATATAGAAGATGAAGGCTCCATGATAATGAAGTTGAAGTTCATGACATCAAAAGGAGGAGCCCTACTAGCAGCTGATAGTACCATGATCTCCACCAAAGAGCTGATGGCTAATGTTGGAAACAAGTCCCTAGTTAAGAGGGAGCTTGGGCTAGTTCCTAGGTAAGAAGGAACTTGGGTATATTCCTTTTATATGAATGCATATATCCTCCCTATTTGAGAGGGAGAGATAGACACATCATTCTTGTATTCATGTTATGAAGAAAGAATGGAGGATTGGGTAAGAATATGAGATTGATTCCGATACTCTTTAAGGATGTGGTAGGGCATCCAATAGGAAAGAGTAGTCAAAGAGGAAATTCCTTGAGGATGTGTTATTCCGATGAGAATGGTCCTAAAAGGACATACCTTGTGAACATCTGGATGGGGTATGTGCCTTAAGAGACATTGATGATGGTGTCTATCAGTCATTGTCTCGCCAACATTGTGCTCTAATCTTGTGGAGAGATAGAGATGTTAGTCAAGGCCTTGCTATGTGACAATGCTAGTTGGTATGATGCAATGCACTAGTATAAGCTGAGTAAATAGCTTACAAGATGGCTTACCAATCCGACTCTTCTTATGAGAATTCTTCAGTATGAGAATGTCTAAGTACCTTGTATGGATTATGAATACCTCCCTAGTTAAGAGGGAGTGTTGAAAAGTGTAATTAGGTTCGGTCTTCATAATGTCTAATGTAATCATGATTTTATGTAAAGATAAGAGTATATTTTATTATTATTATTTTGTAGTATGGGTTTCATACCCAAGATTATTTTATTTGTAGGTCAAGCACCCATTGAGTTCTTCTAGGTTTATATTGAGTCAATGAAGTCAATTGAGTTATTTTAATATGTATAAGACTCATTTGGGCATCATGTATAAAGTCAAAAGAATTTTTGTGAGTCAAAAGATGACGCAGGTGGAAATAGTGGCTTAAGAAACCCAAACAATCACCCTGCGGTTCACCCTTTCTTTACCTTTTTGCCTTTTGCCTTTAGAATCGAAATGCCTTTGGAACAAGGCCAAAACAATGCTTTTCACCTTTATAAATAGAAAGGTTCATGATTCACCAGAGATCACGATCTAAATGAACCAACGGTCCAGATTAAATCGCAAGTCACAAGTCACCTATGTAATGCTCTCCCTTTTCAAAAGTCCCGTTGTGATTTATTGCACCGATCGCTATCGGCAATCATTGCTTCCCCTGGCTTAAGGCCTTATCACTTCCACTCAAACGCTCTAGCACAATATATCGGTAGTCACATGTCGCAAGGTTTCAAGGGTGGGGACCTTTCCCATACACCACTTCGATATTGCGATCCGATATTTCGGGAATCGCTAATCGCAACTTGTGAAGACTTGGGATCTTCCTTCCTCCCAAACAAACTTGCAATGCGATAGAGATCCACGGACCCGATAAACTTAAAAGCCTCCGTCTATAATATTTCAAGTTCGGATTTCAGATCCGCTAAGTGTTTTGCGCTAATTCTTAGTGTAACTTGGATTTTCGCCTGCAAGATTAAAACCATGTCAAATAACTTCATCGATCCGATATCGGTGATCCAACGGCTGGGATTTAAAGCGGAAACAACCAATGTTATTTATATAAAAGGCCTATGTCTTCTATTAATCTGATGATTTATACTGTGAAACATAAACAAGCAAAGGGATAATCAACTCGGTCCTGAATACAAAGAACGAAAGCAAAAAGAGGAATTTCGCAGGCTTGATAACTAATCATACACACACATCATTTATTCACAATAACAAAAGTTACTGAGTCTCGACCTTGGCCCGATTACAACACATAAAAATACCTCTATTTCAATGGAATCCACACACACTAATTCTTTCTCTCGCCCCACTCAATCCTCTCTCCCTTCATTACATTTTTCCTTCCTTTTATCAATCGAAGATTACTCTAACTGTGCTTAACAACTCAATCTCTATTTTTAATCAATATAACAACAAATCTCTAATTTCTAGATGTACCACACACCTACGCTAACAACTCATCTTTGAACCTAAAATAAGACAATTTTTAACTATTACAATAATGAAATACAACTCATTTCTTGAGAGATCCAACCCTCTCAGTAAAACTGGCTTTTGACCAATCAGGTCAATGAAATTCAACTTGTTTAGCCACAACATGTGAAAAAACTTTCACATTGCTGGCCAAGTCCGGATGCTCTTGCATCAGACTCCCGGGGAAGAAAAGAATCGTCCTTCAAACTTTCAAGACTTATTCCATACTTCTGCAATTCTATTGTTGTCAACGAGCTAGCATCCTCCACTGACTGTCCTTTCCATTTGACTAGATATTGGAAATAAGTCTATCCTCTGGTTCTTTTAGATACTCTTTTCTCCAAAACAACTTCCACTCATTTCTTAGTTGCCTTTGGCATTTGTTCTTCCCAGTTCACAGTTTGAACTTCATCTCCTGTAGTTTCCTCGTGTAGCTCTGTCTCTGTCTCTTTGTATGGATACAAATCTGCAACATTGAAGATAGGTGATATTCCAATCCCTTCTAGCAACTCAATTTCATATGCATTAGCTGAAAACTTCCTTACAATTCTACATGGTCTTGTCTTTTTAATTTTCAGTTTATTGTAAGTCGTAGTAGGAAATCTTTCTTTTCTCAAATACACCAGCACTAAATCTCCCACTTGGAATTCTTTCTCTCTTCTTTTCATATCTACCCTCTGTTTGTATTTTGCACTGCTTTCCTGCAATCTGCCTTTGACATCTTCTTGTAGTCTTTGCATCTGCTCTGCAAACTCTTCAGCTTTTGCACTTCTTATCTCCTATTTACCCAAATTTCTGAGCTCATACACACCTCTTGGATTCATTCCAAAAACAATATGAAATGGACTCATTCCAATACTTCGGTTTGGAGTATCATTATAAGCAAATTCAGCCCGAGCTAGTGCTAAATCCCACTGCTTAGGATTTTTATACACTAAACTTCTCAATATGTTTCCCAAGCTCTTGTTTACTACTTCGGTCTGTCCATCTATTTAAGGATGGTATGCTGAACTAAAACTGAGGTTAGCTCCCAGTTTCTTCCAAAGAGTTATCCAAAAATGTCCTACAAACTTTGTATCTCTATCAGACATAATACTTACAGGCAATCCATGTAATCTTACAATTTCTGAAAAAAATAGATTAGCTATATGTGTTGCATCACTAATCTTCTTACAAGCAATGAAATGTGCCATCTTGGAAAATCTATCTACTACAACATAAATGGAATCATTCCCTCTTTGGGTTTTTGGTAATCCTAAAACAAAATCCATGCTAACTGCATCCCATGGTCGCTCTGGTATTGGCAATGGATGATACAATCCTATATTCTGGCTCCTTCCTTTAGCATGCTGACATATCCTGCACTTCTCAACAAATTTCTTAACATTTGTCTGCATTTTTCGCCAATAGTAAAAAGCATTCATCCGAGCAAATGTTTTATCTTGTCCAAAGTGACCAAATAATCCTCCACCATGTTTCTCCTTTATTATGTTTTCCCTCATAGAACATTTGGGAATACACAACTTGTTGCTTTTGAAAAATAAGCCTCCTTGAATGAAATAATCTAACCACTGACTTCTGTTATGAACTATTGGATTCTGAACTGTTGCATAGATATCCTTGAAATCTGCATCATCTTTGTACATTTCAATCATTTCCTCAAATCCTACAACACCCACTTTGAATTCTTGCACAATAAAACTTACCCTCCTCAATGCATGAATGACTTTATTTGACTTACCACTTTTGTGTTTTATCACAAAAGTAAAGCTTTGCAAAAATTCTACCCACTTGGCCTTTTTTTGGTTTAGTTTCAGTTGGTTGTCGATGAACTGTAAGGCATGATTGTTCGAATATAATATGAATTCTTTTGGCAGTAAATAATGTCTCCATTTCTTCAAGGCTTGTACAATAACGTAAAACTCATTATCGTAAGAAGAATACTTCTTTGCTTCATTCAATTTCTCACTAAAGTACGCTATCGGTCTTTGTTCTTGACTTAGAATTGCGCCAACTGCAACTCCACTAGCATCTGTTTCAACTTGAAATACTTTTTCAAAATCAAACAAAGCTAAAATTGGTTCCTATGTGATTTATTCTTCAACAATTAAAATTTCTGTCTGCTGCTTCTGTCCACTTGAATGACTAATTGATACCCTTAATTATTTCAAGAATCGGTGCACAAATCTGACGAAAACCTTTGATAAAATTTCTGTCAAAACTTGCAAGACCATGAAATCTTCTTACCTCAAATATATTTATGGGAATAGTCCAGTTCCAAATCACTTTGACTTTCTATGGATCCATTTTCAATTCTTCTTTAGAAACTACAAATCCCAAGTAAATCAATTCTTCCTTCATGAAACTACATTTCTTCAAATTTATCAGTAGTTTCTCTTTCTGCAGAGTTCTTAAAACCAATTTAAGATGCTCTAGATGTTCTTCCTTACTTTTACTAAAAACTAGAATATCATCAAGATAAACAATAACAAACTTGCCCGCATATTCCTTCAAGACTTCATTAATCAATCTCATGAATGTGCTAGGTGCATTAGTGAGTCCAAAAGGCATCACTAACCACTCATACAACCCACTATTTGTTTTAAATGTAGTCTTCCATTCATCGCCTTCTCGAATTCTTATTTGATGATATCCACTCTTCAAATCTATTTTAGTAAATTATTTGGATCCACTCAAACAATCCATTAAATCATCCATGCATGGCAAAGGAAATCTATAGCTGATAGTGATCTTGTTTATGGCTCCTGAATCTGTCCACATATGCCATTCTCCTCCTTTCTTTGGACTGAGTACTATTGGTACAACACATGGACTAAGACTTTCTTTGATTAGCCCCTTATCCATCAACTCCTGCATTTGTCTTCCAACTTCTGCGTTCTATTGAGGAGTTAATCTGTATGTTGTTTTGTTTGGAAAACTTGCTCCTGGTATTAGATCAATACGATGACTAATACTCCTGATCTATGGCAATGCATTTGGCAACTCATCCACAATAATATCAGAAAAATCATCTAACAAAATTTTAACCTCTTCAGGCAAATCATCCAAGTTTTTGGAAGTTAAAATTACCTTAGGTCTCCCTATGAAAACAAAATGCATTTCTTCACGTTTTTCAACTTCTTGTAATAGGTCCTTCCCACTCATCAGCGTAACACTATTTCCAGGTGTTCCTTTGTCAGCGTCGGTCCTTCAATGGCAGAAATGTATGCTTAGTTCCATCCTTCTCCAGAGTATAAGTGTTTCTCCTCCCATCATGAATAGATTTTCGATCAAATTGCCACGGTTTTCCCAATAGTACATGGCATACATCCATGGGCATTACGTCACATAATATCACATCTTTATACGTACCAATTTGTATCTCAACCTTGCATTGTTTTGTCACAATAATCCGATGTCCCTTCTGTAACCATGACACTCTATAAGGAGTAATGTGTATTGTCTTTGCTAGTCTGATCTTGTCCACCATTTCTGTAGAAACAAGGTTGTCAGTGCTTCCATTATCAATTATTAATTTACAACACTTACCTTTTGATTTACAGGTAGTTCTAAATAAATTCTTCCTCCGCGTTGGTTCTTCAATCTCCTTCTTTGTCTTAAGCAAAGTCCTCCTCAATAACAGGGATTCTCCTACTTCAAGGGGTTCTTCCTTTTCCATAAGTTGAGGTGGTTCTAGTTTTTCCTCAGCCACATTTGAATTCCTCTGACTTGCTGGTTTATTATGAGGACAATCCCATGACACATGTCCCCATTCTCCACATGTATAACACTGAACATCTATTCCTTGGCCTCTTCCTCTGGGCACAAATTTTCCTCTGTTAAATTCTCCCCTCTGTAGTGGTCTACTACTTGAGCTACTTGCTTCATGCTGATGTCATTATCCCCTTGGTCTGGTAGTTCCTCTACCTCTTACTGAGCTTCTTCCTCTATTCCTCTAGCTCTGTTTTCTCAACATCTTCTCTTCTGCCTTCAAACTTGCTTGATAGGCACTGTTGAAATCAGATTTTTCTTTAGATCTAGAACATGCCTTACCTCCTTTAGTAGCCATTGGTTTCCATTCTGCTGTTTTACAAGAACCTTACCCATTCCAACAATTTTACAAGGTTTATCATCACCCAAACGAACTTGTCCAAAATCTCCTTGAACATAGTCATGAAAGTATTTCTTATCAGGTGTGGCATGGAATGAGGTCCCTGAATCTTCCACCCAAGAATTAGTAATATTTTCTAGGAGTCAAAGCATCTTGTAACACCTCACCTGTCACATTTGCTTCATGATTTTTTTCTTGTGTGCATCTCCTTATTTCTCTTCCAAGATATACAGTCTTTCTTTAGGTGTCCTTTCTTTCCACATTTCCAGCACACTATCCCCGATCTAGACTTGGATCTGCCTTTCCTTGATTTACTGCGATATCCTTAGCTCTTTCCTCTTTCAATTTTTCTTCCCCTGGACTCTGCACTCAAAGCATTACCAATGTCTCACCGGAGCTTTTCCGTCGCATTTCCTCGCTAAGGATAGCACCGACAACATCATCAAACTTTAAAGTACTAGATCGAGAGACAGAGTTACTAATGGCCATTACTAAACCATTCCAACTTTCTAGCAATGAGCACAAGAATAACAGAGCTCTAACTTCATGTTCAAAGTTTACCCCTACAGAACTTAACTGACTTGTGACTGTATTAAAATCATTTAAATGATCTACAACAGATCCACCTTCCGACATCTTCATATTAAATAATTGTTTCATAAGAAATACCTTGTTTGAGGCCGAGGTTTTTTCATATAGTTTCGACAACGCCTGAATCAAACCCTCTGTCATTGTATCCCTCGAAATGTTGAAGGTGACTGACGCAGTGAGGCACAACTATATTGTTCCAAGTGCCTTTCTATCGAGAAGGTTCCATTCTTCATCTGTCATAGCCATCGGCTTCTTTGTTTTTCCACTCAATGGTAGGTACATATCTTTCTGATATAGATAATCTTCCATCTACATCTTCCATAGCGAGAAGTTTTGGCCGTTAAATTTCTCGACCCTAAACTTACCATCTTCCGCCATTGCTCCCACTCGAACGAGGAACCCTTCTTTCCTGCGAGTTTATCAGCCAAATAGACCTTCGGCTCTGATACTAGTTGTTAGAGAATTATTTATTACGGAGCAATGGAACACATAAAATACTGCAGAAATATAAACACAGGAAATGCATAAAACAAGAGAGACACAGATATACGTGATTCACCCAGTTTGGGCTATGTCCACCCCGAACAGCCAGTCCTTCCTTTCTATTATCCAGCAAAATGAAGAGACACAACCTATAGCAAATCCGCTGTAATATCCTCTGTTTTCTCTCACAGTCTCACCTCTCTGTTTCTCGCTCAGAGAATACACATCTATGTCACAGCCTCAAATACAATGCCCTCATACAAAGAGAGGGGTTGTCTTCTAGGGAAAAAAACCCTAAACTAAACATAAGTTCTACCATTAGATCATCCGCCTAATGAACGGCCTAGATTGACTAGAAATTACTATACTTTTACAAGGAAATTTTACATCTATTTTTGGCTTCGGGGGCGCTGCCCCCGAACCCTTGCCGAGGGACTGCTGGTCCCCGGACCCCCCAGCCGAGGGGGATCAGCCCCCTCGCGTGGAGGGGTGTAAAAACTTCCTGTGGCATACATCGGACTGAAACAAATACCTCTAAACAATCATTCTCCACACACAACATTCCTTTGATCCATGGAAGCTCTCAATCACTTCAAAATATCGGAGTAGGTCTCCTAAAAGACCCTTCTTTAATGGGTACTTTTTCCCTTCCGCCTCCGAATAATCTGGCAGAAGTGGCCACAGTGGAAACCTGTCACATGATATCTTCTACATCGTCAAAGATTAAGAAGAATTCCGAACATTTTTTTAACATGGATCATTGCCAGGTGTTACCCCCAAGCCCCATAGAATTGTTGTAGCAATCAATATTCTGGGCATGGGCGGCAAACCCAAATCAACACTCGGCAAGCGTTTGGATAGATAGGTCTCTAGAGTATGGTACCTCTTCTGATCCTTGGTCACATGTACATTCTACAGACGAAGGAATAATTCAGTCTATGATGATAGGAGAGACACCATGGGAAGATCACCACCATCATTCTCAACCTCAAGATAACAACGAGGATTACTCTAGCGACCTTAATCATCCTTCAGTTTTTTATTTTCTATCAAATACTGTAAATACAGTGGATTCAGAGAAAAATCTGTCAAATATTGAAGAAACTATTGCCATTAATATCTCGATCAAACAAGATGTTGTAGAGAATATACATGTTGGCAAATCTTGTTCTCCTTCAGAACTGGAAATATACTGTGCACTCTTTTGCGAATTCAGAGATGTCTTTGCTTGGTCATATGAAGAAATGCCAGGCATTGACTCAAGCATCGTTGAACATGAAATCAAGATGTATCCAGATGTCAAACTAGTATGACAACGGCTTCGACCGGTTCACTCGAAGAAAGCCACTGCCATTAAGGTAGAAGTTGAAAAACTTCTACATGTTGGTTTCATTTACCCCATTCCTCTCACTGATTGGGTATCGAATATTGTTCCTGTGACAACTACCCTACACCCTTCATCGACTAGATAATTGATGAATGTGCCAGATGAGAAGTCTTTTCATTTATGGATGGATTTTCCGGATACAATCAAATCAATATCCGCCCACAGGACCAGTCGAAGACTGCATTTATATGTCCATGGGGTACATTCGCGTACCACAAACTACCTTTCGGTTTGAAGAACGTAGGAGCAACATTTCAGAGGGAAATGAACTACGCCTTCCATGACATCAAACACATCGTTCAACCGTATCTCGACGATTTACTGGCTCATTCGCGAAAGTGGACTGATCATCCGCAGCATTTGACAGCTGTATTTCTACATTGCCGATACTACAAGATATGACTCAATCCACACAAGTGTGTGTTTTGTGTTGGTTCTGGTCAGTTACTTGGTTTCGTAGTTTCTAAGGATGGAATTTGACTCGACCCATGTAAGGTTCAGGCAATCATCGACATGCCTCCACCTTCAAATTTGCTTCAGATTCAAAAACTCCAAGGGAAAGCAAACTTTCTAAGGAGGTTCATTCCAAATTACGTCGAACTTGCTAAAGGTTATACACGTCTTTTGAAGAAGGAAGTTCCCTTCAACAGGGATCAGGTTGTGCAAGCTTCCTTTGATGCTTTGAAAAGTTCCTTAGTAAAAGCATCATTAATGTATGCTCCTGATTATCAAAAATACTTTAACCTGTATCTCTCTGCCACAGATACAACCATCGCAATGGTTTTAGTACAAGAAGACAATGGAATAGAACATCCTGTGTATTATTTAAGCCACAACTTAAATGATACGGAAAGCAGGTACTCCTATGTTGAAAAGCTGGCTTTAGCATCTGTTCAAGCAGTACAGAGATTTTGACACTATATACTCTTCCGCACAACTACCATATTGTCAGATTTCAACCCTATGACCTACATCCTGTCACGTCAATTCCTAGGGGGCAAGTATTCAAAATGGATAGCCATTTTTCAAGAGTTTGATATGGAATTCACCGAATCCAAAACAAAGAAATCTCTAGTCTTCGCGGTGTTACTTTGCAACCTCCCATCGTCGTCCAACAATTTAACATCTAAAGCATCGATCGTGGATGAAACATTGTTTCTGATATCATCAAGCGACCCGTGGTATGGAGATATACTAATCTATCTCCAAACCCAAACCTTTAGGCCTAACACCTCTTGCTCAAAACAACAATGTACTCGATACCAAGCGAAAGACTACATGATTGTCGGTGATACACTTTACCGTCGTGGTGTCGATATAGTTCTGCGAAGGTGCCTCACACATGAGGAGGCCGAAAAAGTCCTAAATGACTGTGATTCAGGCGCATGTGGGGGGCATCTGTCTGGTTACGCTACTGCACAAAAAATCTTGCGAACTGGCTACTTCTGGCCTACTATCTTCAAAGATTGCATAATAACAGTAAGAAGTTGCCATGCTTGTCAAATTTTTGATCGCAAAACCAGATTACCACCCGCACCACTGCATCCAGTAGTTTCTGTTGGGCCATTGGCCAAATGGGGCATATATTTCATGACATGTAACCCCACCTCGACCAGGGGGCATGGATATATCATGGTCGTTGTCGACTATTTTACAAAATGGGCTGAGGCGATGCCTACATTAAACAACAGTGGCAAAATGGCTGCTATTTTCTTTTTCAATCATGTAGTCTCTAGGTTCGGTGTTCCACAAGCTATAGTCACAGATCATGGATCGCACTTTTGCAATCACATGATGGTTGAATTGACTGCCAAATTAGGACTGTCCCACGATAGTTCTACTCCATATTATCCGCAGGCTAATGAACAAGTTGAAGCGATCAACAAAGTCCTCAAGCGCATGCTGCAGAGAATGATTGGAGCCCACAAACGGGATTGGCATTTAATCCTGTACTCAGCTCTATGGGCATATAGAACCTTGGTGAGAAATGCGACTGGATTTACGCCTTTTCAGTTGGTGTACCGCTTGGAAGTTGTCTTACCGATTTAGTGTGAGATTTCATCTCTAAAGCTCGCAATCGATCTACTCCTCGAAACTTCAGAGGAAGAGGCTCGTTTCTTGGAACTAATCCACTTGGATGAAACCCGTCGTGACGCCATGCTGGCTAACGAAGCACATAAGAAACGTGTCAAAGCGCAATTTGACAAAAATGTCAAGCCTCGTGTCTTCTCAGAAGGTGACCTGGTCTTACTTTACGATCAGGACTCTGATAAATTGGGAGCAGGTAAGTTCCAATCATTATGGATGGGCCCCTACATTGTTAAACGAGTATTAGCAAAAGGAGCCTACGAGCTGGTAGATTATGATGGAATTCCACTGTCACAACCCCAAAATGGGTTGTATCTTAAGCGATACTATGCTCGATCAAGTGTAGTAATCTCTTTATATGCTTTTGTTTCATTTTTGTTTTCGTCAAGAGTTGTCATTTTGGTTAAGTAATCCACTTTGCATTTATTGTAGATGTCAGACTTTTTGGAAACATTCGTTGGGTACACCGACAGAGCTAGTCGTAGAATGCGGAACCTATCTTCTATAGCCTGGGCCATCTTTGATTCAAGCAGCGAGTTAGTGAGTTTCAGGGGGATATGTATTGGTTAATCAACGAACAACATCGCTAAGTACAATGCGTTGATAGAGCTTCTCTCTGATACCATTTCGCATGGCATACGCTGACTTATTGTCAGGCTAGATTCGCAACTCGTCATTCTAGAGCTTACTGGTGTCTATTTAGTTCGGAACCCAGCTATTTATCATATGTTCCTAAGAGTCAATATTTTGGAAAGGCAGTTTGATTCCATTCAATATCAACACATTTCCAGAAAACTTAAACACTTTAACTGATTTATTAACGAATTATGTGTTAGATATACATTTGCAAAATTTGTAAAGAAAAGAATTTTACATCAACATTTGCATCTGGATCACATAACTTAACCAAAATAAACTCCGAAAATCAAAAATATATAACTGTTTGTAGTTTCACATAATGTTTTGTGTACAAGGAAAAATCGGTCATTTGACCAAGAAACTCAAAAGTAAATGTAGAAAATCTTCCTATGCTAATGATGTTGGTGATAACATGTCACCGTCTGTGCAATCATACATAGGAGCCTAGTCCATCGACTCAGAATGCCAGTAGTATGGAGTTGTAGCCTCAGAGGTAAATCGTCGGTCCTCACATCATGAATACCAAGGGTAAGACCCTCGATCTGATCCTACAATACTGCCAGGGTCTCTGCTATGTCCAGATCATGAAGGACAACCCTCTCTACAACTTCTCCTACTCGAACGCCAACTACCGCCCTTGGGCGCCTTGCTGGTCTCACTGGCCCAACATCTGCACAAGTACATGAGTTCAATTAGTCTTGATAAATCACAAAAATATTATAAAACTGATAAACAAAGATATGGTCAAAATCTTTACCTATCACACCCTACTACTCGCCAGCTGGCAACGCCAAATCTAGGTCACCTCGGAAGTCCATCTCGACATACGGATACTCTAAGAAGACCATCTCCTGATGGTCGAACCACTCAAAGAAGGCATCAGAGAAAGTAATTTGTGGCTGAGCAGCATGTCTGGCCATGAGATCAACCCATCTCCACATCCTGGGTTCCCTCGGTACTAGCAATCCTAGTGAAATATGTTGTGGCTGCATCATTGGGATCCTCTCTAAGGAAAAAACAGTCAAAATGGAACATATTCGAAGTTCTTAGATCTTCCATTCTTTACCTTAGAGAGATGTTCTTTTATCACCGGAAGTACTGCCTCACACTAGTTGAATACTGTTGGGTCCCTATAATACTAGTGATTACCCCATTACTATTGTAGTTATACCCCTTATTTATATTGTTGTGCCCCCATTGCCCCCCATATTGTTATTAATGTGCCCATAGAATCCCTCTATTGTTATTTTTGTGGCTTTATATTATTATTGTTAGGTCGGCTGGATTATATTGTGACTCCTTAGACTCCTATATATAGAAAGGAGGTTTTGTCATTTGAATCATCCAAGAATTGTTCATTTATGTAATGTAAAGGAGGTTGCCCCCTCGAAGAGGCTGAATTCTAAGGCGTTGATCTATCTTTTCTTGAGCTGGTTTCATAACATTTGGTATCAGAGCTTTGGATTCTAGGGTTTCGCTGCTCCAAACAGGTCATCGTGGCATTTTTTCTATAACTTATTTTCTGTGATGTTTCAGAAGTCACAAAAAGAACCCATTTGAGAAGAAATTTTGCTGAACCTTGGGTCCGAATTTCAGAGCTTTTTGTGCGATATTTTCGGAGATATGATCTGAGGAAGTTGGTCTTTTTGCAGACTCCTGAATTACACTCAAAACAGGTGACCTGGGGAAAATCGTCATAACTTTCTTTCTGAGCATTGGATTGAAATTTCGTAAGAAGGTACAGAAAGAGGACGGACTGTAGTTTTCTTTTATATATTTTTCAAAGTCAAAGGTTGAAACAGTGACATGTGGCACTTCGTACAAGTTCGCTCTATTGAACTAGTCTATAATCAGGTCACTGCGGGAGATTGTGCATAAATATTTCTTGGAGAATCCAATTTGGATCAGACTAGTGGCATTGGAAAGAGGACATAGAAGGCTACTACAGGTCAAAATTTCAGAACTGGATGATTCGAAATTACAGAGATACATCAGATTCAATATCAGGCTTCTACAAAGAAAAAAAGGTGTGTAGTTTTTTTTTAAATTTTTGCATAAGCTTGGTTTGAAGGAATTCAAAGGGCATAGTAAAGCATTATTATCAGTAACTGATGCTACGTGGAAAGAAAATGCAAACACCTAGTAAGGAACCTGAAAGCTCTAGCATGACTCATGAAGAAGAGGAAGAAATGCTACATGATATATCAAAATTACAAGAACAAGTGCAACAAATGTCACGCTCACAAAAGCTAACAGATGCTAAGATAAATGGCGTGGAATCTAAGATAAAGGGCATGGAAGCTAAGATGGATGGCATGGAAGCTAAGGTGAATGGCATGGATGGTAAAATTGATGGCATGGATGATAAGATGGAAGAATTGAAGATAAATATGAATAAGTTGCTACAAGAAATGGTCACTAAGGGTGAAAGAGTACTAAAGGAAACTCATGATGAGAACAAAAGAAATGTTAATCATGATTCCATAGACTCTAATGTTGGATCGAAGACTCACCATGTTCCAAAAATCGATATGAGGAAGTTTGATGGCAAGGATCCCGCCACATGGATATTAGAGATGGAGCAATTCTTCGATCTCAATAATGTGCAAAACACACAAAAGGTACGTATGGCAACTTTATATTTGGAACCAAATCAGTTTGTATGGTATCAATGGCTTTGTTCTCGTAAACAGTTTATCACTTGGGAAATTTTTACGGAAGAATTGATAGCACATTATGAGGATACAAAAAGCAACACTTTTTTTAGCCAATTGATAAGTCTCAAACAAAAGGGTTCAATAATGGAGCACATTGAGGAGTTCCAAAAATTGAACATAAGGGTAAAAGATATTCCAGAGGAGCATAGGATTGATGTGTTCATAGGGTCTTTAAAGGATAATATCCAACATGATGTGCGCCTTTGGGAACCTGATTCATTAGAGAAGGCATTCAGGTTAGCAAGAAAAATGGAAAGCAAAATTATGGCAACTAGGAAGCATACCATTCACAACTATAAAGAAGGAAGTGTTGTTGCCCATAGTCTTCCACAACCTACAAGGTTGACACCACAACAATTGGAAGAAAAAAGAGCAAAAGGGCTTTGTTACAATTGTGATAGCAAATACACAAAAGGTCATAAGTGTGCTGAGAAGAAATTATTCTACATAGATTGTGAAGAGGAAGAAGAAAAGGAGCAAGAAAGGTCCAAAGAAGAGGATATATTCCAGGAACAAAGCCTAGATGAAGAACAAATAAATCCGACCATATCTTGTAATGCATTGGCGGGAATTACCACTCCTCAAACCATCAAGATAGAAGGACAAATCAAGAAGAAAAAGGTAATAGTGTTGATTGATTCAGGAAGCACCCACAATTTTATTCATTGTAGGGTAGCAAAAGAATTGAATTGCTTCCTATATCCAGCACCAGAGTGTCAAGTGATGATTGCAAATGGAGGAACAATAAATTGTTCTGGAAAGTGCCATAATATCAAGCTATCCATGGGAGAATATGTATTGACTAGCCCAATGCTTTCCATTCCAATGGGAGGTGTTGATGTTGTACTAGGAGTCCAATGGCTACAATCCTTGGGTACAATAGCTTTTAATTTTCAAGAACTTTTCATGAAATTTTCTGTGGAAGGAAAGGAAGTTGAATTAAGGGGTATTGCAGGGAAACCGGGAAAGATAATCAGCTCTAATGGCATGACAAAGCTTCTAAAAAAGGAGCAAAGAGGTGTAATTGCACAATTATGTTCGCTAGATGTTTCCACATTGGAATCATCTATTTCTCCAGATCTCCAAAAAGTCCTGGACAATCATTCCAAGGTATTTGAGACTCCCAAAGGTCTCCCACCTATGCGTGATCATGATCATGCTATTCATCTGATTCCAGGAAGTGTTCCTCCAAACATCAGGCCGTACAGATATCCCTATGTCCAAAAAAGTGAAATTGAACGTATGGTTGCAGAAATGCTAGAGGCTGGTATAATTCAACCGAGTCAAAGTTCTTTCTCTGCTCCAGTAGTATTGGTGCACAAGAAGGATGGATCATGGCGCATGTGTCCGGATTATAGGGAGCTCAACAAGCTCACTATTAAAGATAAGTTCCCCATTCCTGTCATTGATGAATTACTGGATGAATTGCATGGATCAATTTACTTCACCAAGTTGGATCTTCGTTCAGGATATCATCAAATCAGAATGAAGATTGAAGACATTCCGAAAACGGCATTTAGAACTCATGAGGGTCATTATGAATTTTTGGTCATGCCTTTTGGCCTTACCAATGCACCTTCAACATTTCAAGGTTTGATGAATTCAATTTTCAAACCATTCCTTAGAAAATTTGTGTTAGTATTTTTTGATGATATACTTATCTACAGCAAGTCTTGGAAGGATCATGTTGAACATGTTGACAGGGTGCTACAACTATTGGAGGAGAAACAATTATATGCCAAAAGATCCAAATGTTTTTTTGGAGTCCAGGAGGTGGAATATTTGGGTCATATTGTATCTCATGAAGGAGTTAAGGTAGACCCTAGCAAAATTAAAGCCATTAAGGAATGGAAAATCCCCACATCCATAAAGCATTTGCGCGGATTTCTTGGGTTGACAGGGTATTATCGCAAGTTTGTTAAGAATTATGGGAGAATAGCAGCACCTCTAACGACATTATTGAAGAAAGATGCATTTTCATGGACTCCGGAAGCAACAAAGGCCTTTGAACATCTTAAAGAGGCAATGTGCCAAGCACCTGTCTTAGCTACACCGGACTTCACAAAAACCTTTATTGTGGAATGTGATGCTTCAGGAAATGGAATTGGTGCTGTTCTAATGCAAGATGAAAGACCCATTGCTTTTGAAAGTCGTCCAATCAAGGGAAAGTTTCTAAGAAAAGCTATTTATGAGAAGGAAATGTTGGCAATACTCCATGCACTTAAGAAATGGCGACCCTACCTAATGGGAAGACACTTCAAGGTAAAAACGGATCATGATAGCCTTAAATACTTTTTAGAACAAAGATTATCCTCTGAAGAGCAACAAAAGTGGGTCACAAAGATGTTGGGTTATGACTTTGAAATCATCTACAAAAAAGGGAAGCAAAATGTGGTGGAAGATGCACTCTCAAGAAAGGATGAGGATGTGGAAGCATTGTTGTGCGCTATTTCTATCATCCAACCAGATTGGATAAATGAAGCAAGGGAGGAATGGAAGAATGACGAAGAAGTGTGGGCACTTATTCGAAAGCTACAACAAGATTCCAGTACGTCTGATACATTTAGCTGGAAAAATGATTCGTTATGGTACAAAGATCGCTTATACCTCTGTAAGAATTCCCAGCTAAAACAAAAGATTCTTATGGAATTGCACACTTATCCCTTAGGAGGGCACTCAGGATTTTTAAAAACTTACCACAAGGTTAAGAAGGAATTTTTTTGGGATGGCCTTAAATCAGATATTCAAAAGTTTGTGGCAAAATGTTTGGTTTGCCAACAAAATAAAGTTGAAACAATTAAGACACCGGGCTATTACAACCTTTATCCATTCCAAGCCAACGTTGGGAGGAGGTATCAATGGATTTTATCACAGGTTTACCCAAGTCTGAGGGAAAGAGTGTCATCATGGTGGTAGTTGACAGACTTACCAAGTATGCACACTTTTGTGCATTATCACATCCATTTAAAGCCAATACAGTTTCTACTGCATTTATGGAAACAATTCAAAAGCTACATGGAAACCCAAAGATTATTGTAAGTGACAGAGATCCCATTTTCACTGGAAATTTTTGGACAGAATTATTTTCTCGTCTTGGTACTCAGTTAGCTCATAGCTCATCTTATCATCCTCAATCTGATGGGCAAACTGAGATAGTAAACAAATGTTTGGAAGGATATCTTCGTTGCTTTGTATCTAATAAACAGACACAATGGGTCAAATGGTTGCCTCTGGCTGAATGGTGGTATAACACTTCCTTTCATACAGCAACAAAAATGACCCCATTTATGGCACTTTATGGGTATCAACCACCATCCATCACATCATATTTAAGAGAAAATTCTAAGGTTCAGGCAGTGGAACATCACATCGAACATCAACAACAAGTCCTCCAACTCTTAAAGGATAACCTTGTGTTGGCACAGAATAGAATGAAACAACAGGCAGATCAACATCGCAGTGAAAGAAGTTTTGATGTAGGTGATTGGGTATTCCTACGGCTACAACCATATAAGCAAATGTCCCTCAAGCAAGCTAAGAAGGATAATAAATTATCACCAAAGTATTATGGTCCGTACAAGGTGTTGCAAAAGATTGGTACTATGGCATACAAATTGGAGCTTCCTGCAGCTTCTCGATTGCACCCAGTTTTCCATGTTTCATGCTTAAAGAAGGTTATAGGCGACAAGCTCCCAGTTCAAACAATATTGCCAGAACTTGACGAGGAAGGAAAAATTATATTGGAACCGGAAGCAGTTATAGAAACAAGAACTCGACAGCTATGAAATCGATCAATTTCAGAGTACCTTATCAAGTGGAAGAACTTATCCGCTGAAGATTCCACATGGGAGGATGAGAATTTTATGCAGAAATATCCAGAACTACTCAAGTGTTGAGGACAACACTTTTTTGAAGGAGAGGGGCATGTTGGGTCCCTATAATACTAGTGATTACCCCATTACTATTGTAGTTATACCCCTTATTTATATTGTTGTGCCCCCATTGCCCCCCATATTGTTATTAATGTGCCCATAGAATCCCTCTATTGTTATTTTTGTGGCTTTATATTATTATTGTTAGGTCGGCTGGATTATATTGTGACTCCTTAGACTCCTATATATAGAAAGGAGGTTTTGTCATTTGAATCATCCAAGAATTGTTCATTTATGTAATGTAAAGGAGGTTGCCCCCTCGAAGAGGCTGAATTCTAAGGCGTTGATCTATCTTTTCTTGAGCTGGTTTCATAAAAAATACCTTTGGTTCCAAGTATTCTAAAGCATACTGCACATAAGATCTGTTCACCAAATGAAGAGTTGCGATACCAGCCAATCTAGCAAAGGTGAATAAAATGGTCCTCAGAGGCCGATCAGTGACATCCCGGATATTGATCTTGCCATCTCTACTAGGCTGAGATCCATCTCTACAAAGTTGACGGATATAATCTTTCACTGATTCGCCCCCACGGGTGGATCCCGACAGTGAAAGAGGGGCACCATGCCTCGATAACCCCGTCAAAAAGTAGATGTCCTCAACTATTAGTGGGATGTATTTACCTCTAATCTAGAACATCTGGTTGATCGGATCCCATGCATCGAGGAAATACTGCAACAAGCTGATTTGTTGCCTCATGCTAGATATACGGAAGAATTTGAGCAAACCACAGTTTCGCAATGCAGTAACAGTACCCTGATCATGTAAGGCAATCATGTCTTCTTCTTCATGCTCGCGCTCACGTCACGTGATGACCATCTTGATCCAACAAATATCTAAGTCACAGAAAAAATATGAATTAGGATCCAAATTTAAGCAAAAACAGGCAAGAATTTCATGAGAAATCACTATGCAAACTTTCCCATTTGCGCCCATCACACCCGACCTTTGGACTAGGTGAGATGCATACTAACTGGCCAGTGTACAACTCAGTATGCATCACACCTTTTGATATAGGGTAGGTGCAATGATGGGAGAACGATTTCTTCAAACACAGGGGCTCAGAAAAAGGGGAAAACTTGCTCAAAATCAGAAAATGATGGAATGAAAATGAAGAGCTCAAGGTTAGCTCCTACCTAGACCTAGCGGCATGGAGAATAGTCCACCGGCTCTCCCGAAATCAGCTGATGAAGTTTGAGGCAGAAAACCACTCCAGAGCTCCAAATCCCAAATTTGAAATGAAATGGTAAAAATTAGAGGTAAAACTACTTTTTATGTTACTATTCACGTACCTCAAGTAAAATGATAGTTTTTAATTCATTTTTCAAGCATATATATGTGTATTTATAATCTATTTGATGGAGCAATTGAGCAGGTTGAAATACCGAAGAAAGAATCTAATGTGTTAAACGGTAAACTGAATATCATTGACCAATATTAAGAGAAATGTTCCCGCAAGGTTCAAGCTCATTAAAAAATCAACCTGCACTGAGCACATGTTGGCACAAGATTCAAGCTCATTGAAAAATAAACCCTCCTTTGGTAAATAACCTTTGTGATCGCTTTGCTATCTGCCCTTTTTGAACTTTGATTATGTTCCTTCCATCACCTCCATTTCATTTGGCCGACCATACACTTCCACTTGATTGTTTACCCTTTTGAGGAACATCTGCGACGAGTGATTGTAATTACCACCCTCTTCACACTGCCATGTTTTGAGAAGTTCCAAACTTACATGGAACCAGCTGCTACCCAGAAATACCACTCGTTCCTAAAAAACAAGCCTCTTTTAAACTCTTTTTAGACTCATTAAATATAAAAAGATTGTCGAGCTATTGGCCTTCCCAGCTCGTTAAAGTAAGGGGAACGCCATCACTCTCATATATTTTAATCTTTTTGGACTTGAGGGATCATTAAACAAAAAGATCGAGCACTTGTCTTTGTCAGCTCGTTAAAACTATCGAAAAGTCATCCCTTTCGTATTATTTTACACTTTTTCGGACTTAAGGGATTATGCCACGAAAAAGCACTGTTGGAGTCTCCTTTTCGTCCATTTTCAAACTCTCTAAACATGAAAAGGACTGAGTTATCTTTGTCATTAAACTCGTTAAAACAATAGCGACAAACGTGTCCACCTAGACAAGAACGAGTCTCACTGATGCTAGGCTTGCTAAACACGAAGCGACAGGTTTTCCCGAAGGGAAAATTATAGACCAAGCATATGTTATCCTCCTCAAGCTTGTCAAAAATAAAGAGGTACTGGTCAGCAATGACTGGGGAAAAATGGGAAGAAAACTTGAATAACTCTATTGGTAGCAGGCCACTCTTGAACATGACACTTTCACTCCATCACTGTGATTGGGATGGGTTGGGTTTTTCCGTTCACCATCACCATTGGTCTGTCGTGCCATCCATGGGGTTAACACTACCAGTCCAGGTCAGTGTCGCCAATATGTTCAAGAGAAGTCATTTAGAGAATTCACCATCCAGCAAACACCTCATCCACTGCACTACATCCACACTTCATTTTTCATGACCGCCATTCCTGAACCTCATATCATCAGATCATTTTCACCTCCACAAAAATCATTTGCTCTGTTTCACGTCGTAGATGTGGGATACATCAAGGCCCTCCTACGATAGGTCACTTCTTGTCGACATCAGCTCATTATCCAAGAAGTTGACTTAGGAACAACCCTTTCAATACTTTGAAGCTTGCATGCCTCAATGGCAAGTTTTTCACTTCCGGCGACAGGTTTACATCAATGACCTTCGACTGAAAGACTTTGCGTGGTGTTCAACATTGGCTCATATATTCACACCACGTGAATTGCACTGTAATACCTTGAGGGTCATCATCATTATCGGTGACTCCTATCGCGTCTGTTAACATCTTAAATCATTGGCTGGTAATCAGACGATGTCTTTCCATGTTCGACTTCAGAACATCTTTTCACATTGATCGACTCGTACATCGGGTGAAGATTGGATGAGTTTTGAAGACCCTGGATCTAGTTTCATCCATCTGGGCTGCGATATATTTAGGAAAATAAAGACATCAATTGTACAAAGAAGATGCATAGATAGTCATCTAAGCCAAGGAAGATGACTCTTCATGCGAAGAATCACCAGTTTGCAATAGCAAACGATTGTCTGTCCTATGTACATGAAAATGAATTTATAAAGCTGAGCATGGGAATTCCCGCCTCAGCTAGATCATGAAAATAATATGATGATGATGTATTGTATTGTATCTTATACAGGTCACCTTCCAATTTGAATACCTCAGATCCTCATGAATAAAGCATTTCACCCGACATTAGAAGATTTACGACCTCATGCTTTAGGGGGCATCTGTTATAGACATATTTGGGCACTGCAACCCCAAACTCATATGTCCATAAACTAGAGACTCCTTAAATCCCTAAAAGTGTTGTTTCATACCCTAAAGGATCATGGTCAGCTGATTACGTCATTTCCTAGAAGTTCCACTTGAAAAACTACTCAGAACTGGCCAAAACTAGACCATACAGATTGCTCCATGGGCAAGGTGCGATGCATACTGACTGCCTAACTGGCCAGGTGCGATGCATACTCAAATGGCCTTCTGTGGGGTGTGATGAGTGAGAATAGACAAATGGCAGAGACAGTTTGCAAGGTGGATGATCATGGAATCTTCCAGAAACTTCTCCTGTGACACTTGCCTCTCTGAATTCACCCAGGGATGAGTAAGAGATCATGAAATCTCCAAGTGGAACCAAGAACTATCAATGAAATGACACTAATAAAAAACCTAGAGCTGACTCACACCCTTGCAAGACATCTATAAATGGATCCCTCATCTAAAAGATCTAGGGGCTGGAATTTTGTATTTTGTGAGGAAGTGTTGTTGGTTTGCTGTTGAGAAGAGACATTGCATTGTTGGGTGATTTTCTTGTTCATGAGGTGAAGAGGGCTTCTACAACTGGGAGGATGATGCTGGATCAGGCAGCTGGGTTGTAATCCTCTCTTACATTACTATTATTAAAGTTCTTTTTTTTTCCTCCATATAATCGTGTATTTGTGAATCTTGTTTATGAATGCAATTGTATTGTCAATGTGTTTCTGATTCCGCATTGTTTATGATGTTTTAGATAGAGATGCTTTGATAGTTTGCTGTTACTTTGACTCTACAGGTACTCTTTGAAGCGAGACAAGTAGGAGAGGAGTGGCAAATTCTATCAAGCAAAGGAAAAATCAAGCTAGGATCAAAGCGGAAGATCCAAGTTGGTCTTATTTTCTTCTCTTCCATGTATCACACTTAAAGGAACTCTTGAAAATCTTTCATTGTTTGTTTCTAAAATAGCTACCCGTCTTAGTGGGACTAGTAGTTCGAATCAACACTAGTTTTCCCTGAAACAAGGTTGCAGGAGCATTCGTCAACCTGAAAGACATAACAAACCATTCGAAAAGGCCCTCCTTGGCTTTGAATGCAATCTTCCACACATTGGAGGGTTCGATTGATACCTAGTGATATTCGGACTTCAATTCAATCTTGCTGAAATATTTTTCCCCCTTGAGTTGGTCTAAAAGGTCATCAATCCATGGGATTGGGTACCTATTCCGGACAGTGATCTTGTTCAACGCCCGATAGCCAATACAGAGTCTCCAAGTCCCATCCTTCTTCTGTACTAACACGATCGGGCTCCCACAGGGTGATGAACTCGGCTGGATGTGACCTTTTCTGCAGCAGCTCCTGAATTTGCCTCTTGATTTCGACGTTCTCCAGAATAGAGCGCCAATAGATTGGTCCATTGGGCAATGGCGCACCTGGGGTCAGATCGATGGAGTGCTTGACCTGATAGTGCAGAGGCACCCTTGCAGGGGAGGTAAAGATGTCCTCATACTCATCCACGACCTTTTCCATCTATTGTTGTGGTGTGGAGGGGCCCTCTCTGGAGGTCGTGGCCACTGTCTTCTTCTTTACCTGAGGACATATCATTAGGAAATTTTTTTTCCCGATTTTGGAAATGAGCTTACTGCATTGTTTTGCAGTAACCAAAGAGATGGTGGTAGGCAGTGCTACCTTCGGTATCCTGTACAACTTATTTCCCAAAGTAACAATAACAACACGAGGCCTTGACTCATACACATCATGTCGCTTCCACAAGTATGGATGGCCTAATAATACATCACAAACATTAAAGGGAGCAACGTCACATAATACCTCATCATGAAGAGCTTGATGCTGTATGGAAGGCGACACTGCTAGATTACACAAAGATCTCGTCCTTGGTGAAGCCGCGCGATGGTGTAAGATTGTGGGTGGGTTATGGTTGGTAAGCCCAACCATTTCACAACCTCTACCGAAATGAGGTTCTTTTGGTTCCCGCTTTCGACAATGAATTGTAGTGGGGAACCCTTTACCCACATCTACGAGTCGAAGAGGCGCTCCTCCTCCTCTGGATCTTCGGGTTCCTCCTTCTAGATCTTCGTGGTGGCAACGGTGGCATTGGGATCCACATCGATAATCTGCTTCCTTTTATCATTCCCCTTGTTGGGTTTTGACTCAGAGTTAGAACATGCATCTGATTCCAAAGCCTTCAGCTTGGCCAACAGTGACTGCTTGGCCCAACACTCACTTATGTTGTGAGTGGAGCTCTTATGGAACTCACACCACTTTCCCTTGTCCTTCTTCGGCTTCATGGTGTTGTTCTTTGCTTGCGGCTTTGGCGGGTTGTCTTGGGCCGCCCCGCCTTGGCTTTGTCCTTTCTTCTACGGTTTGGGGGCACCTTTCCCTTGCTTCAGATTCGCAAATCCAAAGTCTTGCTTCTTATGTTTAAACTTCTGCTCGATCTTGACGGCATATCAGTATGTCTTTATGAGTGAGGAGATGTCCAAGAACTCCATCTCGTCCTGAATGTACCTATGTAGGCAGCCATTGGACTTGAGTACCAAATGTTTCTTAGAATCCTTGATACCCAACTTCGTGTGAAGGGTATGAAAAAAATTGGTAAACTTTGGCACATCTTGGTCCCTTCCCTGTCGCAACATTGTCCACTTTATGTATTTATCCTCATAGCTCCCAACTAGGTAGTACTGCTCCTTGATGGCATCCCAAAATGAGTTCCAAGTGGGTGCGACTGAAAAAAGTGAGGTTGTACTTTCATCCTTATGCTCACAGAAGGTTTCCCACTAGTCCTTGACATGGGGGGCGGCTTTGAGAAGAGAAAATGTAATATTTTCTTGGCTGGAAAAATCATGAACAAAAAAATATCATTCTAGTAGATTTAACCATTTATCTATAACGTCTGCATCTATTTGGCCCTCAAATATGGGAATGTCAAAGTTTACTTGTACCTTAAAAGGAGTGAAGCCTCTAGAGTGGCTACTGAATGTGGATGCACCGCCGGTGGGCAACTGTTGAAGGATCTAGGTAAAGTTATCCATCATCGTGTTCCTTTGTTTCTCAAGGGCCTCCTCGAGCAATATTTTGATAGGATCTCTTACCCCTTGTCTTTATTTTCTTCCCCCATGGGTGGCCGTCGGGGTTTGCGAGGCTAATCTTACAACGGTTCAACCAAATCCGACCCTAACTCCTGATATCCCAGCCTCGTTGGGGACATGCAAATAAAAACATAGAAAGAGTAGACCGCTCTAATACCACTGATCCAGATTTAAACAAGAACACAACAAATTACAGATATAACCATAAATAAAAATATGTAGTAGAAATAACACTTCATTTCATTAATATCAAATACTAAAATATGCTTACAAACAGAATGGAAATAAGACTAGCTCGGGCGATGACAGCTTATCTCTGAGAAGATATGTGGTGGCCACATGCCTTTGAACTATGTTACAATGAGGCTCAAAGGCCTATTTATTATTGAGAAACAATGGAAAACCCTAAACATCCAAAAACCTAACCCTAGGAGATGAAGCGCCAAACTATGGGCCCCATTTGGGTAAATTGGTACATCAACTTCCCGGGGTCGTAACTTTGGCATATGATCTTTGTTTGATGCGCACAATACCTCTTTAGAAAGATCTATTCGTGGACTACAACTTTTGAATGATGAATTTATCCTTGTTTTCCCAAAAAACATCGTTTAAGGGCCTCAAAACGGCTCTAGAAGTTCAGGACCCGAAAAACTGCCAAAAATAGTAAATTGTGCTATAAATAAGGAAAATGAAAAACTGAAAGAAACAATGGTGGGGGTCCAAGTGGAATATGCGGGTGGCCACCAATATCTTCCTAGATCAAATGGGGCATGTCACTTGGCAATTAGGGAGATGGCATTAGAGATGTTGACCAAGAGCCACCTAGAGCCATAAGTGATAGGTGTCATTTTCACCGAGAAGCAGACAAGTCTAGCATTGGAAATGAAATTGAATATTGATGAGCCTAAGAAGACTGTGCTTGACATATTAATTTCTACCTCCTTGAGGTCCCGAAGCACCTAGTTTGGGGATCCTTGCTAAAAAATAGTTATGCCAATAGGGGAGCATGGGAGTGAAAATTATTTAGTAGGACTAGACTTCGTGACCCACTGAATTAGATAGAGTTTCCCACTAATAATATATCAGAGTTGCTAACGAATAAACCAAACACAATTATAGTTTCTTTCTTCTGGAGGTGGCTTGCCAAGGAGGGAAGAGATCTTGTAGGAATTTTTTTTTCAACATGACCCCATTCTCATGAAACCATTATAGAGATTCCCATCCAAATAGATCTAACTTTGCAAAATCATTGGGAGGTTGAGGAAAAAAGTTGGAATGAAAGTAATGTGCCCTAGAATCCCCCAGAAGTGGACTTCAAAATTCCCAAGCACCTTCACAGAATGCATGATGAGGAGAGAATGCCAACAAATCTCTTCCTTTAGTAGCCTAGGAAGAGGAGATTCCATGCGCCTACATAACACAATGTGTTCATCCCCAAGGAGGTGTCTCATAATTAATCTGAACGCTAAACAAAAGAGTTAATTTCCGACTCCATGAGTGTAGTATTAACTTGAATGCCCGCCCCTTGCTGCCAATTACGATTTTCCCTGGTGTGAAATCTCGAGGTGACATGCTTACTTTGCAACCTGGTACACCTCCCATTCAATTTCTTTGGTCCGTTCGTATCCTCTGCCATGTTCATCAACTTCCCTTGCTCACACAAATTAATTGTCGATCGCGAAAAGTATAGAAACTGAGTGTGGTTTCTTGTGCTATGGATTGATAGGAATGATGACTTAATGGGGTATGTTGGTACCTCCCTTAGGTGTGTAGGCTGGTGGGAAGGAGAAAACACACCTCCCCACCTTTTGCATCCCTACCACCCCATATGGGGACTTTATAAAGCTAATTGTTAATCTTAATCCCACTATGTAGAAAAGGAGATGAAGGGACAAGAAAATACCCACTATTAAGTTTCCATTTGTAAATGGCCATATACTAAGGTAAAAAAGTAAGAGGAAATGTAATATTTAATAAGATAAATATATTGCAACCATTTTTGTATGCTCATAATTACATTCCCATAAGCTAGGGAGTGTAAATATACCATTTTTTTGTTTTCTATGGATAAATTTAAGGTAAGTCTTTATGAAATATTGGAGTGTAAATATACCATTTTTTATTTTTATTTTGTATGGATAAATTTAAGGTAAGTCTTCATGAAATATTGGAATGACTAAGCAAACACTAAATTTAAATATTAAGATATGTGAAAAAAAACCACTGTGTCTTCTTATTCCTTGGTGACAGAGGGAATGAGCTAACCCGAACAAGTCATAATCAAGAGCGTCAAATTTAAAGATTAAGATATATGAAAAACTAATGTGTCTTCTTATTCTTTAGCAAAAGAAAGAATAAGCTAACCTAAACAAGTCATAATCAAGAGTTTAATTGCTTGCTCCATGACTAGGTTTAACAACCCTCTGAAAAACTAGTATGTCTTCTTAAGAAAGAGTGAGGTAGCTTAGACAAGTCACAATCAAGAATTTAATTGATTGCTCCATGACTAGGTTTAACAACCTTGATTCTTACCTAACACATAATAAACAAAACAAAATAATGAAAGACAGTGTCATTGGATATATAATTTATTCAAAATCTATTGTTGGCAATGCACAATAATATATAAATATCAATAATTGGATATGGAATTATTCAAAATTTATTTTTGGCAAAGTAGATGGGAAACCACTTAATTAATTGTACATAATAATATTCAAGTATTAATCATGCAGGTAGTGACAGTGGAAGGGCCAACCATTGGACTCTAAAATTGTGGTTGCATGATGATAAAACCTTGTTGATGGAAACGATAGGTCTTGATCTAATTAGAGGCATAAACTAACAATTATAAGAAAAAGAACATGTTAATAGACAAATTTAATTTCTTTAATATTGGGGCGAAGGACAGGCCGACAAAAACTCAAGCATTCTAATAAAATCTCTGATGTCCACAACTACAGTGGGAGTAGATGCATAGCCAAAAGGTACATGGAAGTGAACATGATGCCAATAAGTCCAAGTCCCATTATGAATTAGAAATAAAAGGTGCAAAACTAGTTAGAAATATTTTAAGCAACATAAATTTAAAATTTTATAAATTTAGCGTTTTACAATTACACCAATTAAAATATAACATGATGTTTTTAGAACACTTTAGAATAAGAATAACGTGATGTTTTAGAACATGCTAGTATAGGGTTTAGTGGAAAATCATATATATATAAAGAATAAAAAGAGTAAAGATAATTAAGTATATAAAGAAAACCCTAATCGAGAATAAAAAAGAATAAAGATAATTAAGTATAAGAAGAAAACCCTAATCGGGAATAAAAAGAGTAAAGATATTTAAGTATAAGAAGAAAACCCTAATGATATAAATAGAAATAGTAGGGGAAGAGGAAGGAGAAGCAACTCTTTATGATTCTCTGGAGAAAGACATAGAGCTTGATGATGGAGAGCTTGATGATGTTCTTAGAACAATGCCCAACTCGCAAAAAGAGTAGTTGTATAGATGCATTATTTCTCCTAACATTCAAGGCCGAGAAAAGAATGAATGCAAAGAATATATGAGGGACTGCTATAACAACTCCTCCTCTGCAGGTTGAAGGTAAGTTATTGAGAAGAAATTGATCTGTAGAGTAACATTTGTATATTGTGATTGTGATTTGGATTTAGATTTTAGCCTGAGAATTGAAAAAATAAAAATCTAAATAGAAAGCATTGTAATGAACTTTAGATCTACACATTCTTAACTCAGATCTATGCATTATTAGATAAACTCTAGCTCAGATCTATGCATTAGTAAATAAACTCTAAAATCTGTGTTTAGATTTATATATATCACATATAAAAATTACACACACACATATATATATTGGATTTTGGACACACCCACTATCTACTCTTCCCCATAAAATCCAATAAAACCGAAACCGAATCACTGAGTCCGGTTTTGAACAATAAACCAATACAATCAGTTGGGTTGCCAAAAACAAAACAATTTCCATAAGTTGGGTTTTGAAAAGCCAATCTTCCATACGCGTTTATCTTTTTCTAGGACGTTAGAAAGTAGGTAGGTTCATTTAAATAGATCAGTCATTTCTTTACTGGTATCTCAGTTTTAGTCATTTAATTATTTTTGTACAAATTTCAATGAGTTTTTGACTCTTGATCCCCGTTTCAGGTTTTTGAAATGGGAAACGAAGAGACAGGAAGTAGCGGATGGATAACAGAGATAAGATAAGATAAGATACAAGTAAAATGTGTTTAGGAAATGTAGAAAAGAAACAAAAAATTGTTCCACCCTGTAACTGGAAAGGCCGGAAATGTCGCCCTAGATGACGGTTTGGCCAGTTCATTTACACCAACTAGTCAGGGCAAAAATGACAATCTTCTTTCAAAACATGATGGATTAGTGTCAACTGGTGAAACAGTGTTGCTTCCAGAGATGGTTGTTGAAATGTCAGATGAAAGCACAGAAAATACTGCTCTCAAGCCTTCAGAAACAGGTTTCGGACCCAGCGAATGGCAGGTTACCAAACAGAGTATGGCGCCATCGGTAAGCGATCAGGCCTGATGCCATGGCTATTTGAATTCTTTTCTTTTCTTTTTCCCGAGTGGTGTGGTTTCGTAAAGGATGGATAACGGAGATAAGATACCGAGAATCGAGAATCTGGAGCGACAGTATGGTCAAAGGATAAGGTGTATTTTTAGCGTTCAATACGGCGTACGCTTGAGCTGCTCTGTAAAGAAACTTAGGTCATAATGGATAAATTATGTCTCCTTTTTATTTACACCAATAAAATGGTTGTTTACTGTAGTATTATGTCCTAAAATCTACTGGCTATCGATTCCCGTCTCTGCGGGAAGTTACAGTGTACCTATATTCTGGTGAGAAACCAAAGCAGAAGTTTAGGTGGCTGGGAAGCCAGAAATATGAAGCATCTGCTGCTCCACTGTCAACAAATTCATTGATTTGTAAGACTCCTGATTTAAATTCTAGTCCCCAAAGAATGCCGGAATTGGAATATGTGAATTCTCTTACCAAATCAAAACAACAACGTCCTGCTTCAGGTGAACGTTGGATCTGTCCTTATCAATGTGAGATATTCTTCTGTTTTCTGCAATCTTAAAGAACTTTTTTTGGGCTTCAGCTTTTTGGGCTTCAGCTTATGGCTTCTGTGTAGATGCTGCGTGTCAATATATATGAGTATTTAGGATTATCTTGACAAGATGTTCATGTTTAAAAAAAGATGCTTGTTTAAGAGTTCTGAAACTAGGCTGAAAATTGAGCACTTTGCATGGAGAGATTTTGAATTTAGTCCACCGACTGGATTTTGGTTATTAACAAAAGCAGTGCAATTCATTTCAAGACTGAGAAATATGAATTATACGAGCTTTTGGGTGAATTTTGTTCTTCTATATTGACATTAAGGTTCTGGGACGACTCTTCACACTTTGGTTTGAGCCGCAAAATTATAATTAATACTTCTTGACTTTAGCAAGGAATCGCCTATAACAAGGAATTGCCTAATACTTGTAAAGAGACTTTCAAAATAATAATGCAGTTGGGCAACTCTTAATTTAGACGCAGAAAGCTCTCACATGGCAGGGATCAATAATCTCCAATTCACGATGAGGAGTCGTCGAGAATTGACTGAAGCACAAGGACCTGAAACGGATGAGATGAGATGAAAGGGATCTGGTTGTGTTCCCATAGCTTTCTTTTGATCATGCACAGCCTTAGCTTTTGATCTTTTGATAACGAGCAGTAGAGCTGTTGGTGGGGCCACAAAGTCCGTGGAGATAGAATCTATTGATTTTTCATAGTATTTATTCAGTTGTATTTATATTTTCATTAAACAATTACACAAAAGATCTTCTCAATAGTAGAACAGTAGAATCCTAAAAAGATAACCAAAAACCCAACAACATTTTTCTGTAGAGAAATTATTAAGTCAACAGATACATCTAAGTCAAACAAAAGTCAAACTTACAGCGCTGGTCACACGGTTAAACTGCCTACTAGACAAGATGATCTGCTGCTCAACAAATTGGACTTCTTCTTCTCTCAGGAGAGACTCGGTTTTGTTGCCCAGGGAAGCTCATAAACTCTGCCACAAATTCGTTCTTTTATTTGCCTCAGACTTATCTTCTTTTCTTGCCTCATATCTGACTTTTTCTCAGCCTCAGATGCGACTTCTTCTTTGCCTCAGATTTGACTTCTTGTTTTGCACAATTATACAGAAGATCTTCAACCGTAGAATAGTAGAATCATAAAGAGACAGCCCAACCAGAACACAAGGTTTTTACCCGGGAAAACTTTGAGAAAAAACCAGCAACCTTTTTATATAAAGAAATTGTTCAAGTCAACCGAGATACATCTAAACAAAAGTCAAACTGATAGCCCTAAACACCTGGTCAAACTACCTACTAGACAAGACAACCTGTCGCTCAACAAATTCAGCCTTCTTCTTCTCTCAGGAAAGACTCGGTTTGTTGTTGTGTGCAAATTTGTAATTCTTGTCGATGTCATGGAAATGTTGGTTACTTTCTGATGTTGTAGCTGGAGATGCCTTTTAGACATCTATGCCAAATGTAACTAGACATGAAGCTTGGACAGTGTTTGGAAATTTGCCTGAATATAATGCTGTTTCCTAGAATGCATTGGTTGCTAGATATTTGCTGAATGGGTATCCCAGATATTTGTAAAAGTCTTTCAGGAAATGGCAGAACAGGATGTTGTGTCATGGAAAGCAATGATTGTGGGATATGTGTAGAGTTGGAAGCTCTGGCACTTTCTCAGAAATGTAATTGACAGACATGGAGCCATATATGGACAGATTTTCTTGTGTGCTTCTTGCATGTGTCAATTTGGTTACTTCGAGACATGGAAAGCTTGCCACAAATGTATAATTAGATATGGATTTCAATCTGATGGTTTTGTGGTTGCTTTCCTTATAACGTGTCTGAAACGCAAGACCATAAATGATGCACACCAGATCTATAATAGAAGGCCTAGATGAGATGGGCTGTCATGAATGCAATGATCTTAGGATATGCAATGAATGGATTTGGAAAGTAGTCTCTTAGGATATGCAATGAATGGATTTGAAAACTAGGATCTCATTCGCTTGAAGAGATATTACATCATACTGGACAATGCTAAATTTGTGTGTATCTTGTCTTCTTGTATCCATATAAGCTTGATGAAAAGTGTTTCAAAATACTTTCATTGCACGAGTCTGGATTATCCCATAGAACCACAACTGGAGCACCATGTGTGCATGGTTGATCTTCTTCACCATTCTGGGCACCTGAATCATCTTCTTTAAAGCTGAATGGATCCCCTATGATATAGGTTCTAGAGAGTAAGCCATTGAGGCCCTTCCTATAAACGTGTTGAGGATTAAAGCCATTGGAGTGGATTAAACTTCAAAGGACAAAACTCTCAGAACCATCAGGCCCTTACAGAAGCGGAAGATAAACTAGAGGTCATACATGATGACCTAACAAATGTTATGTCCTGATGCGAGTCTAGAAGAAGATAGAAGCAAATTTCTAGCTTGGGAAGAGGCATTATGGAGAGAAAAGGCTAAGTTAGAGTTGTTGAAAGGAGGAGATTAAAACTATACTTTTTTTCACGTGTATGACATCAATGGCCTTGTTAATTCTGTCTTTCTTTAAAGATGTTGTTGAAGTGCGTGTGGATCACTACAAGAAAATCTACAAGAAGCCAGATAAGTTGAATATTTCTGAAATTTTCATATACATCTCTCTTTTGAACAGATTGCTCTTGGATGAGCAAAATGATTCACTCAATGCCCATGTGAGTGAAGAGTATCTTTAAAAGGTATAAAAACTCTTTTCAAGGTGATAAATATTTAGTCATAGATGGCTGGACCATTGAGCTTTTGGAAGGTTTCTTTAAAGAGATAATGGAATACTTGTCATAGTGTCACTAGTTGTTGAAGAACCAAGATCCATGGGGAATGATTTTCATCCTTTCAACTCCACCTTCATTGCGAACAACCTCAATATGAATAAGCCCCTTCCCTTTCACGCAAATTGGCCCATCTCATTAACGATTATGCAGATGTGTTTACAAAATTGTGCAAAGCAATAGCCTGAAGGCTATCATCTCTGATGAGCAGTTTGGTTTTCTTCCAGGAAGGCAGATTTTTGATATGGTGGGAATTTCCCAAGGTGCTCCACACTATTAAATCGAAGAATACTGCCTCCTCCGTCTTCAAGTTGAATCCCTCAAATACATGTCTGCATTTAATTTTCTTAAGATTTTAATTGATGCTTCACATAGGCTTTGATATCCACTTTGTCAATTGGATACGTAAGTGCATATCTACAATATCATACGTTTCCTTATAAATGGGTCACCTTGTTTTTTCCAGCCACAGAGAGGATTTAGTCAAGATGCGCCCTGTCACTTTTACTCTTCTTATTAGTGCCAAAGGTTCTCAGTAGAATTTTGAAGAGTCTAAACGAAGGATGACAAATAAAGGTAATTCAAGTGACCAAAGAACTCACTATCACCCGTATACTGTTTGTATAGGATATTGTCCTGCTTAGGAATGGTTCTTCCTGGGAGGAAAAAATGATAGGAAATGTTCTTCTTCAAAGCTGTATAGCTACATGAATAAAGACCTACCTTTAAAATTCAACCATAACCTTGCACCAGATTGATGGTCCAACTTCTATTAGGATTAAGATTTTGTTTCTATTTAAAGTTACAGAATTTGAAGAGACTACAAAGTATTTGGGTTTTCGCTTGAAGGAAAATAACTACTACAAAGACTGGCTATGGCTATTTTTAAAGACTGAAAAAGGGTCATTTTTTATATAACAGGTGGATATTCATAAGAGGGAGCCTGACCCTTGTTAAAAACATGTTTGAGGTCACACCTATTTATCAGACGTCTTTTCCTTCAATACCCACAGACATACTAAACAAGATAATGAAAATGTGCTCCAGGTATGTTTGGGCAGGAATGAGAGAATATGGTGGCATACTTTTAGTTAAATGGAAAATACCATTAAGGCCTAAGAAGTAGTGAAGCTAGGGATTCAAAGTTTCTCTCAATCATTGGTGATCGTCTTTCCCAGCTAATTGGAAATGGACAGAAGGTCCATATTGGAACTGATTCATGGATAGGAGGCCTCCATATGTCAAGCCTCTCACAACGTTTGATTTCCCTCTTACATTTCTTAAAATTGGTTTTATTTGGAAGCATTTTATGACAGGAACAATGAGGATGCAAGCATGCAAGCCAGGTAGGACTCAACAAGGATTTGGCACTAGAGTGGAACGGATGTGTCTCTGCCCCCTAGTTGGATTATATAAGATTAAGAGATTAACCAAACAGTCTTGTATGGGTTGAAAATGAAATAGGAAATGACTACAAGGTTAATCTAAGATACCTTGCAGCTCTTAAGAAAAGGAGGAAAAGGATATTTCAAACTGGCAGCATATTTCAAAGCTTTAACCGCCCTTAAAATTTCATGATTGATTGAGGTGGCTAGTTTTATGAGTTTTATGAATGTACATGGTTTGAGGTTAATAAAAATTTAGTTGTTTCCACTTGAGGTTGGAGGCTTTTCTTATTTAAAAAAAAAAATCAAAATGCTATTGTGTATTTTTTTAAATAATTTAATTGTATTTTTTGGTGGACTTTTAAAAATAATTTAATTGTTTTTTTTTTTAAGTTTAATGTTGATTTAGTTAGTTATAATATATTTTGGGTTGTTTTATAAATTAATTGTTTTAATGATTAAATGAAATTGAAGTTCAATTTAATATAATTATAACACATAACTCTTAAATAAGAAGTAAGGATTTATTAGTTGTTTTGCTTATATTTTCAAAACTCTGAAGAATTTATAATGCTTTGTATGAATAAGAATAAAATTAAATTATGGATAGAATAATAATAAATTATGGATATCTCATTATTATAAATCTTTTAGTCAAAAGC